>QCXZ01000042.1:630589-1217815 GCA_025024175.1 Rhyzopertha dominica
GACATTGAACAATCTGCGTCGTGCAATCCAGAACAAAAGACGTGGCAAGTTGACTAAGGGTATCGTTTTGCTGCATGACAATGCTAATCGGACCAAAGATCTCATCAAATCTTTTAAATGGGAAACTCTAGATCATCCTCCATACAGCCCTGATCTGGCGCCCAGCGACTACCATTTGTTCCTGCACTTGAAGAAACACCTGGGTGGTCAGCGTCTTCAAGACGATAACGAAGTCGAAACATTTGTGATACAGTGGTTAACAAGTCAGGCAGCAGAATTTTATGAGGAGGGTATCCAAAAACTGGTGCCACGTTATGACGAGTGCCTCAATATTCATGGAAATTATGTAGAAAAGTAGGTTAAGGTACAGGCTTTCATGTAAGATAAAATTATTGCGATATCTTTGCACGTCTTTTTTTAATTCCAAAACGGTACTTACTTAAAAAACATGCCTCGTATAAATAACGTTTAGAGGTTGAACTACATATATCATCAGGAAGATGGGGTACAAAAAACATAAATGAATTCATAACACATATTTATCGGTACGATAGAACAAGGATTATTGAAATCAACAACTGGTTGTAACACAAACTGTGTAAAGACTTGCTCGCACATAAATGAGACATAAACTGATAAGGCTGTGTGTGTTCGGTGCATCTGTACGCGGTATGGTTTCACCATTAATACAAAATTTCCACAATCTCACCCATTTAGGTTACAACCTTTCGCCACAACGTTTTTTTTACTTTGCAAGATTTTTAATTACTTGAGAGCGCGCAAAACTAAAAGGAAATTAGATTCTGCTCTTAGGATAACATTTCCATAACAGTTCTATTTACAGGATGGTAATCGTCCATGCTGATTCAGAATTAATCATAAATTTGTCTTGTTTACTTGGAACAAATGTCCTGAGAACTCTGATAAAGTTTTGAAAATTTCAGCATTATTCCAGAATAAATCCTAAATTTGTTTGTATTTAGTATCTGCGTTACTAGTGAAGTTAAAAAATTAACGTTTGTTGCTGTTTATACTGCGAGGGATATATCATTTCTCATATTACATTACGGTCTTATAAATATTCTGAGACKTTGTTATCGGGTAGAAATATGGTTGCCATTGCCTTAAACATTTAACKCTGAGAATGTAGTCCTACMGCTGTCACAGCGTAAAAATGTCTTATTTTGGGTTTTMGAACAACAATTTTTAATATACTTTTAATTTATGGCGAATATGGWAGATCTAAAAGAATTTCGATGTCCTGWTCTATKCAAGGAGTTTAAAACACACCCAAACACCAAAGATCGATTCATGTGCTGACATTGTGTCTTGTTATCTGCATACTGTAAACGACCATAACCTCGTGATTGACATTAAAGTGTTAGAAGCGTTTACTCAAAGATACCGCGATATCTTCTCACATGAATGCACTGCACACATTAGAAAAGATTATGTTACAAGCGAAATTGAAAAAGAATAGTAAAACCTACTTCAGGTTACATTGTAGTTATAGCAAAAAAAAACTCCAGCACAAGCATTACAAGAGGTGACACACGTGCCAGTTCCAGAAGCCACAAAAAAAGAAACAGCGCGCTGAATAGCGGCGATGGTGCTCTCCAGTTACGCAATCATCAATTACGCAACGAAGTGTACGTGCAGAAAGTGGGTTCATCCAATAGCAGCACTTGATTTAACGACAAGGCCGAACGAGGACCATTCGCACAAGCAAAAAAATCTAAAAAATTACTGTGGCGGAAAGTGTAAACAAGTGTAAAAGTTCAATGTGTCCACGTGGAGTTCTTGATGACCCAGTTGCTCAGTTGGTATTGCCTGCGCCCAAAGAGCTACCAACAGGCAACAGGAAGAGTATTATCGCCTTGCAGTGACATTAATAAAGTGATAAATATAAACATGGGCTGGACCATTTGCACAAATTTTGATAAGCTATAAATGATGTAGCCTAGAATTATTTTTCTATTAATAGCAACAAAATGCAACGATTCTGAATATTTTTGTCATGGGTGTCTCGCATACTATCTACAGATTACGTCTATGAGGTTAACTTGTAACTAGTTGGGGTCATGTTATCCAAAGTTGGTGCGAAAATGAAAATCACTTTCAGAATACGTTCGGTAATAGCGAAACAATAAAAATAGATACTTTTCTATTAAATGTGTTCAATCCCCATTTACAATCTCAGATGCAGCTTATGGCTCATCTTAAGACATGCTTAAGTGTATGTCTTTTATGTATTATTTTATATTTGAAACACCAGCTTTATTTTGGTGGCTCATATTTATATTGTTTAAAAATAACGTTTAATTTTAAATTAACAGATTTAGAAATAGAATACTAATTTTATCGATTAGTACAGAATGTATAATCATCAAAGGAGTAAATAAAAAAAAGCTCGCACTTCTTTAAAAAGCCCTGCAGGGAAACCCTGTACAAACATGTCCGCTAATATCAATAACATCCCAGTAAACCGTGAATGCAAAAAATAAATCCAAATAGATAGAACACACTAATTACATCCTGAATCAATACCACACTCAATTATCGCAGAAACTTAGCCGTCGCGTATTCTGACACGACCTTCAATTGATAAATAAGATCAGCGAGAAAATTCCTACCGAAGAAATGTGTTACTGCGGTTCACAGAGATCAAAGCTGGCTAACGATTGATCCTTACGTTTATTCAGGTTTTATATTTGGATGTCCCAAGGAACATGCAGGTTCATAGGCGTGTAAACGTACTAAAAGACAAAATGTATTTTCATGACTGCTAATTCTTTTTGTTTTTTTTTCCTTGAAATTGGTGTTCCTTTTGTATGGTTGATAAGAAACTTTTGTGAAAAGTCGTGTGACTATTAGCACTTTGTGTTTCCCTTTTGCTTTAATTGAAATACTTTAAATTAAAATGCCTAAAAATAATTCATTTATCCAGTAGTTTGGAAAAATTGGTCTCGCAAAAATACCATGGCAAACACCAATAAAGGTGCTATAGAACTTAGAAGCGCACCTGCACATATTGATTTCGCTTATTTTAATAGTTTTTGCTTAATTTGGAAGTAATTTGCGTTACAATTTTAAATTAAAATAAAAAATCATTCTGCCTGCTGCGCAGTTACTATATGAACTAAACCTTAAAACGAATGTCTGTTTGACAAGGTAGACACGATACTGTCAAAGAACATCACCCAAATTGCCTGTAATATTATTTGCAGTAATACCCTAAGGGTATGTTTTTTTTGTATCATTAGTAAATGAAATCAGGTCCCATTAGCATGCTAACAGCTGTTGGTTAATTACCAGCTATGTATACTAATTTGTTTTTGCACAGCGCTGCTTGTCAAACACGAGCGCGAGGTTCTAACACGATGTTTTTGTGATATTGGGTTTTACATCTGTAGCTTTCCAAAACCTTGTCTTGGAACAATTCCCGTAATAGACAATGATACCTATGGTTATAAATGTTATATACAATTTAGTAATTAGTTGGTTTATAAATACAAATTTTTTTTAAACGCTTGACAATTATGTTCAGCATAAATACTAATTCAAACTAAACTGATCGTTTCAAGAAAATCTTCCGACTCTTTAGCAATTAAGGTATATTTTTATGCAACCTATAACTACAATAATTCTTGTCTTCAGTGCCACTCGTACTGGACATTGGAAAATATTGTGGTTATATAGTATTTATTAGTTATTATAGTTGAAAATGCACTCTGTTTCTTTCATCTATACATATTTGATTAGGATCAAAAATAAAGATTTGCAACTAGAAGTGTTGAAGATTGGAAGCCTTAAGATCCACCCTCATCTACTGTTTACAAACTGTTCTGAAGACTTGTACAATGTGCAATGTGAGTCACTATACACTACAAACTTTGGCAAATCGCCATGGACATATGCCCAAAAATGCTTCATAACGTAGCTAAAGTTTCTCGAAGATGGCAACTAAATTGTCATCCCTCAATTATTTCAGTAAGCGATACCTATTATTTTGCACTCTAGTTCATTTTTGGCACTAATTTTGCTGGTGTTATCAAAAACACTGTGCCTTAACTAGAAGGGTTAACTTAACTTTCTTTTAAAAAATAAAAACCTCTGGAAATCAAAAACGTATTCACATTATGCAAGGTGCAAACAGCAAAAATATTCGAATATAATCAAGTGAGGCTAGTTAGGTCACCGTCATTTAATTTAAAGCACGAGGCTCGACGATCTGTTTAGTGTGTGTTTTCGTTGAGCTTAGCCGACTTTTCGACATAATCAGTTATAGCTCGGTCAATGAGTTTTACGATCATGTTTCCCAAATTACAGTGGCATAATCAAACACATGCAAACATTTAACAGAAAAACAAAGACATTAAGGTATACACGTGTAGGTAATGATCGAGTCGCGCTTTTTTTGCATACGCCAAATCGTATTGTACGTGCGCGGATTGTGAGTAAGCGTTTGTCTGTGATCAAATGATTAGATTTATTGACACACGTTTTTTTTCTTCAAAGATTTTTCTCTATATGGATTAGGATATATGCGTGGCAGCTAACTTATCTAAGGATTATGTGACATTTATTAATTAATATAAGGTTTCAATGTCTTAATTTTTTTATTCCACATTCTTTGTTCATCTTCGTCTTTATATTATATATTAAAAATTCCGCTTCTTCAACATCTTTGTCGTTTAGTAATTTACGAATCTAAGAACTAATAAATATTCCTGCTTTGATTTTACTTCACTTAGTCGACCAAAATGGTTAAAACCCTAATCACTTCTATTAATGCTTTTATGGAATAAATTTAAAGCCAATTTAAATAGGATTCAAAAGAGAGAGTTTTTGTCCACTGCAAATAAGTACAATTTATAGATTATTGATTGGGTAATCTATTTGGCAGATCAGTGATATAATTATACCCATAACGGATACATAGCACATTTAAGACCAAAAAAGAAATTTCATAGGCACTGTCAAATTGAATTTACCAACTGTATCTATTTATAGAACCAAATTTTTCCCTGGTGCTCCTATTACATATTTAATATCTGTGTTGCATGTTTGTACAGACAGCAGTGCACTTAGACTTGAACTCCGTAATCACAAATTTTATTGACAGCTTAAGCTTTAATAAGCATCTATATTATTTGCTTGGTTTTCATTATTACCTTAAAAATGATTAGAAGGTAACAATTATAAGACACACGTATTTGATAAATGAGATATGGTTTTCCTTTGATAACATAAACGCTCGCATGCAGTAGTTTGTAGTTTGTTTTGTCTGGATATTGTAATAGTGATACATAATGATGCAAAAAATATCTTATCTGGGAACTTTAAAAGCAAACTTTTTTTGTCACTAACGAACTAAAACTAGACTTAAACACTTGCAACTGATAACTATTTATTAGTTTACTATTACTTGTTCTATAATAGATATTAGTCTACAGAATAGATAACGCACTTCAAGTTCAACAACTCGTGGCAGACGTTTTTGTTATGAGACGGCTAAGAAATGCATCGTGATTGAATTAACCGCAATATTACAGCTGGCAAAAATAGATGTATCTTCAATATTGCAATGTTATCCAGAATGTGCCCAATGGACACATGTCTCTAAATAATTTGGGTACATTAGCAAAGTTGGAATTTGTCTAAGTGTAAGATATGATTGTTGCAAATATGATTCAATGATATCGATATTCATTAACAGTGTTGTAATTGCAAAAACAGATACATTTTTTCTGGTGTAGTTTTGTTACCTTTTACCAATTTTTTTAGAATAGCAAGGGAGAGTTTAGATATTGTAAAGAAACTACAAAACTAATTCAATAAAAATAGGAGATAATGTAGTAGCAGTTTTAGATTTATCCAAAGACTTTTTCGTTTTCACCTTAAAGACATAATCTGACAACTTTCTGTCACCAAAGTTGCTGTAAAAAGAATGAAAGAATTTCGAAATGTAATGGCAGTACTTCTATGTGCATTGAATAGTGCTAAATTCATACATTAAATCAGCTGCTTTTAGTTAAAAATAAACTTGTAGTCGCCATATGAAAAAATTATCTAGAAGCTATTAACTGGAACTTTAACCCCCACAGAGACCTACAAACAAACGAGTAGTGCTTAAAAATGCCCCGACGAGATATGCTATCGCACCTACATGTATGTTACAGCAAGAGATAAAATTACTATGGAAAATACATTATCTGGAGCGTGCAGCCGATCTCTTCAATTCAGTAGTAATTTAAAAATTGCATTTCTGGACTGACAAGTCTTTATTTTCCAGCTGTTATACTGCTTTAACAGAACTAGGTCAAAGAGACATCACTATGCTTCGGTGAATCCACATTAAATTAATGCTTCATCAGTATAAACAATCTTTGAATGGATGGGAGCAAATTCTGTCAAATTATTTAGCTGATGGAAGTGTGAGCAGTAGAAATTATGTTTCAAAAACCTTTGACTGGATTTTCTTTAATTTCTATGAGGTTGAAGAGGCTGCATCAAGATAGAGCTCCGCCTGTATAATAAATGGAAGTTAAAGGAGCTTCTTGTGGGGCTCCATCAAAATGAAATAGTTTTTCACCTGAAGTTCTGGTTAATTTTCAGCTTTTGTTTAAAATTTTATTTCTAGATGGGGCACACTAAAATATTGGAGTTTTTTTATTTCATCCAGCGTTATATTCTCTGTTGTTGTTACAGTAGACTAATTCCGTTGGTTTAATCACTTTTTATGCATACTATCAATAATGAAGTTATTGCGAGGGAAAGTGGTTTTCATAATATTTATTCCAGCGTCATGAATATTTAAAACCACCTCTTTACTTTACAAGTTCTAAGCTTTCTGTTGCTGTGAGACGTAGTCTATTAAAAAAAAGTTATACAGATAATGTCAATTAAAAATAAAACAATTGTCAACTGCTGCATCTCTTTTTGCGAAAACTTGACATCCATAAATAGGAAACAATAGCAAATACCTAAATATATAATAGGAAAAGAACCCTTTTTATCTTTTTTTTTTAGTTTTAGTGCTTATTTTAAATGCTTAGGAACATGTGAAAAAACGGACTGAAACTTTACAAAAACAAGACGAGATACAATCTGCGACGCGTACAAGAACGAGGTTCTTTTCACCTTATTAATGTTACATCAGCAACTATAGACGACAAGTGCTGATGGAATGCCGAAGAAATTTATTATCAATCAATCTAAAAACCGCTGCAAATTGAATCAATACTTCCTCATCCAATTGTCAAAATGACATTTACATTTTTATTTCTTATACTCTACGATTAGTAATCAGGTTCTGAGCATTTTTTCTTTCTACACATTTTTTTCTAAGACAAACGGTCCTCATGATATTAGCAAAAATACATAAATTTTTACAATCTGTTTTTTCCAAATGACTCGAAAAGTATTAACTTAACAAAAAATTACAAGAGTGCTTTCCGATCAGAAATTTGCTTTCCTATATAATACCAAAATTTAACAAAAATCGTATATACAAGGACCAAAATACGTGTTTTGGAAATATTTCGAAAATATTAAAATTTTGGATAAATTTTCTAACACTTTTTGTGAGTAATTTTATTTCCTATCTGATGGTATTTTCATTTTTTGAATATATTAAATATATTCGGAGATATTTAGGAAAAACCGTTTTCTTTAAGTGACGCTTTTTTGCTAATATCTTCTAAACAATTTGCTGCACCGAAAATTTATAAGAGCGAATAATACTCGCAGTTATACTACTAATCACATAATAAAACGAAAAAAAAATAAAAATTTGCGAATAGGGTAGTTACCCCCCAATTTCGCCCCCTTCCCGATTCTCTACTTACCTCAAAAACAATAGGTCGCTTTGGGTAGTTGAGATCTATACGTTTGCCAAATTTCAAGTTCATATATTAAGTCTTTCGAAAGTTATCGTGCCCACAAACAAAACCACAGACACACAGACAAGAAATTTTTTTTGCTCTTATTTCGTTTTTTTACGTTTTCGGCCAATTTAAAGCGAATGAGCAAATAAAAATTTTTGAAAATTTTTTTCGCGATACAATACTTTCCATCTGTTGGATGTGGAAGTAAAGCCAGGTCATTTCAAGTATAACAAGAGCAGTAGAAGTAAGCAAAAATGATTGGTTGTACATATCAGCAGGTATAGAAATGAAAAACAATTAGCACAAAAAACCTTTGTCAAGAATATTTTGCTCTAGAGTTTATATTTCGATACGTTTCACTTTTGTAAGCAACTTTTATATCTAAATAGCTAAATAGCGTCTAGTTTTTTTTTAATTTTTGTGAAAGCCAGTACTATCTATTTGTGTTTGTATCTGAAAAATTAGGAATACAACGTTACAAATATCAAACGAAACCGAAAAAAATAAAAGCCTAAACCAAGATTAGTATTAATAAAATAATCAAACTACTGAAGGCTGTCAAGTTCTGTGTTAAGTGAAGCACTACTAAAATAAAAGAGAGATTACCTACTTAAATGTAAAAAAGATGCTATAACCATAACCAATATCGAAAAACATTTATCACTAGTAGATAATAATAAAAAAGTATCTAAAGAAGCTTTCCATTTATACATACCTTGTTCAATAAAATTCAACATAAACAATTTTGCAAAATAAAAACTTTTCAGTACCAAAAATTGAACTTTGATTTTTCGTTCCTAAGATAGTAATCTTTCTTTCAGTTAAAAATCAAATTTAATTCAAGCATTTCCATTTCCATGAAAAGCACAAACAGAATGCAATGAAAACACACAAAAATCATACCCTTTGTATAAAACAGCGAACTTGCAGCACGATCATCTTGATCTCCACTGGCGAAAAATTTTCGCTTTTAGCCAAGGCCGATTTCACTTGTTCACGTAATTACTACCCCCGAAATACAAAACGATCACCACGCGGACCGCCGGTATACGCACGTGCAGACGCTCTTCTTACCAATAAATTACTAAAGCTACCGGACTTACCGTCACTCGTAATCTGAGGCGGGCACGTATCACCTGAAAATTCAAAACGCCGAGATAACGCTCGTCACCGGGGTATTTATATATTTATAGGCAATTTACGTTTTGTTTTATTCAGCTAGCAGATCCCCTCCAAACAATGTGCCTTCCTCGTTATTTTCCCTTGCTGGCACGTGTGCGAAGAGTTCAGCAGGAGCCGATTTGATTGGCCGCACAATCGCTCCAATAACAATCGTGTTTTTGTTTGGGACCCAGACAATTTTTTGAGTACCTCCACGAGAGTGTGCCGTTTGTTTTTAACGTGCATTGTTTTATAGATAATCTGAATCAAATGATTGCTCTACATTGATCAAAATTAATATCTCTGATATAGTTAAAAGCCTGCAATCTCGCGACTGAAGGTAATTATTAGAATGTTAATACAAGAAGTAAGCAGTAATCTTGCCAGTACCTTATATTTAAGTGCTGGTTTTTCGTTATATGAGATTAATGGTTGTTTCAAAAAAAATTATACACATACGTACCTATATCTTCCGATCTGAATAAAATCCTAAAGAATGACAATATTGATCGAATCTGACCTTAATTCGCTGGGTTTGACAAAAAAAATTTTACTAGTTTTTCTTAAAAGTATTAAAGATCAACTCCTTTGTACTGTACATATTGTTTCTTAATCGTTATAATTATCATATAAGTATTTTATTAAGGTCTTACATTAATGTCTTTTATAGAAACCTTAATGTTACAATTAGGTAAATATTTTATTTAGGTCGTTTGGTTATAATTATAACTGCCTTTTTTTCATAGCGTGTGGGTTTTGGTCATTACTATCTTCAAAAGTTTGGCTGAAAATCCAAATTTGATAAGCCAATCTTGTTTGCTATTCCGGTAAAAGTTTCCGAATGACTGCATTTATGAACTAAAATTTTCCATTGCTGAAGTTCATTTTCAATGAATATACGTATAAATGGGTGGCAAGCATATGCTGAAAATGGAAAATGTTGTTTTGGAATGTGAGACAGTATCCATTTAGAAACTGGATAATTTTAATTTGGCTAAAAAAACCTCCACAATGCAAGTTCATCGTAATCAAACGCAAGTACAAGCGAATTTCAGAAAAGTTGCTTGCCTCGGCACAATGGAAAATATAAAAGCTTTAATTGCATAATGAACTTTAAAAAAACTATTGATAATGCATAAAATTAATATTTTACAGGAAACAACACTCAACTCCTTTTCAAGCTATTTGATTATTGAATTATTAAGAGTTTTAAAGTAGTATTTGTTCTATTAATTTATTGTGGAAAACACTTTCACCTATTAGGTACTATTTTTATTGATAGCTAACCTATCACCTTTTTTAATCTTACAAATCGTTGATTATGGTAATAAATAAAAGATAGAATGCAAATTAACTTTGTCCATACAAACCATATAGCAATGTGTGTGGCGATACAATTTTATTTAGTGATGATACTAGAATGTGTGCGAAGCTTTGCAAGTATAATGGCAATGCTATTATTGAGAACCTGTTGTTCTCCTAACTTCAGTACTCTTGCTGAGCACCGATGGTTATTGTGTCGGCACGATAAGGTATTCCATTGATTATTGTTTGATTCATTTGAGATAAGATCGCCATCTTAACGTCAACCTTTGTTCTTATTAGAGAGCAAGGATAATTCACTTATTAAATTACTACTAAACGCTTTCACTATGTAACTAAATAATTAAACGTGAAACTTGTCAGATCAAATTGCAGTTATATACACCTTGTCAAAACAACAGTTTACCGTAGTAAACAAATGCTTGTACCATTTGGTAGGGGGTGAATAAAAAGGAAAAATGACGTACTTTATTAGAATATGTATCACAATTGCAGAATACTGAATGCGTGATTACCTTTTATAACTTGTGGTTATGTTTTCTTGGTTATCAATATTTCTAGTAAGGTGGTTTTCAGCAATTTAAGAAATTCTTAATTTATTAGTTTTAAAGCAAGCATTAAAAAATTCTAGTGTGCATTATATGTAAATCAGTACCATTGTGTACATTTACAGGAGCATTCCACACAAAATTTTCTTTAAATGTAACGTAACATTTGGTTCGTTCAAATATCATGAAGGTACCGTCTTTTAGTGCCAGTGTTATCGAAGGGAAATACAAAATTTTAAATTAATGCATTCGTAAATTGGTCCAATGGTTGATATCAATACTTCCAATAAAGTTTTTATAGAGTTACACGAAAAATTTTGCTTAAAGTGTATTGTGTTTTTAAGACTGTAGACTTCCTAAATTCAATGGCGATTGAGACTGACTCAGAAGACCTATTAATAGTTTTATAATACTGAAAAAGTGGTAAATGCTCAACTAAATTACAGCTGATATTTTCTCCTTACCCATACAGATATTAGGCGGAACCAGTATGGGAGTACTTTATAATTTTTGGGTATATCAGTTATTAGACACAACATTTATTGCAACAAAAATATTATTGTTATATTATATATATTAGGTGTTAAGAAAAAACGAGATTTTACAGATCAAGGGCAATTGTTTGATATAGGTACGCTTTTTGTGCCACTTATCACTTACAATAAAAATATTCATTTACGTTCTTACAGCAATGAGCAACAAGTACTGCCATTGTAGTTTTTCTAATTTTGTTGGTCGATGTGTTACGAAATTAATTAATTAAATCAGAAAACAGATAAGAAAGTAATTCCGTAGCCCCACTAGATACATTCATTTTTGGTCCTTCTTCCAAATAAATCCAAGGAAAGTTATGAAAGCACACCACTTTCAATAAACTGGTGTAGGAAAGAGCGGTTGAGTTCTGAATAGTTTTGATGAATACTCTGTAAACAAGAAACAGAAACTGAGAGCTTTCAGTGGGATATTTTACATTAAAATCGCCCATTTTTCTCAGGTACTCATATATACTTCACCTGGTTTCTTGCACAAAAGACTATACACTGTTTTTATTAAGGAATAATTTAACAAATATCGATTGGAAACACCCTAAGGTGAATTCTGCTAATTACACCAAATTTTGTGCGCTTTTATTATTTAAGTAGGAATGATATTAAAGACATTTGAAGGATGTAGAAGGGAAGAATTATATTTCGTACAAGCAAACTAGCCGAAAATGAAAATGAAAGAGTGTATGACTAAATAGGAGAAAAGACAGTAAATGAGAGACACTGCATATAGTTACATGGGTAAAAACGATAAATGATTATATACAAGTCCGCACATGCAAACTCATTAAAATTAAAAATCAGATGCTTCCGCATGGCAACATTTCTTGGATTCAGGGCAAAAATTAAAGTACCAATATGTGAATTTCCGAACGGTCAGTCATGAGGAAAAATAATATCCGTGATACTAAAACACCATCATTTAACTCAAATCCGGACATGCGAGACTGAAGATTGAACGACCTATCGACACAATCCCAGCAGAATGGTCTAATTATTACGATTACTGCTTGACCCTGATACCGACACACGCAAAACGGTAGCCCATGGTCATCTACGATCATGACGTGTTTCTTCATTTGGTCGCGTGTTATCAACAGAACATTGACTTTTGTGGTGAATGAGACGACGCGACAGTAGCCTTGCCGCGTGCCAACAGTTAGTAAAATTTATAATTTATAGTTTTCCAACGGGCCGTATTTGCCAAGTTATTATTGAACTGTGTCTGAGAAATGCAAGGCTGTTATGCAAATATGGGCGATCGAGATGCGTCTTATTGTGAATTCTGATGATCCGGTATCAACTGCATAACAGCGGCCACGAGTTGTACGAGTTTGGTGGACAAATTTTAGACTTGTTTTAATATTACTTCAAACTGTTGGTGCTATTGGTTTTATGGGTTTGTCAAAAGAGACTGCAATTTTTTACGCACTTTATAATTTAATCACAATTAAAAATAATCTTCTTATATTTAAAAATTACTTTTCATACAAATAACTAAACAACTTCTCTTTGGTAAGAAAATGTAATTGGCCCTTAACAAGCATAAATTGTATTGTTAGTATTTTTCGTACATAACTCGAAAGCTTCCCTAAGATACCGAAGTCGTATAGTCGATAAGCTCGATGCAAAAGGTCAATGGGACTCTTTCAGAGTTGGTGTGGATTTGAAGCATAAAGGCAATCTTTTTCTAAATGATTTTTGACCTGTAGATGCTACTGTTAGAAGATACGATTTTCCTCGGAAAAATAATTTTTAGAAACGAATCAAATAAGATCTCTGGTTGCCAAATCTTCTATATTTTTCAATCTTTAATGTATTATAAACAAAGTTTTGGACATAGAAGCCTTATTTAATAACAAACTACTGGAAATCTTATGTTTCAGCGAGCATTGGTTGTTAGTTGATGAATGTAAATATTTCCCATAAGATTGAACTGTTTAGTTTCATTTTTCTGCAGTAATATCAGTATCAATAACTAATATAATTATCGTGCCTTTAACAAAATTAATATGTGCATAACTAACAGCATATTTCCTGATGTCCTTAAATTGTCCAAAGTCATCCCTGTTTTTAAAAAAGCTCGTCATGATGATTCTAATAATTATCGACCAATATCCATTGTTCCTATTTTAGGTAAAATATTAGATTCTTCTAAAAAGGCAAATTATAATTTGTTTAATAACAATCAGTTTGGATTTAGAAATAAACGCTCCACCATTATGGCTATCAATAAGTTATTATAATGTAATAAGTAATAATAATAAGGAAGTTGGGGTTCCCCAAGGCTCTGTTCTTGGTCGTATATTGTTTCTCATTTATTTTTAACGACATGCCTCTGTCTACAACGTCCAATTCTATCCTTTTTGCTGATGACACCACACTGTCTATTAGTCATAGCAGTATGGCGAATTAAAGAAGTTCTTACTCGCTCCCAGAGTGAAGTTATTGTTTGGTTCTTGACTAATAGATACTTTTAAATGAAAATAAAACTCGATTAAATTATCTTTCTCGGCGAGAACTAGATGCTCGTACAAATCCCACTGCATTCTTAGGTGTTATTCTAGATAGTAAAATAACTTGGGAATCACATGCTGAAATCATTTCTTGTAATATGTTTGTTACTAGAAGATTACGGCCATTGATGTCAACTGAGATTATAATCTCGGTGTATTATGCTTACATTTATAGTAGATTGTGTTATAGCATTCTGGCACGGGGTCACACTTGAAATCTATCAAAACCAGAGTTGTAAAATGACGGTCATTTTTAACACTGTGACAAATGACCGTCATATGACGGTGATATGACCATCATTTTGGTCAAATTCATAATCTTTGATAATTCGATAATATCTCACTTATTTAATTATACGAGGGCAGTTCCCGTTCTGTTAAACTTACTATAGAAGGACACTACATACAAATCAGCACAGGCAACAGAAAAAAAGCTAATTAGAAGGTAAAAAAATTAGAGAAACAATCAGAATTTTTTTAAAAAACAAGAAGAAATCGCAAAGTAAATTAGAAAGTAAAAAAATAAAATTATTCTTTATAATCACATTGTATTTAAAAAGTCTTCTTCAGTCTGAGTCTGAAACTCGAGGTTTCTTCCTGAATTTTCATCTTCTTCAGTTTCGGATTCCGTCTCTGTCTAAGTTCCTGTTTCCGATCCCAATTCGGTTTGCATTTGTTCTGAATTTTGTTTAAGAGGATTGGGTCAAAGTCATGGTCATCACCTATTACAACAGGAGCTTTGAAAGTATGTGTTGATCATGACGAATCTGCAGCACCTGCACATGCACATGTGTTTATAATTTCTGATCCCGGACCTTTTTAAACCCTTAAACTTAACTTCAAAAACCGGAAACTGAAGAACAAAATGCATTATACACCTTAAACTTTAAACTATTTTAAATTAAGAAATAATTAATGGTAGTTTCAACTGAAGATTGTGGTATTTACTATTTTACTTACATTTGTGTCGTAGAATGCACGTGGTACACAACAAAACTCAACACGTTTTTTATTTTTAAGGTTATGTGCAAAATGACCTGACGGTCATTTTCGAATGTGACCTGACCGTGACTGACGTCATGACAGCCAAAATGATGTGGTCATATGACCGACCCACATCACTGATCAAAACTATTCTCTTTCCAAAGGAAATGTATTCATATTTTATGTAGACTTCAGTATAGAGATGACTGTCATGAGGCAGAAATTAAAAATATTAACAGTAACCAGTATTTATATATTTAACTGTGTGATGTATATGCATAGCTACCCCTATGAATTTAAAGCTTTGGAGCACTGCTACAATACTAAACATAAGTACTTTCTCCAGTATGTGTATTTAAGACTTTTGCTTACTAGGGACGCATTAAGGTACTTTTGTGTTCAATTTTATAATGTTTTACCAACTTCAATTAGAGAGTTGAAGCCATCTATGTTTAGGAGTATGGTAAAATCTATACTGGTGGAAGAAGTATTTTCCTTATTTAATGATTTTCTTAATTTTAAGTTTAATTAATTAACTATTCTTTTCCTTACTTAATGTATATTTTGACCTGTAACAAACTGTATTGTTGCTATTACTAATAAATAATACTATTATTACATGAAGGATGCTTTTAAATCGTTCATAGGAGAAGCTTCTTGATAGTCCTCCATGAAAGGTAAAATAAAATATTCCCAAAATTCCATTAATTTTTTCACAAATTTAGTACTGAAAAAGATTTTTATAAAGTATGGAAAACAAAGGCAGCAAGTATTATCTTAAATGAACACCCATTATTTCTTCCATAGCTACATTAGCAAACTGTTTTATACAATTGTCTTTTTCAGTAGTATAAATAGATTAATCAGAGTATTCCTTAAAAAAAATTACTTGCGGAAATCCGCCACCTTAMAAGATTATTGCTTATAGCAATCAAAAGTTTAAGGACTTTGGTATAATATTTTCAATGGTTATGGAGTCATATAAGATATACTTTCATTTGGACCATATTATGCTAAGAGATACATTTGGTCCTTTGTTAGGTTTACATCTGTGTGAGAATAATTATCATCCGTCCAGCTACTTATTATGTATTTAGAAAACCGTGGAGTTAAGATCCCACTACAAAAGAAATTTCCTATTTATAGAATCCGCAAGTGCAAGATGCATTGAACTAAAGCTCACCGTGTTCACAAAGCATTATTCAAGTTATCGTAACGAGACATCTCGTGAAAAAAAGCGTCCAGGGCCACCGTTTTCACCATCGTCTGAGGAGTTCATCACCATTGGCAAAAGGTAAACAAAGAAATGCACTTGCCACGGCACGAGGCCTTTACGCCCGATGCAGAAGTTGGCCCGGAGGGAAATATATCAGCCGTTAGCCAACGGACCATGACTACGTCAAATTTCGTACACGTGTCGCACGTAATATCCGAAATGACCCATTCATCTTTATTACGAGGTGGTCTGGTTCTAATGTTCTCAAATGTGATATCAGAGCGCGTAAACATAAACTTGTTGGTAATTAGCTACGTGTATATAGAGGGAATACTTTTGCTTCATAAAATGATTTGTTCACTGGAAAGTTTTATTCAATTTCATTCGTTAATCATTCAAAAAGTGCGCTACTGGCAATTTGAGATTTTTCGAATCAGGAGTTACCTAAAAAAGATGTTTTAAATCGTTCATAGGAAAAGCTTCTTGAAACTCCTGCATGAAGGTTAGAATTAAATATTCCCAAACACCATTAATTTTTTGTCCTTAAAAAAAGTAACTTGCGCAAATCCGCTGTCTTAGAAGATTATTGCTTATAGCAATCAAAATTTTAAAGACTTTGGTATAATATTTTCAATGGTTATGGACCATCTTATGCTAAGAGATACATTTGGTCTTTTGCTAGGTTTGCATCTGTATTATTTTTTATACAGCCTTGATAAAAGTATACATTAATAAAAGAGAGAACCCTGGACACCACGTGCCTATTTCCTCTGTCCTCTAGACGTTAGATCTTGAAGGTTGAGAACCTCAAGGACAAACAAAACCTGTTGCACTGTCTGGAGAAGGCATACTATTTTATGGCTGCAACTCTAGACACTGCATTTTCGTGCTATCACGAGGATTATTTAATATTTAATGTACAGCGTTGTCATAACCTATTATATGATTTTAATAACTTAAATTAGTAACAAAAAGTAAATGAAATCTAATTGTTGAATTGCACGAACTTGCTCCCTAATAAAACTGTCCTTCAATTCCTTCAGCGTTGTCGACCGTTTTCTAAAAACCAATTTTTTTTTTAAATAATCCTCAGGGCCAGTAATGCGCTAACATATACAAATACTGCCTTCCCAATATATTTTCCTCTAAAAATAATAGACCAATTACCAATTACTGAACGATTACATGTGGATTTTTTATTGATCATATTTGACAGTTTTGAGTATTAACTCCACCATTAAAAAAATGGTTTTCATCTCTCCATAAAATAGGCGATAACCATTCGCGTTCAATTTCCGATTAATTCAAACAGCAGTTGCGGTTTATAAAAAGTATAAGTTTATTTGGGGGAATTAAAGCTTGTTTTACATTGCAAGAAAAACGTACATAAAACCGTAAGCTATTGACGTTTCCACACACGTATTTACAAAATAATATTTGTTTAAACCAACATATTAATGCAGTGAATATTAACGCAGCATAGTTTAATTAATTAATTATTTAATTAATTATATCCGGCGTCAGGGACAAAATAAATGCTGATAAACAGACTAATTTCTAAGAATTTCATTAATTTTAATACCTTCTTTAATGAGTAAAGGATAAGACAGAAAGGAATACTCTTTAACTTCTCTGTAATATAAGTGAGCTTTTACTACTATAGGACTAGAAAAGCCTTTGATGATTTATTGGTGTTGCTTATTCTGAGACAATTTTAACCAAATTTTTTAATACAGTTTTATTAGCATCTGAATAATATATTTTTTACTTGTGGCATTCATACTTTTTTTACTCTGTGAGATAAACAACTTCACGGGAGTTAAAAAAGAAAATTGTCACTAATAAATACAACGTGTTGGCAAACTTTTAGTCAGTTGTTAAATTTATATCTTTAGCATACCACTAAAATGAAGTGGTTACGCTGTATTGCATTAGGATTCTACCCTTAAAATAATCTGACCTAAACATAATTACTTGTGACTTTTGCTATGATTAAGTCATGTAAGATATTGAACTGAATATAAAACTTACTGAACACAGTGTAGGTAATTAGATTACCATAGACTTTGATGTAATTTCAATTAAGTCTTGCGGTACTTGTATAATTAAACATAACTTACATATTGAGGGTTTAAAGTGATTAATTTCTGTTTATTTCATTAGTTGCTATTTGAGGACATATAAAGTATCAACAAACAATTTTTAGATAAATTTGCTATAAATCTACTAAATTATTATTTACCATAGCTGTTATCTACTAGACTAATTTTAAGGCTCGTTCCAAATATCCGTTTTTAAATTAAAACACGAGATACTTAGTGCAAGTGCACTTTGGTGCTGTAAAAAGCTTGTTCTTAACTTGCGTGTAGTACACGTTCTAAAGGTGACGTAAATGCTGCTTTGTGATAACAAAATCTTTATTGTGGGTATTGTTAGTCATCACAAATCTTTACAACTATGGTTCGTCCACTTTACTTAAATTTGTTTAGTTTTTAAACGAACCGCTTCAGTAAACTCAATGCTCAGTAACGAGTAATCTACTTTAATGAAAAAGGACAATCATAAATCCAGGGTTCAGTTTATAGGCTCCAGCCTGTCGCCAAAAATTTGAAAAAAATGCAAGTCTTGTAAATGTTTGTCACATTCGAGTATCTAATATTTATTTTGCAAAAGTTCTATTTATGCGAAGTGAACTAAGCAGTGTAAATGTTTGCAGTGCTCTTGAACTTATATGCCAATATTGCGTAACGTGTGCAGTTCCTTTACTAATAAACACATAAAAGGTGTTTGTGCAGTAGTCAAACATTTTATGTAGGTCAGGGCAAAAAGGTTCACAAAAGTAAGGTTGCCAGACATCTTTAACTTTGTGGTTAAGTGTAAATTGTTCTGCTTTTACTTTACTTACTCAAAATCAAATATTTATAATACAATTCTTAAGAAAAATACATTATGTTATAGGAGGTTAAAACACTATTCTCTTTTTGGAGGTAATAATTAATAATATAGAATACATCATTTATTAGGCCAGCTTATAACAATTGACTTTAATTCCAAATAAACAGAAATTATGATCTACGCATGCCCTACTGAGATGCAGTTATGCTGAAACACTAAATTTGCTTATTTGCATCCTATGTAGTATATGTCTTAAGACTGTTCATACGTTTTGGGCCAAGTAAAATTTTTAGGGCGGTAACATAATTAGTCCACTTGAACGTGACAAAGCCTGTCACTATATTGCAGCTACACTATTGGTCTGCAAGTTATGACCTCTAACCTGTCACTCTAGTATTGACAGCATATTGCACACAGACCAGGCGTTTATGAGCATGGTAATTTGTCATTTGGGCACAAGTTACTTTTTCTGGTGAAACTCTTTTTTTAATTCAATTGAATTACGTGTAAATTTACACCACGTAAATTTATTCCATTCTTACAGCTTTGACTTGTACCCTTTACCCCCAAGTGAAACTTTTTTGACGAATAAATACTTTTATCAAAATTTAAAAACGTAAAGTAAGTAATGGTGTGTTTTATCATTAAATACAATCAAGATCGATTTTGTTTGTGAATATATTTGAAAAACTCAGAAACGAGAATTTTTACTATTTATAATACTAATAGCCGATTTTTAAGTACATAAAGACGGAAGCCGGTTAAAATGTAAACTCAAAATCATAAAAAAATATTTTTGTTTCTGTAAAGTAATGTATAAAAATGACAATTAGCGTTAATATATTTATACAGTAATGTTTGATAACTATTATGGAGCTAGGATATTTAATTTTTATAATGGTAGTGTCATTGATTGGACTGGCAGCAAGAAATTGGTGATTGCAGTGCACAAATAAACCAGAGCTTTTAATTGTAAATCCAGTTAAAGTTTCAATTTTTCTTGCCAAGTCTTCATTACCACTGCCCCAACGCATATATTTATTGCCTTTGAAAGGCGAATGAAAAAAACTTTTAGCAAGAATGTCATAGGTATTGGGATTCCGGCGAAATACAACATGACCAACATTGGAAGCAGTTAATCTATATGATCGTTTTGGAACCACCTCGGATTAGCAGATTAACCTAGGCTATCTTTTTCTATTTCATCAAGTCCTGTTGAAGTTTTTGGAAGCAGTACTCCCATTTACTGCTGTTTATAGTCATCATCGATGATCTGAATCGGGACCAACAGACGTGTTTTTCTTTTTTTGTGGTTGATCATCTGCGAAATACGGCTCATATCTTTTTTTGTAAATATTCCGGGGGTTCCTTTGGCAATTTTTCGATGAATTATTTGTCCCTGTTGCGTTGCTAGTCATGTTTAATAAAAGGTTATGAACATTTTTCTCTAATCTTTTAGAGCATGTCAGTTAATCGCCAAGCAAACCACATTCGTTCATCTCAGAAATGAAGTTCTCTTCGTTTGGTTTTGGTTCTGTGCAAAAGTAATTTTCACAATTTCTATGATCACCAAATACATTTGCCTTGGGCAATTTTTAGTGTCTCTAGATAATCCTGCCAATTGTTCATCAAACGAAAAATTTTCTGTTTTTCTGAAATTTAGGGCTTTCTTTATTGCTCCTCTCATTCGCTCTATGTTAGATTTCAAACTTTTCAGCAGCTTCACAGGTAAACCTTATTTTTTGTCGAACTTAAACGACTTTTTGCCATTTGATGCAATTCTGAGACAGTTTCTCAGCAGATGGTTTGTGCATTTGGCGAACTAGTTGTGGTCCGTAAGGTTTTGCGGTCAGAAGTCTGTCGCTGTCACCTACCAGTTTTACATACTTCAGTCCGTGCATATCAATACTTTGAAACTTTCAGCAATTATATAGGATTCCATTCAAGTAGATATTCCTTTCCAATTTTTTGTGCATCTGTGCTCTGTACTGGGATTGTTCTCTGCCTTTGCACAATTGATGCAAAATTTATTTCACACACCTATGTATAGCAATTTCCCTGTTTTAACCCCCAAAAGTACTCTTTCCGCGTGTGTATTCAAAACTAAAACCTTCGAGTAGCATCTAAGATTTCCCTAGTGATAAAAACAAAAGTGGTGACAGTTTTAAGAAGAGACAATAAATACAGATAATTTACGACCACAATGATCGATCTGCAAATTATAAAAGGATTGCAACAAGGGGTACATCTGCATAGTTTACGAGCGCGAAGCCCCGCCCCGCAAAGGTTAACTCCCTCAGTGCTAAAATTGTTCAAATTTGATGCAACAAAAATTCACACATGTTTTGCTTATCAAAATTAAATTTTCACCGGTGCTCTCGTCTTATTTTTCGTTTGCTTTAATCTTAATTTTTTTCTTGCACCTTTTTATATTTTTTTTCGGCAAAAGTCAGTGTGAATTTCGAAAAAGTACAATGACAACTCCCGAGAGAAATAATTTAAGCGCTCAGATAAAAAATCTGAAATCGATATGATGAAAAATACGGATTTTATCCTGTATAAACCATGTAGAGTAGTACGTATAAACAGCCATAAGAACATGAACACAGATTTCTTATGCCCGACTAATAAGCTACCTTTGTATTATGCACAGTATTAAAGGTCCCCTAATGCCTATAGATATTAAGTGCCAACTGATAACAGAAAATGCTAGTTATTATTTACAATGCATCAGCGTTTATAACTGGCGGATGTTTCTGATACTGCTAGACCAATATTTGTCTTGCAAATTCTAAATTTCGCGGAGTCTATCTAACGTAAATATTTGCTTTTGCAATCGAGTTGCACCTCCGGAAATTCATGGTCATGTTTTGATAAAATACGCATATTCGCAGGCAAAGCATTGTGCGGGTCAGTAGCTGTACAAGCAAATAGTTTTTTGTGGTCGTGGTTTACACGCTAATAAGTTGTGCATACCTATCCAAACTAATTAATTAAATTAAATATACAAAACACTTACACGCTAATAATTACCAGGTTGTTTTTTCTCTTAAGCTGTTGAATAAAGACAATAGTTCTTTCTTTTATCAAAAGTCTTGCTAATATCTATATGAATGAAATTCACACTACTATACCATATTTCAACGGGCATGTAAATAATTAACAAAAACGAATACATTTGTACAAGTAGTAGATTTCAAGCTTTCACTTGTAATAAATATCATACAAGGCAAATGTCCATACCAACAGAGCTTTTATAAAAAAATATACCTTGAACGCAACTATGTGAACTAACTAATTTTTCAACAACTGGAGAAGGAGCCAGGTGTAATAGAAAATAATTTACTTTATTGCTGAGTTCAGTAGTAAAAAAAAAGTGGTATAAAAGACATTGCAGTGTTGCACGAGTATCAAGATCATAATTCCATCCTTATCCAAATGAAATTAATATTAGTTTCCAAGGTATAATTAGTATTTTACCAGCTTAGTAACCTAAAGAAAAACTTCCTTTTTTAAATGGCACATCTACATTTTTATTTTCTGTATTGTAATAATGATACCAGTTAAAACAGCAATCCTCACGTGTCAAAAATGTAGAATATCAAATTAATTCAATATACGCCACAGTTTGGATAAAGGAGTGGTCCTATCGCTGTTTGTGTTACAATTTGTATGCAGACGAAACAGCAAATAAGGCGTTTGTTATTAATAGAGCGTTATGCAGGACGCGACTGGATCATGTTTACGTTTGTTTGTTAGAATGCAAATGCCAGCTTAAATGTTAGATATGTTTATACGGTTCATGTAATATGTGATCGACATGTTTATTAGAATGTATTAGTCGCGATACAACTTATATTTCAAAAGCTTAGGTCAGGTCAGTTAGCAACAGAGATCTAGTAGCCTTATGCAGGGTGTCATTATTATGAAATCAGTCCATCGTAACTTGTTATAAACGAAGTCAAAGCTTTTTTAATGAAAGTTTAGTAAATAACATCCGTCTACTTAAAATTCAGCGATTACTATTAGTAATTAATTGAAATGTGTTTTATTTAAATAGTACCTACCCCTTCATGATTCTCAAAATATTATGGAAACTTTCGTACTAGTTTTGAACCTAAAATACGTACTAACAATAACAATATAACTCACATGTTGAGGTATGCCTTGTAGGGGAGACCGGAATCAATTGTAACAGGGGTCAATTGTAACATCGGCTTTTGTGTCTCCATCTGTGGAGCAATTTACTAAATCTCTAGGTACATGTGTGTCTCCTAAGATAGTCTCCTGTCGAGATCAATCAGAATTTTGGAATGCTGTGTTGGGCGTAATTTGTGTGTTCTATTCTTTTTCTGCGCAAATTTGTAAGTATTTTATATTGAATTAGCTAGTTTAAATATGTTTAAATAAATAATGCATCTCTTGGGGCACATTTTACACTATACTAAAGTTTATAAAAGTGGGATTATGGAAAAAAAATTACGCGCGAAGTTTTCGATGCATGCGGGTGTCAGTTGTAACACATCGTCAGGTGTCATTTGTAATATGTTACAATTGACACTGTAAACTTTTCTTAACTCCCCAAAACTGATTTTTTGCGTTGTTTCAGTTACGCTTAAAAACTAGGACTCGATGGTTAAACCACGTGCTAGAAAAACAAATAGAGGAGAAATACCTCAAAAAGTTTTCGAGATTGCTGTGCAAAAACTAATAAATAAAAACACATCTGTAAGAGGCGTAGCTAAGGAATATGGAATATGTCCACGTTTCATTATACAGATTTGTAAAAGCCGTGAAAAATAAACAATCTCCAAAAATTGGCTACAATCCTTACAACAAAATCTTCAGCCCAGAGCAAGAACAGCAATTGGGTAAATACTGCGAGTATTCTGCTAAACTGTATTTTGGTCTCTCTCCAAAAGAATTGCGAAAATTGACCTATCAGTTCGCAAAGCATATTAACTGTAAATTTCCCGAAGGTTGGGAAACTGCAGAAATGGCCAGCGCGGAGTGTTAACAGCATTTTTAAAACGTAATAATAATTTATCAATACGCACTGCAGAATCCACAAGCCTTGCGCGGGCAATGAATTTTAATCGCGAAAATTTAATAAATTTTTTGATAACCTGGCGGATGTAATGGATAGATATCACATCAGCCCAAACAATATTTGTAACGTGGATGAAACAGTCTGTACAACTGTCCAAAAAGCTGGAAAAGTAATTTCAAAGAATGGAACAAAGCAGGTTGGTGGGATTGTGTCCCAAGAAAGGGGTGTGCTAGTGACTTTATGTGTAGGGGTGAATGCTCTCCGACAAAGCATTCCTCCGATGCTCATCTTTCCACTGAAAAGATATCACGAACATTTCGTAATAGATGATCCTTCCGGTTGTGGCATTTTGTTTCAATTGACACCCTGTTGTGTTACATTTGACACCACACGGGTGGCAATAGTAACACTACACCTTAGCACAAAAATATATATTTTTTGAAAAACTAAAACATATTTTTTTAAGTATGTATGCTTTTTGAGTTGCTAAAGGATGTATTTAAACACATACGCATCGCATACATACATACAATTCAAAAAGAGCATTAATTTTAGATTTAGGTCACATTTACTCCTCCCTCCAACCTACAAGTGACCTCAACAGTTTATATGGGAAACATTTAAAAAAACTCATAATTTAATATCTAATTGCCTTAGAAATTACAAAGGAAAGAATCTTTTTCTTAGCTAGAACTACAATATTGGAGAGTTTCATCCCCCAATCTCCAATAGTACTCCTCCTCCAATAAATAAAAAAAAACTAATATTATCAAATCAAGATGGACTTGAGGAATTATGAAGAAGGAACAAAACTAAAGTTATAGAATTAAACTACATTTCACTCCTCCAAAAAAGCTACTCCCAAAGGGGAAGTTGGAGGAAAAATAACAAAATATGGCATGTGGGAGCTCATTTGGAAGGGCTTTTCATGTAGAATTCAAGAGATGCTTTTATTTTAGGTTTAATTTAAATTCACACTTTTTACTAAAAATAATAAATATATGGCAGCGGGCAAAAAGTATGTTATAGAAGACCGTAGGGCTTATGTAAAAAAATAATGCAAAAACTCACGGAGCGAAGCGGAGTCACTACGGAAGCCTAGTTAAATTTACTGAAATTTATTGTTTCGTTTTTAAAATATATACAAAATTTTTGATTATAAATGTCGCCCCACATAATATTTAAGCATTATTTTCAACATTTATGAGCTTGGTACTCTTACTTTACAGATGTATTTTTGGACAGCAATTGATTTGATATAATATATTTCGAATTTCGAGAATACAATTCACGATACCACATTACGCCCATTCGTTTTATCATTTTAAGTGATTCTGGTGAGCACCGCAGTTGCTTTTGCTACCTCTCCAATATAGTGGATCACATCAATTACATTGATGCATTAAACACTCTTTTATTTCAAAGGAATACTAGTATTGTGACTATTGTGAGTCCTCTCCAGAGTGCCCCTTCGGATTTTAGAGTGCCCACCTACATTTGGAAGTCTGGCGACGCCACTGACCGTAATACTATTTTCAATAACGTCTCCAAAAAATAAAGTCTTTATTTTGTTACAACTGATTCCGGTCTCCCCTATATGTATAAAATATATGAAAAGTTTTAAATGTAAACATAATTATACATTATAGTTTTACTGGTTGAAGATACAAAATACTTTAAAGTCTAATGAACCGTCTCATTTAAAATAATAACATTTGGTTCGTGTAAGCTATACAAGACTTTATGCCACGAATTTTCAAAACATGCGTGATCTATCCCATCATAATCTACTGTATCTGTTTCTAGCTTTCTTTAATCCGCCAAGTTTCTTAATGAAATGCAAGACTACAGGCTCCAAAAACCGAATACCTCCCTAGCAGTGATGGGTATTTACGCGTAAATTACAATTTTCTACGTTACACGCGTAGAAAACGTAGATAAAGCACTTTGGCGTAGATTTTGAGTAGAAAATGTAAGACGAGTATATTATGGCTAAAATGTATCAGGTACACGCTAAACCTAAGCGTAAATTATCTTGTTTCTAATTTTCCTGCCTTGTGTGTTTCTACATGTGTCAAATTCCTTAAAATGTTTAAAATTTAATAAAGTTTTTTTAATATCTATATCACAAACTTACACAACATATTTTAGTAAGTCATCATGACATTCAAGCGGTTTTCTTGCTTCTTTATTCTATTATTATTATATCTATTGAATTCTGAACCGCATGCTTGTTTATATACGAGGCATGTTTTTTAAGTAAGTACCGTTTTGGAATTAAAAAAAGACGTGCAAAGATATCGCAATAATTTTATCTTACATGAAAGCCTGTACCTTAATCTACTTTTCTACACAATTTCCGTGAATATTGAGGCACTTGTCATAACGTGGCACCAGTTTTTGAATACCCTCCTCATAAAATTCTGCCGCCTGACTTGTTAACCACTGTATCACAAATGTTTCGACTTCGTTATCGTCTTGAAGACGCTGACCACCCAGGTCTATCTTCAAATGCAGGAACAAATGGTAGTCGCTGGGCGCCAGATCAGGGCTGTATGGAGGATGATCTAGAGTTTCCCATTTAAAAGATTTGATGAGATCTTTGGTCCGATTAGCCACATGTGGACGGGTATTGTCATGCAGCAAAACGATACCCTTACTCAACTTGCCACGTCTTTTGTTCTGGATTGCACGACGCAGATTATTCAATGTTTTACAATAACCCGCTGCATTGATTGTCTCATTACGAGGCAGAAACTCCACTAGCAATACTCCTTTTCTGTCCCAAAAAACTGTGCACATGATTTTCCGGGCAGAAATTGTTTGCTTAAACTTCACTTTTTTGGGTGATGATGAATGTCGCCATTCCATGGATTGTTGTTTCGATTCTGGTGTGACGTAGGCCACCCATGTTTCGTCACCAGTAACAATTTGGTCTAAAAAATCTTCACCTTCATTGTGGTACCGCTCAAGGAAAGTCAATGCACCGCCTAAACGTTGGGTTTTGTGCAAATCCGTCAACATTTTCGGAACCCAACGTGAACACAATTTCCGGTAATTCAAGTTCTCGGTCACGATGCGATACAAAACACTACGAGAATATTGAGGAAAGCAGTCGCACAATGATGAAATTGTAAAGCGTCTGTTTTCTCTCACCTTTTCGTTCACTTTTTGCACCAAATCTTCATTAACGACCGAAGGACGCCCACTCCGTTCTTCATCATGCACATTTGTGCGGCCATCTTTAAATGCTCTCACCCATTTCCTTACCATTCCATCACTCATAATGTTTTGTCCGTAAACTTCACAGATCTCACGATGAATATCGATCGGTTTTACGCCTTTAGCACTAAGAAATCGTATAACAGCCCGTACTTCACAATCGGCGGGACTCACGATTGTCGGAAGCATCTTAAACACTCAGTAAACAACGTATACAATGAAGAATCAAACTGTAATGGCGTCAGTGCGTAGACAAGAGATGTAGGTAACCATCGCGCATGCGCGGAACGCCGACCGTAGCGCTGCGGCGGCGGAATCGCAAAACGGTACTTACTTAAAAAACATGCCTCGTATATCCAAAGAAACTACCACTTGCTCCTTGCTGTTTTAGATCAATGTGCCTAGAGCAGCAAATAGAAGTGCTTATACCCTGTCAATATAGCACAATAAAATTGACCTACGATTAAAAAGGTTGCTACAAAAGAACAATGGTGGCGTATGAAATTGTCTGTCTATATCATTTTATAAAGATGAAAAACAATAAAATCACTCTTTACAATCATGGAGGAATCCATTTGACCGATTGAGGTCTCCAAAGTGACTATGACGACACGCTTGCCCTGCTTAGGCTGGTTTTCAGGCTATAATTAACGTATGCCCAATTGCCCAAACAAATTAATATTGTTTATACATTTATCTAGTTAACTTAATTAAAATAGGGTGGTATTTCGCTTAGATAGCAAGGAGTAAAAATACTGATGATGAACGCCATTAGAAAACTAAATATTACAATATTTTTGTTTATCTACGCAATGATATTTTCTACAGTAGACTTTCGAGGTAGAATATTACATAGTTTACGCGTAGATAATAGCGTAAGCTACATGGCGTATTTTACGCGCCCATCACTGCTCCCTAGTGAAACAATCTTTTGGCATGTATGTGTTATGCGTATTTTCTTAAACAGCCGGCAACGTCCTGGCTCGCTTATCAGCTGCGGCTGCCCTTTGACTTTTTTCTGCACACCGCAATGGCCTCATAATTCAAGAGAGCTGTCTTCACCTATTGTAGCCCTCAAAAAAGAGCAGTTAAATTTTTTTCGAACTGTAATTGCATCGTATATCGTCGTAAAGCTGTCAACGCCTATTATGCCCTTAGAAAGAAGGTATTTAGATTTTTTCTGCACGCTGAACCGAATGAGATTTTACGAACCACCTGTTTCCCTTGTGGCGCCCTAGGCAGTAGTGTAGTTTGCCAAGGGGGGCTAACTTTATTATTTTACAATTTTATTAATAAAGGTAAGTTCAGTATTGACGAACAGCTAAAAATTCAGGTACATTGCGAACCATAAGATGTTTGTACTGAAACACAAATAGCAAAATACACTTAACTTTCCCCCCTTTCATTATAATTATTGCGTTTGCTAAGTAAACTTGACATACATGACCACTAGATATATACTTTACCTACCTTTGATTAGCGCTTCTGTGATGTAGCACTTGACAACATAAAACACTACCGTGGTTTGTTAAATGCAACTGATTGCATGTATTTATGGGCATACCCTGTCAGCAATAAAAGCTGTATGTTGATTAATACCTTACCTATGTAGTTCAGGGTTTTTTGTAGGAAATGGACGTAATAATAGAACAGTATTAAAATAAACAATGATTATTATACATCGTCTTGTCGAGTATGTTAAAAGGTTTGTAGGATAGTCCCAGTTCTTACTATCTAAGAGTGCTGTGACATATTTTTATTGACACGCGCAATACTCATTATTAATGAAATGGCAATTTATGCGTAAAAGATAACTGTACTCGTGTAGGCATTAGGCAAGATGTGTAGCTGTCTTAGGTTTAATTATATACTTTTTTGTCGTCAACATTAGGAAAAATTTTCCTTGCTCTCAAACCATGACACTATTACCTGGTGCACCTGTATATGTTCACGTATACTGACTAGATAGGTGATGAAATTAAACGCTTTTTTTAACAGAAGACATTATTCAGTAATTGTTCCACCCCAAAAAGCAATAATTCATATAGACGGTATCTCTGAAAAGTTTTACGAAAGACTTTATCTAAAATAAGCTAAAATAAGTCGAATTAAGTGAGCTTATTTTGATATAAATTAAAATAGTTTTTTGTTATAAGTTTAAAACAACTCATGGGATTTTGTTAAAATTTTTGAAGTCGACATAGTTTTTGGGACAGGAAAAAACCTCTGCAAATTGAATCAATACTTCCACATCCAATTGTCAAAATGACATTTACGTTTTATTTCTTATACTATACGATTAGTAATCAGATTTTGAGCATTTTTCTTTTTACACATTTTTTCTAAGACAAACAGTCCTCATGATATTAGCAAAAATAAATACATTTTTAAAATCGATTTTTTCCAAATAACTTGAAATCATTAACTTAACAAAAAAATTACAAAAGCGTTTTCTGATCAGAAATTTGATTTTCTATATAATACCAAAATTTAAAAGAAATCGTAGCAGCAGGGTCCAAAATAAGTTTTTTGGAAATATTTCGAAAATGTCAAAATTTTGGATAAATTTTCTATGACACTTTTTGTGAGAAATTTTATTTTCTATCTGATGGCATTATCATTTTTTGAATATATTAAATATATTCGGAGGTATTTAAGAAAAACCGTTTTCTTTAAGAGACGTTTTTTTGCTAATATCTTATAAACAGTTTGCTGTACCGAAAATTTATAAGAACTAATAATACTCGCAGTTATACTACTAATCACATACTAAAACGAAAAAAATATAAAAAAATAAAAATTTGCAAAAGGGGTAGTTACCCCCCAATTTCGCCCCCTTCCCGATACCCTACTTACCCCACAAATAATAGGTCACTTTGGGTGGTTGAGAGTTATACGTTTGCCAAATTTCAAGTTCATATATTAAGTCTTTCGAAAGTTATCGTGTCCACAAACAATACCACAGACACACAAGAAATTTTTTTGCTCGAATTTTGTTTTTTGCGTTTTCGACCATTTTAAAGCAAATGAGCAAATAAAAATTTTTGAAAATTTTTTTCGCGATAAATCCCATCCGTTGGATGTTGAATGAAAATTATAATAATTGTTATTACGGACTTCCTTAATAAAGCAGGTTTCTGTGCTGCTGGAGGAAAAAGATAAAAGACAGGTAAGTACTATTAGTAAGACCTGTTCGTAAAGTTTGTATTTTACAAAAAAAAATACTTCTATGTTATTAAAAACTTGAATACTATGGTTCAAAGATAAAGAAAAGGCGGCCACCGAAAACGATTCCTTAATTTAAACTAATTAATATAAGTTACAGAAAATCGCAAATATTTTCATAGTATTATAGACAGAGCCACGATACCTAGATTATAGGTAAAAAGATGGTCAAATTTTGCTTCTAATAGTGCAAAATAAAAAGACCTTTCTTGCTAAAATTCTAAGTATGTTTTTTACAATTTTAAAAAATCCCATTCATCTGTTTTAGTTTTTGAAGTGTAATTTTTTTTTATGAAAACTCTGCAAGCTGCAAATTTTTCGGATAACATCCAATAACGCCATAGTGGCGAATACGGAAGTGCATTATTATATTCATTCATGATTCATCTTATAATACATTTGTATTTAAGGTGTCTGTATGCCCATATGACAAATAACGTATGTAACATATATGTTTTAAGGCAAAAATCAAATTATCACAATTTGTTCAAAATTTCAAGTTTTCTTAAACTATGTAAACGATTAACGATATATATCATTTCTAACAATACAAATATTTTATAATGCAGCTAGTGGCCCATGGTCTTCTATCCGCCGTATTTTTGTTCGCAAGTGTCTCATAGGTGATTCGATGGTAGCAACATCGATTTCCCGAATCTATTGGAAAATTCTCCATCTCAATTGTTCTTCATTTTCTGCCTCCCGTCAGTTATCACAAACTGCTTAATAAGGCCCAAAATTCTTCGATGGGGCCTGCTTGGGGAACATTAGGGGGATTATTTATTTTGGGTACAAATGGGATGTTATTGGCTTCCAACCAATCTCTAGTTTGCCTAGTATAGTGACAAGATGCTAGACCAGGCCAGAACATGATTTCATCATTACTGTAATGATCTTGTATTATAATCTTAACAATTTAAGCAAACATCTTTGTATATAAAGACCTGCACTGATGGCTTCTCCTCTAACATGCCCTACATATGGCTGCTTAGCCCCTGCCGAAGAAATGGCGCACAACACCAGGATTTTGTCTTCAAATTTGGCTTTTCTTTTAAATTTTACATTATCCGAAGCAGCATTGAAATCCTCGGTATAGAATCCATCATTCCCCCTTATCTCGGAGTTTGATAACGTAAAATATTTTTCATCGTCCAAGTGTTGACGCCTGAATGCTCAACAGCACCGTGGAATTCGTTGCAACTGCACAGGTGTATATTTTGGGCATTTTTTCTTTTTATGAATAACATTCCACTTCTCTTAATATCCCGATGTACAGTCATGTGTGAAACTCCATAGCTCCTTCCTAGTCTTCGTGTGGATGCACCAAGTTTTTCTTTTGCACCTTCTCTCAATCTATGTGCTTTGATATCAGACAAAAACTGACGCCTTCCGCTTTTTGACAGGCTTACACAAGGTATTCCTTCCTCACATTCCTTAATTCGTCGGTAAATAGTTGCACCGGAAATATTTCGTCCTTGAAATATGTTTACAATATCCGCGTTCGGCAATTGGCCAACTAAATTTTAGATACTTCTTCGGATTTCGATTTTATACGCCACGTCACATGAGTTTTTCGATGACATCTGTCAATATTTATGATTAGAAAGCTTACTCGAACAAATGCCAGGCAATGGTAACCAGACTGAATGTTTTGAAAATGATGAAAATTGTTATATACGTTATACGTTATATTAGAAAATTATTAGTTTGATTAAGCAGTAATTACATATAAGCAACATCCATTGCTTATAAAACATGTTTCAATGATTTTAATAGGAATATTAGAAATTAGAGGAATACTGTAACCTTTTAGTTCGTTTGCAACTGCTTTACCGTGATAAAAAAATATACTCACCTACAATGTAGCAAACACTCATGTACACCCTAACAGCTTAATGTAGCCGTTTAGAAAGACTGACGCTTACATCTTTCTTGTTCTTTTTATAATTTTGGATCTCTTCGGCAACCGGACTAGAAAGTAACCACTACTTAAGTAACCTGTAGGCGTCTCCTAAATTATATTTGCTAGAGCAGTGTATGACACATCGTTCTGATGCATGGAATATCACGGAACATAATAAATTTGTCTTGCCTCGTTAATGAATGTATCATATACTTTGGCATTTAAAAAATTCATTTAGGACACCCGTTTTTGTCCCAGTGGCTAATTGCACATATTAATTACATCGGCTTCAAAATCACCTATACCTCCGGGGTCTGTGAAACTAAATGACATTAAGTGTAACTACTACCATTATAACTCGAACTTCTGTTACGTTACGTTACTTCTAAAATCAAATAACAATTTTTATTTAAAGGACGAGAAGGAACTTACACATATTTAAACAGCTAATGCTAATGTCTAGTTTGAGTCGTACTTTTAAATACTCAACGCCTTTTTTAACATTTTATGGGAAAGAACTTGCTGTAATATACAACGGTAGTTCATGAATTGTTATCTCTTGTGTAGAAGTAAAACAAACGAGAAAGGACTTAACTAATTAATTCAGCAATGATCAATGAAGTGCATCAACTCTTCTAAAAATAAATCACAGCCTAGCCATTGACACACTGCTTTTGTGAGCAGTGCATTATCTAGCTACAAAAGTATGTGCAACATCCCTTCTCTGTTATCCTCTCTTCTTCTCCTTGGTCGCTTTACAACTTCTGATATTAAATTCGCGTAATAGTTAGTTACCTGTAAAAAAACTCTAAATAGTAAATGGTTTCCATTAATCTTTTTCTGTATAAACGAATCCGGTCCGCCTACAAATGTTAATTTGCGGTTTATATTTTAGATGTTTATCTGTACCTTTTAAGAATGCCACAGTTAAACCAATCAAAAATGTAACACCGTAATACCACCAAGATTAGCAGGTAGGCTTTTATAGTGATGACATAATAATCGACAGGATTTTATTAACCATCTGTTGTCTTACCGATTAGATCCGCATCGTGTAAGTGCGTTGCCCTCACAAAAAAATCGTGTATAGGAATGTCAGGAATAACGTGAATACAAATTAGTATTTTTGGTGGAGGCGCCGGGCTGATAATAATATTAATAACTAGTATCGGTACAGCCTTGTGATCAGTTCTACACCAAATTTTAATTTAATAACCCGGAAATAAACAGTTTATATGGTAAACTTAAGAGCTACTCCTTGGAGGTAGAAAAACAATGTTCGAGGACTTCAAGAGTTGTTTTCTCATCCAAAATTAAAAATTTGTATCCTTGCACTGCATTAAGGAATCCTTCAACTAATTTTTAGCATATATATTTAGCACAGTTCACATTATATATTCTTCAATATATTACAAAGATAGGTTTTTATAAGCTTCTATAATTTGAACAAAAAAGGTCTTAGCTCAGTATTAACAGCTTCTATATTTACAATAGGAAATACTTTACCAGATGGTTCAAATTGAAAAACAAACAGTTGCTTATGATATTTTTTTTTAAATTAGATTTATACAAGAGACTGCAATGCAAAATAGGTAATGTGAAAGTCAAGAGGAAAAGTTACCAAATTCAGTTTTGACAACGGTATATTCAAAATTCATAATTAATGTCAACCCATACAAATCAACTTAGTTTACTCTACAACGCACCACACCAGATGACCTTATCTCGCGACGATATCGCGTCTCACATTCGGTCATCCTGACTATAGGCACGTCCTCGGACCATGCGTTGTATTTTCTGAAAATAGAAAAATCTTGGAAGCAAACATGATTTTTTTACGCTGTTATATTCCAAAAATATAAACAAAAGTCAATATAACAGATAAACAAATCCAATTTATCGTCAAAATCAAAGCACGTGTTAGAGAAGTATCTTTCAACCTCTAAGGCCAAAAGCCCAACACCGCTAATTCAAATCAAAACCAATGCATGTGTCAGAGAAGTATCTTTCAACTTCTAAGGCCAAAAGCCCAACACTGCAAATTCAAATCAAAGCCAGTGCATGTGTCAGAGAAGTATCTTTCAACTTCTAAGGCCAAACGCCCAATACTGCAAATTCAAATCAAAACTAATGCATGTGTCAGAGAAATATCTTTCAACTTCTAAGGCCAAAAGCCCAACACTCTGCAAATTCAAATCAAAACCAATGCATGTGTCAGAGAAGTATCTTTCAACTTCTAAGGCCAAAAGCCCAATACTGCAAATTCAAATCAAAACCAATGCATGTGTCAGAGAAATATCTTTCAACTTCTAAGGCCAAAAGCCCAACACTCTGCAAATTCAAATCAAAACCAATGCATGTGTCAGAGAAATATCTTTCAACTTCTAAGGCCAAAAGCCCAGCACTCTGCAAATTCAAATCAAAACCAATGCATGTGTCAGAGAAGTACGAGGCATGTTTTTAAGTAAGTACCGTTTTGCGATTCCGCCGCCGCAGCGCTACGGTCGGCGTTCCGCGCATGCGCGCTGGTTACCTACATCTCTTGTCTACGCACTGACGCCATTAAAGTTTGATTCTTCATTGTATATGTTGTTTACTGCGTGTTTAAGATGCCTCCGACAATCGTGAGTCCCGCCGATTGTGAAGTACGGGCTGTTATACGATTTCTTAGTGCTAAAGGCGTAAAACCGATCGATATTCATCGTGAGATCTGTGAAGTTTACGGACAAAACATTATGAGTGATGGAATGGTAAGGAAATGGGTGAGAGCATTTAAAGATGGCCGCACAAATGTGCATGATGAAGAACGGAGTGGGCGTCCTTCGGTCGTTAATGAAGATTTGGTGCAGAAAGTGAACGAAAAGGTGAGAGAAAACAGACGCTTTACAATTTCATCATTGTGCGACTGCTTTCCTCAATATTCTCGTAGTGTTTTGTATCGCATTGTGACCGAGAACTTGAATTACCGGAAATTGTGTTCACGTTGGGTTCCGAAAATGTTGACGGATTTGCACAAAACCCAACGTTTAGGCAGTGCATTGACTTTCCTTGAGCGGTACCACAATGAAGGTGAAGATTTTTTAGACCAAATTGTTACTGGTGACGAAACATGAGTGGCCTATGTCACACCAGAATCGAAACAACAATCCATGGAATGGCGACATTCATCATCACCCAAAAAAGTGAAGTTTAAGCAAACAATTTCTGCCCGGAAAATCATGTGCACAGTTTTTTGGGACAGAAAAGGAGTATTGCTAGTGGAGTTTCTGGCTCGTAATGAGACAATCAATGCAGCGTCTTATTGTAAGACATTGAACAATCTGCGTCGTGCAATCCAGAACAAAAGACGTGGCAAGTTGAGTAAGGGTATCGTTTTGCTGCATGACAATGCCCGTCATGTGGCTAATCGGACCAACGATCTAATCAAATCTTTTAAATGGGAAACTCTAGATCATCCTCCATACAGCCCTGATCTGGCGCCCAGCGACTACCATTTGTTCCTGCACTTGAAGAAACACCTGGGTGGTCAGCGTCTTCAAGACGATAACGAAGTCGAAACATTTGTGATACAGAGGTTAACAAGTCAGGCGGCAGAATTTTATGAGGAGGGTATTCAAAAACTGGTGCCACGTTATAACAAGTGCCTCAATATTCACGGAAATTATGTAGAAAAGTAGATTAAGGTACAGGCTTTCATGTAAGATAAAATTATTGCGATATCTTTGCACGTCTTTTTTTAATTCCAAAACGGTACTTACTTAAAAAACATGCCTCGTATCTTTCAACTTCTAAGGCCAAAAGCCCAACACTGCAAATTCAAATCAAAACTAATGCATGTGTCGGAGAAGTATCTTTCAACTTCTAAGGCCAAAAGCCCAATACTGCAAATTCAAATCAAAACCAATGCATGTGTCTTTCAACTTCTAAGGCCAAAAGCCCAACACTCTGCAAATTCAAATCAAAACCAATGCATGTGTCAGAGAAGTGTCTTTCAACTTCTAACGAGACCTTGAACGCGATCGACGGAACCGGGGTTCCCCTGATTCAGAATTACGTCCATGTAAWCTTCGAATTAAAGTTTCTAATTCTGCAAATTTACTTTCAACGTGCGTTTTAAAATTATCATGATCATATCGGCGCGAATTTGATCGACGACGACGGTTCTTATCACTTCGTGTACGAGTTCTACTACGACTACGGTACTCCATCGTATCACAACAACAATAATAGCAATTCAATAGTAGTCAGACAAACTGAATAGGCAACAACAACAAATATCATCAAAATAGTCTCACCAAAGTGTCCTTGCACAGAGAAATGCTACTCAGCAAAATGATCCAAAGTCCTAAAGGGTGTGTCCAATACAAAGGCACTCACAAGCGCAAAAAGTCCGCCACAGTAACAAATGGACACGTAAAGTTCAAATCCCACTTCTGAGATGTGAAAGTCGAGAGGAAAAGTTACCAAATTCTAATTTTGACAACGGTATATTCAAAATTCATAATAATACAAATCAAGTTAGTTTACTCTACAACGCATGCAAAACCGCACCACACCAGATGACCTTATCTCGCGACGATATCGCATCTCACAGTAAGAAGGAATTCTAAGCCATATAAAATTTATTTTAATATTCTGAAAATAAACGTGTACATAGGTAATATTCTGGGGTACATGTAGGGATACACATTTATTCAGTTGCGAGTTCCGCCAATATTTTCCGTCGATTGGCCAGTTCCACTCCCTCCCAGTGTCCCTTCTTCAGTTTCACAAACACGCTGAAACAGTTACTGTAGTCTCACGTGCTTCACAAATAAATCGCATACTTACTTTTTCTGCAGGTAATCTAAGACTTGCACTTCCTTTTCTGACAGACCGTTGAAAACTACATCAAGGTTGTACTCCAAAAGTTTGGTTGTATTAACGCCAACTAGATGGGTGTGAGGGCCTTGTTGATTTAAACTGTAATAGAGGGCCAGCTTTCCAAGCTCCACTCCCTGATTCTAGGACATTTCAAAAACTTTCTGACTCGGTCTCTATTGGAAAATGTTTCTGGTTATACCTTACTATACTCCCTAGCTTCAGAGCAAACGTCTTTAATGTCCTGGTGAGCTGGGTGCCAATCCTGAGGACCTCCACTGGTCAAAAGACCCATTCCATGGGCGCAAGCATTCACGATACCTAAATTCTTCGACTGCAATGCAAATAGCAGTTTGTTTCATTGTATTCTTCAAAAGATAGTGATTTCTTATGCAAATTAGGCGATGTCTTAGCTCGATACTGACCCAAAGCATACTCGTATAAGTCTAGTAGAATAGCTAAGCAAATTTTTGGGGTACCCTGCTCAGTCTACTGACTTCGACCCCTTAGAAAACTTATGGGACGAGGTCGGGAAAAGGAGCAAGCACTGATGAACACAAAACACAGAATCACAGATGCTTGAAATACAAAGATTACAATGCTGAAGTATGTAGATGCAATTGCCTGTTTAATTATAAAACTGTTAAGTTTTGTAAGTATTTTACCAGGGTAAATATCTGTTTCAATAACTGCCTACTTTTGCTATTAAAAAAACTTTGTCATACTTGAAAAACTAAGTTGTGTTATTGAAATTCCCTTGTCGCCTTTCGATTCTTAAAAAGTGTCTCTGAAATGTTCAGTCGATTTCTTTGTTTCAACAAAAACGTCGAGTTAATATTGGATTGTATAAAAATTTGCTAAAATCGGAATTACGTGAGACCAAAATTTGAACCACTTATAGATCACGTAAAAAAATAAAATACTCTCTTGGGACTTCACCATAAATGAAATATGAATTGCAAACAATGTTGTATCTATGAGTAGTAAATAACATGTTAGTGACAATAATTATGACAACATACGGAAAATTGTGAAAATATAGTCTAGAGGCGATGATACATTAATACTATTATCATGGTAAGACAAATATAAAAAAACCAACGTCTTACATATAAATATTTAATTTTTTTATTAAAATCGTACACAACGAAACTACAGATAACCCTTATCTGATATTTATGCACATATAAAAATATGTAAATAAGTTACACGTAAAAGACCCACTGCTTATTGAGGTAACATACGATACCTCTAACACCGAAGTTAGATGTAGTTAACTTAAACAAACACATTAATGCCTATTACAGGCAATTATGCAAGCGAATACGATAAGTTGTCTTACACGGTTTCACTAATTTAGCTACTTAACTGTCATGTTATGAACACCCATACAAAACTAATTTGATCAGTCGCAAACAACAAACAGGAATTCGTTGAACGTTTCCTTTAGTGAAAATTATTATGAAAGTGCAGACTAAGCACTAACCTACGAGTAAATAGCACAAAAAAGGTGCCCATTAGTTTTCACTTGCTAGTGTGAAAGATAAGGTTTTAACTCCGCAAACATGATGCTACTTCAAACGCCGTATACTCACTTGAAAGAACGGTATGTACTCCTTAAGCGTATTGTCAAATAGTGATAATCTCGTGTAGCTTAGAACCATATCAATTTTGGTCGGACTTTTTTCAATGCATTCCTTTAAAGTTGAAACCGGGTACCCCGTAACACCGATAAATCTGGCTTTGCCAGACTTTACAGCATCCTCCAAGACTGGCAAGGTTTCGTTCCACACTACTTCGAGTGATGGTGCAAATTCAATATCGTGAACCTATTAGAAACATCAGCAGAATTTTAGTTTTTTTGTGGTAAGCTTATGGCAAAAAAATTATATTCAATTTAGGAATAATTAAACAGTTGGTGTATGTATAAGATTATCTGTTTGACCATAAATTTATTTTTTATTTTAATTAATAATAAGAATAATAATAAACTCAACATTTTCCGTTATTACAAACCATAATCAACAATGACAATATGAACAATAACAAACAGTAGTTGCACATGGTAATGGAACAATCTCTCGAACAATCTACATATACGAGCCACATAGTTTACACTAAACTTATTTGTATCACATAACAATTACAAACCAACTTAGATATATAAATTTTTCCTCGATTGCTTTCGGAATTGACGTAAKGAAAGCATTTTCAGAATTTCAGGCAGACTGTTATAATTATAATTACACAGTTATAAGAAAATGACCTGCGAAACAAGGTAGTACGATATGTAGAAATGCTACATTAACATTTATGTCATCAGATCTAAAGCGAAACTTGCCTCGAAGGTATGGAGGTGAGGAGGTTACCAACATATTAAAGAAAAACACTGACAAACTATATCTATAATTATCATCTACTCTAAGACAACCCAGTGATATGGGACACTCCTTCATTACAGGGTATGCGATAAACGAATCTACAACAGCTATTCTGGATTTTCTGTAATCTTAATTTAGTTATTTTATCCAAACATGAGTAAAACAAACTGAAATTATGGATGGATAACACTAACGATTCACAAAGTTTCTTAGGCATTCTGAAATTTATTAAATATCTTTTACAGTACAGCAGCTTAAAGGTTAGATAAGCCTTCCTTACTATGCCGGCAATATGTTGTTTAAAACGAAGATCGTTTTCAAATATTAAGCCTAAGTTTCTTACGCTGTTAACAACAGTCACCGGTTGATTATTAATATTTATTTTAAAATCTATTAATATGATTTCTCGCAAACGATTGTTTAGCTTTAAATTGTTGTTTCAAGAATAACAGCTATAGCCCTTAGGTCACGGTCCATGAGCTCGCAAGATAAATCTACTACAGCTTTCCTCTTTCTGAGTGCGATTTAGCGGTGAAGAATATAAATGATGACTTGGAGAGGATTGCGGAGGCGTCCAGATCGCATGCATTAAAAATAAATCCGGGCAAATCTGCTGCTATTCTGTTTGGTGGTCGAAATGTATTGGGTGCGGTTTCAGGGAAGCTTGCGCTGCACATTGACGGCTGTGCCATACCTTTAGTGGAAAATGCTAAGAGTCTGGGGTTGACGTTGGATAATACTTTCCGTTACAGAAAACATATAAACAACTGTATAAAAAAGGCGTTTATTAACCTAAAGCAGTTGTTTTCGCATAGAACATACTTGGATGTACGCGTTAAGAAATTGTTAAGTGACACAATGGTGTTGTCTCACTTCAATTATTGCAGTGAGGTATTTTTTTCATGTCTTGATGTAGCCACTAAGGCAAAGATACAGAGAATACAGAATGCGTGCCTCAGGTTAGTTTATGGGATCGGGAGACGTCAACATATATCGCATAAGCTAGTGGATGCTGGCTGGTTGAACATGGATAAGAAATTTTTGCGGCGAGTGTCTTGCTTGTATCATAAGGTAGTTTACCTTCGGACTCCACCCTACCTTTATAATAAAATAACTTTTCGTAGTGACGTTCATAACATCAACGTCAGGTTCAGGGGTAAGCTGAGTCCCCCATTTCATAACTCATCGTTGTTTGAGAGATCGTTTTCAGTGCAGATTTGTAAAGTTTACAATTCTCTTCCTAATAACTTAAAAACTCTTGAACCTGAGAAATTTAAAAGACATCTGCGGGAGTTTTTCAATGATTAATTTTGGTGCCCTTTGTTTCTTTTTTTTTGTATAGTAAAAGCAATGAAGGATATATTATTATTATTATTATTATTATTATTATTATTATTATTATTATTATTATAAGGCAGTACTTTTAGTGTTGAAAGAAAAATGTAACTGCGAGTTATCCGCATAACACTGAATACTACAATTTTTACACAGTTTATTAAATCAATTTCTACAATACCACTCGGATGAAGTTAGGCAATTATTAGATGGAGTAAAGACACACGAGAAATATTCATTTACCTCATTTGCCTTTTGCAAATCTGCTGGTACTGAACTGACAATATTTTCACAGTACGACAAATATAACTATTTTACACAGTGTGTTATCCAGAGTGCCTTAAGTTTAATTACTCGAGACACCGTATATGGTGCGTGTCTATCAAAAAAAGATAATATATTTTTAGAAAGATAATCAACTTTTTTTTCATTGAGATTATTCATATAATACAGAGCATCCCATTTCATCCCATGATCCTCCAAAAAGTGGAAGTACCTATACTTTCTATGATAGGTATATCATCCTTGGCAGAGGCTTATTTCAATGAATATTTAATTTGGAGCAGACAAGTTGATGGTCAGATATTTCATCTGCATTCAGAACACCAGTTCGGGTTCATTGATATAAATGGCGTCAATAAATGTTTCTGACAAACATGTAATTCTGGTGGACATATTCACAATTTGAGTCAGACCATATGACGTCAAACAATCACTTACTGAATTTTTTGTTAAGTGGTCAATATTTACATCACCCAAAATTATTTTGTTATCATACTGTGGAATAACAAAAGAAAGAAGAAAGCCAATGAAATTTGCCGGGCACCTTTATAGGGCGGCAACAATAAAGTTCAATTTAGGAAAAATAACATTTAAAAACAACCACTCAACTCCATCTAATTCTTTAAAATCTAATAATACTTGTTCACACGATATACAGTCCTTCACGTAAATACCAACACCACCACCTCTTCCCGGCCGATCTTGTCTGTAAAATGTGTAATCAATTATGTGTTTGCCAGTGGAATATACAGGGACCGCCACTTAAAACACCCCAGGCTCGTGTTTTTTCTTTATTTTTTTAGGTACAACCTTAAGTTATATGTCAAATTGTAGGTCTTTTAAAACTCTTTAAAGATAGCTTAGTGAGAGTCCAAATTTTTTTTTTGTAGATTATCATATTTTGTATTTAAAGTTAATTTTTATAAATATATTTTTGCCCTAACCCCGTATAATAATTATAGTTTCATAGTTGAATGCCGACTTTTTGTGTTCTTCAAATTGTGTCATTACCATGTATGCGTAATTTTTACTCCTTCTTAMTMAAAAACAAGAAAAACTAATCGCCGCCATGTTCTGTAAATAGAGCTGTTCAGAATGTTTAAGTTTTAGTTTAGTAGCTTATTGCGGTACAAATTGTGCCTACATACCTACCCATCGCTGCACAGAAAACCCCAAAATTTTGAGTAACTGTTAAATAAATCAATTACAAAGTTCGTTTTAAAGAGAGAGAGGCTAAAAAACGAAATCCTGCGACGAGGCTAGTGCGCGATGTAGAAAACCCAACTAGCCTCCTCGAAGGGTTTCGTTTTCTAGCCTCTCTCTCTTTAGAACGAACTTTGTAATTGAGTTATTTAACAGTTACTCAAAATTTTGGGGTTTTCTGTGCAGCGATGGGTATGTAGGGATAATTAGTACCACAATAAGCTACTAAACTAACACATAAAAAATTGTGAACAGCCCTGTAACAGAACATGGTGGCGACTAGTTTTTATTGTTTTTCACTAAGAAGGAGTAAAAATTACGCAAACATGGTAATGACACAAATTGAAGAAGATAAAAGACAAAAAAATTTTGGGGACTCACTATGCTATTTTGAAAGAGTTCAAAAAGACCTACAATTTGACATATAACTTAAGGTTGTAAATAAAAAAAACAAAGAAAATACGAGCCTGGGGAGTTTTAGGTGGCGGACCCTGTATATCATCATTTAGCCAAGGTTCGCTTACACACAATATATATCAAAGTCATTTGTATTTAGAATGTTAGTCAGTTCATCAATGCTACTACAAAGGGTTCGCACATTTAGATGTTCGATATTAAGAATACCTGATGAAGTGATATTATACATAAATAATATTACTTTTTAAATTATTAATGTAACTTATAAAACTTGGATTAGCATGAATGATTAGTATCACCGTTTTTCTTATATCTAGTATTAAACCTACAATTAACCCACTTGTAATCTTGTTCCCCACATTTAGTCTTTCGGCGAGGGGTTTCCAGTACAGTTCGGGCAAGATCTCTCTGAATTGACAATTTTCTGTCAACTTGCTTGAAAATAATATTTTACTGGCAGATAATAAACGTAAAAATGTTCTTTATAAGTTATGCTTACACAATTTGTTTCCAGTAACTTTTTTAGCCTTTTCATTACACTGATGTGTAGACCATCAATGCGAAAAATAAAACAACAATCATACCTACTCGTGCGGTTATTGGTTAAGGCTGTTCATACGTTTTGGGCCAAACGAAATTTTGAAGGCGGTAACATAATTAGTCCACGTGGACCTGGCAAAGCCTGTCACTATATTGCAGCTGCACTATTGGTCTGCAAGATGAGTTTGGACCCATAACCTGTCACTCTGTATTGGCGGTATATTGCACATAGACCGACTGTTTATAAGCACGGTAATTTGTGATAATCCGGCCAAAAGTTACTTTTTCTGGCGAAGCTGAACGTTTGTTTTTTAATTCAATTGAGGCACGTATAATTAATTTTACACTGATTAAATTCTTACCTCATGGCTAAAAATTATAACTAATTTGTACCATTTACCTCCAGTTGCAATATTTTCGACGAATATCAAAACTAAAGTAACTAATGGCTTGTTTTATTATAAAATACAATCAAAATTAATTTTGTTTGTAAATATATTTGAAAAACCCTGAAACTTGATTATTATGTACTTATAAGAGAACCCGGCCTAAAATTTAGATTCAGAATCATTAAAAAAACTCATTTCTGTTTCTATGAAGTAAAATGACTATTACTGTTAATATACTTAAGTAATGTTTGATAGCTATTATAGAAATAAACTAAATTATTAGAGTAAAATAATGCATGTGCTTACATAAAGTTCAGGACTATGATTAGGAAGTAGTTCCCGTTAAGGCAGCTAGGTGGCTTTGTCATCATGTCAGTGTAATGCTGACAGATGGCATTGCCATCCTAAATTCTTACTTTCATCATACCATTGCTTTGGTATATAAGGAAAACCAGTTCTATGCCGTGTTGCCTACACTAGACCTAAGCTGCACTGATGAGCTGTAATGACAGCGAAATAGTACTATCTGCAGTTGGTTGAGGTGTAGACAGCACAGCATAGACATGCTTTTTAATTTTATTTTTATACCTAAACATGTTATTTAAAAAAAAAATATTAATTTCGGCAACATTTTCTGTTCCCAAAGGTTTGTAGCTCTTGATATTTCTTCTATAAACATTCCTTTCGGGGTCTAGATGATGAAATAACAGAGCTCTCTATTTTCAATAGCTAGCTGCCCCTGAATCTGATAAAAATACTTATCGGTTCTAAGTAGCATAATTTTTCCATTTTGAACGGTCATATATTTAAGTTTTTTGTTCTTAATTGCATCTTCCATCTTCAGGAGAAGTCTTTGATGGAGTTAGGACATTTGATTTCTATAATGGCAGTGTCATTGATTAATCGATCTGGACTGGCAGGCAAGAAATTGGCGATTGCAATGCACAAATAAACCACAGCCTTTAATTTTTAATCCAGTTAAAGTTTCAAAATTTCTTTTTGCGAAGTCTTCATTATCACTGCCCCAACGCGCATATTTATTGCCTTTAAAGGGAGAATGAACAAAACTTCTAGCAAGAACGTCGTAGGTGTTGAGATTTCGGCGAGATACCACAGGACCAAAATTGGAGGCAGTTAATATATATGATGTTCTTGGAACAACCTCGGATTAACAGACTGACCTATGGTATCTTTTTCTGCATCGTTAAGTTCTGTTGAAGTTTTTGAAAACAGTTCTCTTATTTACTGCTCTTTTGCTCTTTATATTCATCATCGATGACATCCTCTTTATCGGTTTCACTGTTGACTTCGGCATAATCTGAATCGGGACCGGCAAACATTTTCTTTTTTTGTGGTTGATTATCTGCGAAAAGTCTTCTACAAGCTCTGTCTCGTTTTCGCTTAGAAATACGACTCATATATTTTTTGAAAATTTTCCGGGGGTTCGTTTGGTAATTTTTCGATGAATTATACTATAATAATTTTCGTTGTAATTGAAAGACAACGCAGCAGCGTTGCATCGCACACTATAATTGCCCTTCGCTGAAAAATTTATACGTTTTCCACCTATAAATTTATTTACAACAAAATTATATGTCTCTGCTGCGTTGTTAGTCATGTTTAATAAAAGGCTATGAACATTCTGCACTAATCTTTTAGAGCATGCTAGTAAATCGCCAAGCAAACCACATTCTTCCATTTCAGAAATCAAATTCTCTTCGTTTGGCTTGGGTCCTGTGCAAAAGTAATTTTCACAATTTTTATGAACACCAAACACATGCCTTGGACAATTTTTAATGTCTCTAGATAATCCTGCCAATTATTCATCAAATGAAACATCCTCTGTTTTTCTGAAATTTAGGGCTTTCTTTATTCCACCTCTCATTCGCTCTATGTTTTATTTTAAACTTTTACGTAGCTTTACAGGTACAACCTTATTTTTCGTCGTACTTAAACGAGTTTTTGCTATTTGATGCAATTTTGAGACATAGTTTCTCAGCATTTTCTAGCCGCTGTCTTGTCTTTCCTAAAAGGAGGCATTTTTACCGTTCACAGTAAACAGAAACACAGTACTCTTCTCGCGTGTCTATTCAAAACTAAAACCTTAGAGTAGCATCTAAGATTTCCCTAGTGGTAAAAGCAAAAGTGGGGACAGTTTTAAGAAGAGACAATAAATACAAGTAATTTACGATCACAATGCTCTATCCCGCAAATTATAAAGGGTTTACAACAAGTGGTACATCTGCATAGTTTACGAGCGCAAAGCTCCGCCCCGCAAAGCATTAAGGTTAACTCCCTCAGTGCTAAAATTGTTCAACTTTGATGCAACAAAAATTTATTATTTTTGTTGCGATAAAGAAAAGAAAAATGTTTTGCGTGTCAAAATTAAATTTTCTCTGGTGCTCTCGTCTTAGACAATTCCCGAGAGAAATAATTTAAGTGCCCAGATAAAAAATCTGAAATCGATATTATGAAAAATACGGATTTTATCCTGCATAATCCATGTAGAGCAGTACGTATAAACAGCCTTAAGACTTGAAGTCAATCACACGAATATTGATCGAATATTGGAGGTTAATTCTGGTTAATTAATGCATATTAATCACCATAAAATTCCAATTATGCCTCTAATTGAAGGTATTTATAGAAGTTATAGTGTATCCTGTGAAACTTCTACAATCTTAGGTACATTATTATTGATGCTCAAACCATATACACGCACCAGCTGATATTATTTTTATTCTTTGGTCAATTTGAGCTTACCTGTATGACATCGATGTAATCCACCCCTAGTTTCTTCAGGCTCGTCTCTATACTATCCCTGGCTTTGGTGGCAGAGAAGTCAAACATCAGTTTTGGATCCTTCTCGTAACGGGCAACTTTAGTGGCGACGTAATACGCCTTTCGGGGAATCCCTTGTAGGCACTAAAAGCGCAATCAATTAGCGCTCATTAGTTCATCTAATTTCTTCTTGTGGATCGGACAAAAAAGCTACAAACCCGGATATGACCATGCTAGATGGAAATATTTAAATTTGCGGTTACACTTCTAGATACTTATCGATATTTTCTTGGAACCCCGGATCTTTGGGATGAGAAATGAAGCAGCCTGCAGATGAATTGCTGGTGAAAGAATTTTTTTGCAATCTATACAGAAAATTGTTGGAGGTTGTTTTCTTTGGCAAAGATTACATGTGCAATATAAACGTCTGATCAATAATTTTCAGTGTTGGATAAAAGGCAGTGTACTATCTATCCATATTCTGTCATATCCACTTCTTGTTAAACAGACAAATGATTATTACCTTCCCGAGTACTTCTTCAGAAACCCCATGTCCGTACCAAGGCGCAGTGTCAATGTAGTTGACTCCAGCTTTTAAAGCTGCTACTAGGGTCTCTCTGCAGCTCTCAACTGAATAATCTCTAGAATACTAAACTAATTAAAGGATATGACAGTTATGATAATTAAATAAGGGAAGATAAAAAATCGTGCTGTGCATGTTTAGTAATTACTTCCACATCCAATGGATGGAAAGTATTGTATAGCGAGAAAAATTTTCAAACATTTGTATTTGCTCATTCGCTTTAAAATGGTCGAAAACGCAAAAAAAAACAAAATTCGAGCAAAAAAAAATTTCTTGTCTGTGTGTGTGTCTGTGGTATTGTTTGTGGACACGATAACTTTCGAAAGACTTAATATATGAACTTGAAATTTGGCAAACGTTTAAACGTTTAAATCTCAACTACCCAATGCGACCTATTGTTTGTGGGGTAAGTAGGGTATCGGGAAGGGGACGAAATTGGGGAGTAACTACCCTTTTTGCAAATTTTTATTTTTTTATATTTTTTTCGTTTTAGTATGTGATTAGTAGTATAACTGCGAGTATTATTAGTTCTTATAAATTTTCGGTACAGCAAACTGTTTAGACGATATTAGCAAAAAAGCGTCACTTAAAGAAAACGGTTTTTCTTAAATATCTCTGAATATATTTAATATATACAAAAATGAAAATGCCATCAGATAGGAAATAAAATTTCTCACAAAAAGTGTCTTAGAAAATTTATCCAAAATTTTGACATTTTCGAAATGTTTCCAAACAACCTATTTTGGAACTTGCTTGTACGATTTTTTTAGAATTTTGGTATTATATAGAAAATCAAATTTCTGATCAAAAAGCGCTCTTGCAATTTTTTTGTTAAGTTAATAATTTTCGAGTTATTTGGAAAAACCGATATTAAAAATGTATATATTTTTGCTAATATCACGAGGACTGTTTGTCTTAGAAAAAATGTGTAAAGAGAAAAAAATGCTCAAAACCTGATTACTAATTGTATAGTATAAAAAATAAAAACGTAATTTCATTTTGACAATTGGATGTGGAAGTATTGATTCAATTTGCAGCGGTTTTTTATTTAAATACCTTGAAGTATACTTATTTACTAAGAGTATCTATACAGAATGGAAATGATAAGATAGCGTAATGGCGAAACTGTAAACTTTTTTAAATAGTGTATGCAATTAAAAGCTCTTCATAGTAAAATAACAACTACAAATCTGTTTAAACGATAAAGCTAGGTAGGTTTTCATTGTTTGTTTTCTGCAAGAACCTGGAGAGATAATTATGATAACCTAGTCGTCTCTGATTTACATTGCTATTGTGCAACTGCACATTAACATGTCGTTTTATTTGTAAAAAAAATCCGTTATAGTTTTCAATATATTTTGAACTTCACCACTTCAGCTTTTCTAAAATTCGACTTACCCATACTGGAGGCAAAATCCACCGGTACCCAGTGATAGTTGAGATACTTTCAATCCTGTATTGCCAAAAACGTTATACTTCATTTTTTGCAAAATATCGGGATCGTGAAACCCAGGAACATACGTGTCTGGCAGATCACTCATTTTTACAAAACTTAACTCGAAAGTAATGCGCTAGAAACACAAGTAAATCTGTTGCGAATCCTGTACAACAACACGGCTGATGTGTGAAGGGTAATGATAAAATCAGCTAGAAAAGTAATTCCATATAATCAACAGAAGATAGGCAAAGGCAAATAAGACACAATTAGTAGCAAGATTGTTTTTTAAATATGAATATTCTTTATCTGGGTAGTTAAATGTCAACTACAACGGTTGGGTTCAAATTTTAATTCCAAAAAGTAAAAGGAATGTAATTGATTAACGCCTTGTCATTGTCGCTAAACTCAATAGCCGATTAGATATAATGTAATTCAAATTATTGAGTTATCGGTACTGTAGGTAACGTATGTAACCCTATTAGAGTGGCTCTGTTATGACCTAAACGACAATCAGTTTAAATAATACGTGCACTTCATTTGAATTTTACGAATTTATTTAAACGGCCCATTTAAGGATTATCTAACCATTGACTAAATTAATTCTCTGGTATTAGCCGTCCATGTATTCAATAAAACGTAGTTTTAAATCGATTATTTCGATTACTTTCTGAATTTACCACCTCTAATTGAAAAGATGATACAAAAAAAGACGTCATCATTACAAAACCCTTAGAAATCAATGTATCGATGTGTAAACATCTGGAATTTTTTTAACTGAATTTAAATGAGTATTTTTTTTCTTTTTTGAAGATGGCATGTATGACAGACAATTCCTAGGTCCTTGCAGCAATTGCCTGCGTTACTTTATTGTCACACTTGTATAATATTAAGTCATAATTCTAGTCCAAATTTAATGCTCAACTTTACTAAATCCTGAGAAGGATTAATTTTCCCTAGTCCCCAATTTGGGACCGCCACTGGTTAACACTCAAACTGCTAGAATGACGTCACTGTTGTATTTATATTGATTTTTTATATATTTAGCACTGGATATCATACGAAATAGACAAAATGCTCACCGAATTACCAGAAAACGGAAAGCAAAAAACGTTCACTGCTGCCACAGGACGAATATGTTAAAATACTAGTATTATCGGTATCAGTACGACTAGCTGGAGGTTACTGGCTGTAGATTGATCACAAGTTCACTGTTGCTCAGGCAACCTCTGTGCAGCTACTGTTCAGTAGGTGGCAGAGCAATACCTGGTTAAAATAGGTGTTCATCAAGTTGGAATGTTGGTTATCTATTGTTAACAGAGTTGTTATTTGTGGAGACAAAGGTTTTTAGAGAAAAATAATTTATATATTATCATGATATTTTTATCAATTAATTCTGTATCTAACTTCCACCACTGTTTATGGATATAGTACCAGAACCATATAGTCTCTCCTAAGATCAGCACAGACCTACCCCTATATTTCTTAGAACTTTTATAAGTACGCCTTATACAGACTCGAAAGCATGTTATTTTTTCTGGGTATTTTCAAATACTCTTTATTAATTTAAAAACTCACAAGTATTTTAAATACTGAAAGATGCGTGACAGATTTATTTCAATTACTATATACGAAGTATTTTTAAATTACGTAGCATAGATCTACAAGCAAAATTATTTAGTTAATTCTATAATCCTTGTTATGTTTCAATTTAAAATATTTAAAGACAACGAATAAACGTTTAAATAAAATATACTATTATATAATTTAAATATATAAATATAAATAAAATCATGTGTTATTTGAGACTGTAATCAAAACCTTTCCATTATCAGTCACCACTAGAAAATGCAGAAGACAGTGAAAAAGTTGAGCTGTACGAAACACTGGAAGAACTTCGTAGCTTTTACCGAAGCAAGACATAACAGTAATGACAGGAGATTTCAATGGCCGAATAGGATACGAAGAATGCAAAGGCTGACATGGATCGCTTTATGGCTGTTATTAAACAAAGCAATACTGGCCAGAAAGCGAAGAAAACAGCTGAAATTAAATGCGGAACAACTAAAATATGGGAAATGTAAAGAACATTACGATTTGAGACCAATCAGCATCTTGCCTGTGTTGTCTAAGGTATGTGAAAAATTTTTTCATGAACAAATATATGATTTTGTTTCTGAAGCTAAAATTATACCCGAAAACCAGTCAGGTTTTCGTACTCATTACAGTACAACAACTGCGTTGACTAATTTGATGGACGAGTGCATTGGATCCCTCGATGCTGGCAGGGGAAGTCTTTTGGTCTCATTGGATTTTTCGAAAGCTTTTGATACACTGGATCATGTGTTGCTTTGTAGTAAATTGACTTACTACGGTTTTGATGAGGTTTCTGTTAATCTTATTTGCTCATTAGGTGCCAGCGAGTCTTGCTGGGTACTGAAATGTTTGAGTGGCCTATTCTGTTTTTAATTTACACCGCTGATTTACTCTCGAAGCCCAAATTTTCAACTTGCGTGGCATACGCTGACGATACTTACCTTTTACACCATTTCAACCCACAGAACATAGAGAGGGCATGCTTAGAAATGAATGAGGACCTAGGCAACATTAGTGAATGTTCTAGTAACATTAACTTAAAGTTGAACAGCAATAAGCGTTCTGTAGTATACTTCGCGTCGAAATCGTCACAAAAATATTTTGTGAAGGATGATATTAATGTACGTGTGAACCATAATAATATATGAAACGATCAAAAGTCTTGGTTTAAGTATAGATAATGACCTTCGTTTTAAAAATCACGTGTCTTGTTATTAAAAAATGTTATGTTGCTTTAAAGCTCTTGTACTCTAATCATCTTATTCTCAACTTTAAACTTAGAAACAAATTATGCGAATCTCTGGTAATCCCTCATTTACTTTATTGTTTTACGGTATATTTTCCTTGTCTTGATGCCATTATAAATACAGGCTTCAGAAGGTGCAGAATAACTGCTGTAGATTCATATTTGGACTAAAAAAGTATGCTCATATCAGTAAGTACATACAGAAACTTAAATGGTTAAAAATTGATCAACTTTTTCATTACCACATTACCTTGCAACTTTCCTGTTTCGTGTCTTTCGGTCCTCTTCGCTAAAATACTTGCGTGATAAGTTTCATAGTCGTTGCAGCTCGCATTGCACTGATTTATCTCTTAGATATGTCCACCATTTATTAATGCCTAGTTTCCGAACCTCCTTATACACGCGGTCTTTTATACTTATAATGCTATAAAATGTTATAATGAACACTTTGATTTGTTTACTAAAATATGCTCTGTAGAAAGTTTCAAAAAACAAATTATGTATAGCTTGTAATTATAGTCAAAGCATGGTACTATAGTTTATATTTTATTTTGGGTTGAGTGGAATAGCTACGCTAGACTTCGCCCAATAGTATGTTTAAATAAAATCCTATTATTATTATTATTATTATTATTATTATAAAAATTTATCAATCTCAGAGAAAATGAAGATATGACGAAAGCTGGAGGTATATGAAAGCAACAAAAAGAAAGATACGCATAAAGAAATAATGTACTTATATTAGAAACAAGGAAGTGTATGAACGGATTAAATGATGGTAGGAAAAACCCAAAAAAGTTTTACCAGAAAGTAAATGCAGGCAAACAATGGTTTGAAAAAGAAAAGCTTAAAACCTAACCAAAATATGAGAAAATATTTGAAGGAATTACTGGCTAGTGAAGTTCAACCTATTTGTAGAGAAATAAGAGAAAAAATAAAGATAATGTAAAAAAATGTGAAAAACATAATAGAAACCAAAAAAATTAAAATCACCAGGAAATTATGGAATAAATATGGAGTTATTCATGTACCGAAGAGAAAGATTACTCGAGTGGATTTATAAATTAACAGATATTACCTGGAAGACAGAAAAGATGCCAGAATAGTGAAATAGTGGAACCATAATCACTGTACAGTTATACAGAAGAAAGGCAATCGCAGATTATATAAAAATTAGAGGGGAATCACACCACTTACCTAACAGTGTCTAAAAAATATTAACAACAGTGGATGCAATACACATAATAAAAGAAAGCATACGAAAACAACAATTGAAATACTTTCATAGATTCTTTTACTAGAAGCTACTGTAACAAGCAACAGAACGAGGAGCTAAACACAGAAGAACCAAAAGAAACTTAACATCTTAGGAGGAAAAAATAATGAAAATCTTATTAGAACCTGTAAAAACTGAACGAGAAATAAGAAGAACAAATGTGGTAAACTGAAAAGAACTTGATGGAGAAAACATAATCAAATTTAATTAACTGCCAAGAATAAATAAACATGATAAAATTCAGAATATTGTATACTTTATGCACTTGGCCTGTGAGAGCAGTTCCTTTATTTTACTTTCAATTATACTGACTATAAAACTATAGATAAATATAAACTTTTCGTATTATCATTATTCATTACTCAATATTGTAAAAACCATATTTAGGAATGAGCTGAACAAATTTGGTCTATATCATATAAGTACAGGAGGATTTAGCTATCTGGCGTAGAGGTAGTTTTCAGTAGATTACGTTTTAATACTTTCTCTAACCGTCTCATTTCACTAAATTAAATTTCGCCAGTTGTGGTTTATTTGCAACTCGTGTCCTTATTCGAACACAGACTGTAATACCCTGAATGCAGTCACCGCGTCCGGTCTTGAAGAATTCGAAATACCTACCTGTCGACTATACGTGTTACCTCCTTTCTATATTCGTACCGGTCTAGAAAGGAACTACTTAGATTCTTGTCGGGCATCTAGTCATTCACCTAACCCGTTGAACGTACGTCTTAGCTGCATACCCGTGCATGCTGTGTATCTAGCCAGGTATTTCAACACAGCAAGGTGTTTGTTCAGTGCTTCTGAGGGTACATTTTCGCTTTGTTTAGTCGAAAATCAGTGATTTGTGTGCATTATCGGTACTCAGGGTTAGTTTACTTCACGCGCAAAGTGTGTGCCGAAAAAGAGATAAGTTCTGTTACGCCGATACGGGAGTGTTTTGTTTTATTCCCAGGTGTGGGAGTCAGCTAACAGGTTAGTGCAGTCATTTTAATGTTCATTGAGATGTACTCGTAGTATGCATTGTACAAAAGAAAGCTTCGCCTTGAATTACAGAGAAGCAAATAATTGTTTCTAATTACAGCTACATTTTATTCCAGCAAGTCATTTTAAGTTTTTATATAATCATAATGTGTTTTTATTATATTACGATTAATCAAAGTGCAGCTAAACTCTTGAAAGTTTACAGAACAAGCTTTAGAATAACTAAATAGTGGACTTACAAAAAAATCGCTTTATGAATAATTGCATTTTTAGATTACATATTGAATCGTAGCACCAAGTCAAAAAATAAGTTTATGTATTATTCGAAATACAATGAACACCTTTTTCTATCTGTTTAGAATTCTAAGTCGACATCCTTCAATTACCTTATTTTTTAATAGAATTGTACTTAGATTCAAATATCACCAAGTGTCAAATTATGTTTTCTTTCTACTAATACAATAAATTCTTGCCAAAAACATTAGTACTGATCATATCCATTTAATTGCGGTTGACTGTGATGCCATTCTTGAAAAATGTATACCTCGCTTCCGTTACATCTAAATTACTTTTGAATATTTTCTTAAGCTTATATTTTTTCATTTTAGATAAATTCTCTATGATGGAGACTTTGTTTAAAATGCAACTGATCAGACAATCAAATTTAGTTCAAAATTGGACCAACTTTTTAACTGCAAAAGTCGCAGACTTTCTATGAATCATAAGACACCCACTAGACTGTATGTTCACCCTAAGATACATGAAAAAGGTTGTCTTATTAGACCAGTCATTTCATACGTAAACTCTACTTGTCATAAATTATCAAGGTGGATAAATTTAATTAACTAAATTTATCTTAAATCAAAGCTCGACATTTTTGTACAAGCTTCAGGATTAGCTATGCGGATTCTTTCGTTAGCCCTCTTTTTGCTGGACTGTTATTATTATTTGTTATTGAAAATATAAAAATAGTAATCATAATTATAGGTACAAATAGTATGTTCAACAGCAATTGATAGCTTTTTCACTTCGTTTAATTTTCCCTCAGTCAAAAAGGCCTTCCCTAATTCTTTCTTTCGTATTAAAGCGTAATGTATAGTTTAACAAACACTGGTAAATATACAATTTAGAATGGAAAAGTTTTAAAAAGAAATGACAACCATTAAACAGTTAAAATCTAAAACTTAATCGATGGAAATCAGTATAAATTGTATTGGCCGTATAAACTATTGTGTAGATAGTATCAACTACTTGCAATTGAATCGACACCTTATTAGAGAATGGCATTAAATCAATTGATTTAAAAAATCATTAGTTGTAGGTATTGTTATTAAATAATAATCACTATGAATGTAAGGTTCCAGCCAAAAATAATAACAACGTGCTTAGTAGCAATTATTTTCTCCCAAAATGCCATAAAATCATTTCTTTGATTCCTTATTTTTGTGTTTATGCTTTGAAGTTTGTTTTCGACTATATTTGTGTCATCAGGCAATATATGCATCTACAAAAGTTTATAAATAACACGAGGGCTACGAAGTTATTTTGATCTACCTCATTTGCCACATATTAAAGCTAATGTGTTGGCATTGGCGTTTGCCTTCGTTGGTTTATATAAGATTACATAACATTCTTTAATTAAACTTAAAATTTCTGTTTCTGACGACAATAATTTATGTCGGGAAGAAGTCTGTTCTTATATCATGGATGTATTTTTATGAAGTAGATATAAACATTAGCAAATTTTTGTTCAGTAAACTTATCAGGTGTGTACCCTAATCTCTATACAGTCTTAATGGCTTCTACCTATATCTTCAAGCCAAAAAGGAGCTTTAAACAGAATTAGATGATGTTAGGGCTTTAGAGCTGATTTTGAAGAAATTGTTAAGGATGGCTTTTACAATATTGGGATGTGGCCTTTCCTCCTTTTCTCTGCTAAGTATTGTTAAATAAAGTATAAAGTAGTTGGCATCTCTTTTATATGTACATCTCAATATAATGACATGCACACATGTCATTTAGAGAAAGCAAAAAAGATATTAACACTTCTCCACACAGAAAAATAATTCAGCTTTTTCTCACAGTAGCTTCTCAGAATTTATCAAGCTGTGCTCGTAACAATAAACGATAACTTGTTTAAGTACAATTGCACGCGCCTTCTTATACTTAATATCAACCGGTTAATCACAAAACCGATGCAAATTACGAGCTGTCAGCTTAAAATAATTGATATGTGTATAAAAAGCTTAGCGTATCGCCACAATCAAAAGTCACCTTCGAGGTATCATGTTTGCATTAGTTGGCTAACGTATGCGTTCGAGACAAGCGGTCAATTAAATATCTGCAGGTGTGCGATGTTTATCACCCACAACTTTGTGTACTTTTGTACTTGACCGCCGTTTTAATTTGATTTGCGGCGTTTCATTACATTTCGATTACCAGCATTCACACCTCCGCACCTAAATACGGAAAGAGCCAATCTCATAACTGGTTGACTCTATTCAGTATTATCAGTGGATATTGAAGGGATGCAGGATTGTGTATACTAATTAAAATCACACTTGTGGGAAAGAGGATTAGAATTGTGATTATAATATTACTAAGAATTCTAGCGTCTTGATTGGGTTCCAACTGTGTGATTCCATATTGTCTTTTATTTAACCGTATACATGACCAGGGCCGGGCCCATAGGGGGGTAGTGGGGGTAGCCTTACCCCCCCCAATGCCCTGACAGTTGGTTAAAAACTGCCGCAGTTGGCTCCAAAATGGGTTGGTCTTTGTTAAAAAAAACAATAAATAATTAAAGTTAAATAAGAAGGTGGTGTAAAAATGATGTTAGTTTTCCCACGTCATCCGCGAATATGCAATAATTCCTCGTTGGCAATGATGAGTAGTAGCGGTCGTTTCACAACCTCGCGTCTTCTCATCAGATGACGATGATCGACTGTGATTCGGCAGGCACCAGTGTTGCCAGTCAGTACACTAGTACATTATAATAAAATCTAGTACATTTCTTAAAATAATTTTTTATGGGTATCTACAAAAATTAGCAACATTTTTTAACAACGAATATGACTTATAATGTATTTGTGGTAGCCCACTATACGGTCTGGTCTACGTTGCACCGTTTGTGGTTGCACCTTACAGAAAGTGCATTTTACTCGAGGCGCATAATAAAGTTGTTTTTTATTTGTTTATATTTATTGGGTTTGATTTCATATAAAAACAAGCTTTAAAAATGCATGTTTTTTTACGATATTAGCGTCAGATAGGAGTCCACAATCTAGTAGATATATTACAGATATCTAGTACATTTTTTACAACCACCCTGTACATCGAGAAAAAAATATAAAAAATATGTTGCGAACTACTATGGAAAATAATCCATTTGATTCTCTCATATGTAAGTATTAAAAGCGTACAGGATATAACAGATCAAATAGATTTTTTCCATTTAATTAGCTTTTGGGCTAAAGTTAAAATACAGAAGACTGGCTGTAATAATTAATAATTGATTTATTTTGTTAGATTTAGAGATTTTGTGACTTTATTTGTTAATTTTATATTAACAAGCTTAGTCACACTCTGTGGCAATTAGCAATTACTAAAGTAGAAGTACAAAGTATTTTAGTTTTATCTTTTAATTGGTGTTGTTAATACATGTACAGAATGTGTCACGACGAGTTCCTATTAGACGTTTATGGGGAAGCGGCCAGAAGGGAATTATGAAATTCTGCAGTATTAGGTTTTCGATTATTATCTTTTTAATTAAAATAAATGCAACTTAAAATTACTTAAAATTACGGAAGTATACGTCAACTTTGTTATTTTTAATAGAACCATTTAATTGTTTGCGGTTTTGGATTCTACGTAAAATTCTAGGGAGGCTTTGTGTAACACATGATTTACTTAAATGTTATAATTTTCGAGATATAAGGGTTTAAAAAAATTGAGAGCTACAGGATCCCGTTCGACGCCTGCCACACAAACAAATGTGAATCGAATATTGATAGTATAAATGTCAAAGGTCCAAAATACACCTTGGTCCAATCAAATTTTGAAAATGTTGTATGCAGCAGTTACAGGATGCAACATGCTACCGGTATCTCACACTGAGATATTCTAATTAATTGTTACCATCAGTTATCAAATAAAAATATTTGCTAGTGAAAGAAAGGAATGTCTAATAATTATTTATGAAATAAAAACAAATAATTATTTAATTTGATATTTTACGTTGCCATTTTGACGATTTACTTTACACATTTCCAAATGCCTATCGTATGCAAAGACGAAGGCTAATAAAGCAAGACCAAATAAAACATTTGTTTTAGTTTCAACACCACCGACAAAAACAAAACACTAACAATTTTTATTAGTTTTAAAATTTTTGTATAAACAGACGAAAATTTTAATAGCGAGAAACTTAGCTGCCAAGTTTTTATAAACCCTTATATCTCGAAAATTTTAACATTTAAGTATATAATGTGTTACATAAAGCCGCACTTGAATTATTTTCATTAAAAAGATCACATTCTAAAACTTGATACTGCAGAATTTCATAATTCCACCCGGGCCGCTTCCCCATCGTCTAATAGGAACTTGTCGTGACACACCCTTTATGTATTCTAGAAAATAAATTTGTTTTGAGCTACTTAATACATAATATTTTCAGTATTTTTCCCTTTTTAGAATGTCTGTGCGCTATTCGGTATTCTGGTTGCCTAAAGTAACTATTCCTTTTTAAATAACAAAGGTGTGCGCTGTGTTGTCTACACTAGAAACAATCCGAGGACAGCTGTTTCGATCTATTAGATCTCTTCAGCTCGGCTATAGTCCCAGTGTAGACGCACTAGCGATCCCAGACGTTTCGTTAGGGCGGCGCTCATCGGCTTGCCGGTGGATGTCGCTCCCTGAGATTGTTTGGCTTTGCCTACTGACATTATTCCTTTTTGTTTTTGAGTTGGCTTTTTTCCACTTCCTACCCCATCCCCCCAAAGTAATAGGTTTCGGTATAGTCCTGTACATGACCATAGTCTACACAAAATCTTATTGAATTTTTTTCTTTTGGTAAAATTGTTATTATTTACATGATTTCTTAGATCTGGCATAGTAGGTTGTGACATCTTTGATACAAAATTATTGTTAAACTAATTCCTTTAGAGAAAATAGCAAAATGGATGAATTTTAGCTAATATACTGACATATCCTCTTGAGGTATTTCATTCTAAGCTACCTGTCTTTTTTGTTAAAGTAATTAAACCTAAAATTTACTACAGTCTCGTTGAAAAAATTATTTGTGGACGTCAACGGTGTGATGCACATGCCTAATAAATATATAATTAGTAATCGACTATTGATCAGTATTTTTGTAGATATTAAATCATCAGTCGGCATTGAATCACATTAATAGGTTTATGAAAACCGAGCAAAGCCATTGTAATTTATTATTTTACATTGTGTATAGTAGTTTTGCACTACCAAAGGCAATTAAACAAAAAGGTGACCTTTAATTTAATCGAGCACAGTCAATGCTCAACCATAAAACATATTGCAGTTTTAGGCTGAACGTGTTTTTAAACTCTAAAGGGTATTGTCTACCAAGCGTTTTTCCTAAATTAGTGCTAATGCAAAGTTAATTCTATTACCTTTTTACTACTTTTACTTGCATTATGCACTTTTATTAATTTAGGCAAGTCCAATAACAGTAATGCCAGCTTCCCTTTCTTTTTACCTGCATACCTAACAGTACATACAGTTTCCTTATAACAGTACATATATGTATAAAAATATCTTTTTTAAAAGCAAATTTAATTTCGTAATAATAGTTACCTATACCAGTTCTAACCATCCTAGCGAAGTGTTAAACACCTGTGTGCAAACAGTCCATCATTGCATTGTTTTGAATACAATTGATAAGTATATTTATAGTAGCAAACAGAGACGCTTTTATCTTAGCTCTTACAATTTTTTCTGTTACACTACAAAATCCAATTTTGAATCTTTCCACTTTACATCCATCATATCTAAGATAAGCTCTTATAATTACTTACAGGTGTTCACTATTAACACCTTCAGCGTATGTACACTGTACTTCACGATCAAGTTTTAATTTGATTTGCAGCTTTTTTATTATTGCGTTTGACTTTACCGATGTTTACAACTTGACGAGGACCAATGGCTCGTCTACTTGTTCATTACTTCATTCAACACAATAAAATCACGGAAAATGCCCTTCAATGGTTCAAGTTCACTAACCATTTTTCTTGTCGCATCAGAAAAATATTGTTCATGCTAACGCTCGAGGTGATTACTTAAAATTATTACGCAAACAAGCGGCCTGTTAATAAATAAGCAGTAAAGATTAAATTTTTGTGTACTTGGTTCAAGCGTCTGCTTTTTCCTGCACTAAAAAATTGCCACTGCGTCAATACGGTTTGTTTTATGAGACTTGCAAAATAACCCCGATGCTAAAATGTAGAAGCTTGTCATTTTAGGTTTTCACTCAAAGAACACTACGGGCTTTGTGAATTGTTACTGAAATCACGTAAGGTTTGGTCTTTATTATCATTTTATAATTGTTCATTTCCATATTTACTTTGGCAGTCATCTTATTATCATTACTGATTAACTGACGACCAAAAAAATTAGTTTGATCAATATCTTATGTTTTACAATCATGCAAATTCAGTAGGTCGCTAGGATTTCTTAGCTGAAACATCAATAGCAAAAGACAGATTGAGGCTAAACTCCACCCCTTTTCTAAAAGTTCTGCTCAGCTCAGATTGACTTAACCGACTGAACATTACTGAAGATGCTGTCAGCGACAAGGCGCGAAACATTTGAAGAAAAAGTAAAATAACACTTGGACCATGACATAACGGCCAGTAAGAGAATAACACTTCATTTAGTAATAATAATAATGGTCCAATATATTAACATTACTTAAGTATCACTATCGTGTATTCCACTTTATAAGACTATTTCGTTTGGACTATTATATATATTTATTGCCAAGTCACAACTTCTTCCATCCAACACAGTTATTTTAATGCAAAATAAATACTGGCATATCTTGATACCACTACTACATGTTCTTGTAGTGTTGCAGTGTGTTACTACAAGTATCTGTTACTGTAATCTCCTAGGTGACAAAATCTTTACTCATTTTGAATTTAACTGGTTTGTCTTTTTACAATTTTCGTTTACAGTTTAGCTAGTCCAAGCTGAAGTAATTTAATTAGCCGCCACTAAACTCTAAAATTGACTTACCGATGAACCAATGATATTCCTTTTAGGTAAGAATAATACAAGCGTACATGACACTGTTCAGAAATGAACCTCTGGGAATTTTAATTGTTTAAAACACAATAGAGTTACAACTTGTTTGTCGGTAAAGAAACTATGATTCCTTCAGTAACAAACGATTATGTAGGTGTGTATTTGTTATTCTCAATAACAAATAATTTGTTGTAAAAGAATTGCAACTTTTAAGTTTGCGTTTGTTTCCACTACATGCGACTTTTGTCACTCAATTTATGTATGTAGTAGCAACGGAAGTAGTGCGCTAAAAATTCTTTAGAAATACCACATTCCGCACTTTACATCAGTTAACTTTGGTGTAATTTGGACTAGACACATGATTAGTATGTGGCACATTGACCTTTGCCAGACTAACTGCACCTCCTGCTGACACACATTATAAGTCAGTTACAGTTAGTGCACGTTGGATTCTGACGACAACTCATGCTGTTTACGAGCAATAAAGAGCGTTTGCTAATTTGGATGGTTCTCTGGGAAGGGCATCAATTATGGAGTTAATTTAGCATGAACCTTTACCTAGTTCCTTATCGTGACACTGCAAACAATGATATTTAGAGTTTGTAATTAGGCCGAGCAGATGCTAACATTCAAATCGTTGAAACAAAGGAGATGGCATGCAAACACGCCTGACTGCAGGTTAATAATTAGGTTTGCCCTCGGAATAATTGTAATTAATCAAATTGTGTTTATCTCTTCGCTATTTTCTGCTTTCTCTTTTAAGAAATGTGGAACAAAGGATAAAATTAAAACAAAAATTTCGTGCACTGTAGCAATTTATATAACTTTGGAATTGTTGCAAAATTGGCTATAATATATGTTTTTCCAAAGGAGTACTAGGTTACACCATTTATAAACAATTTCGAGATTAAATTATTCCCTCGCTTGCTTCAGGAACACTCCCAATATATTTAACACTGCTCAATTCTGCGTTATTTATGACGCGAAAAGAAAGCTGGTTTCCATCCTCTGCCATTACTCATCGTTCTTTTTTGCCGGCATCAGGTACAATGAACTCGTTATGTTCAGCCAGATCATTACCTACCTGTATCACACACGTTACTTTCACTATACTTATTGTTCTGGAAAGTGCATGTAAGCTTTAGGAAAATCCGTCACATCCAGGAACTTCGCATTTAAGTAATCCGCAAGTATATAGATAAAGGACTTACTATGTCAAGTATAAATGTGCACAATCTTCGTTGACAAAGGATTTGCTGTGTCTGGTACTCTACCGCTGTAATGAATGGATTTTACTACCTACGTCAGTGCGAAATTTCCATTACATTTCTCGTGTTTTTCATTCAATCATTTTTGTTAAAGGCTACACCTTAATTCAGTCCAGTTATCATTATAACCAAATGTAATAATGGAAAGGTACGAGTTGGGTCCCACTGATTCTTGGAACTGTTTAATCCCAATAAAGCAATACAGAGGATACTATTTCCCCAAAATCCCTGCTTCCTAATATTTTGTCATTCATTGGTATACAATTTAGCCACCCATGTATAAAATTTGCAAAATTTGGGCTACGATAGATAGTGCATAAATTTTAGTTTCATTTGTGAAGTAGTGTTCAGAACAATGTCAAGTTTCAGTTGTGAAGTGAGTGAAAAAGGCAAAGAACTCGTTGTTTTAAATAAGCTCAAGTTCGGCTTTCACAAGTGTATAAACAAGAAAACCGTGAAAAGGTGGACTTGTACGAATAAAAAACCTTGTACAAGGCATTTATTAAGTCAGAGGGTAAGTTTTATTAAGTATCTTTTTTGATAAATTTAAATTTAAATTCCTCTTTCGGCTTTTAATGCTGTAATATATCAAATAAGTGTAAAAAAAACAATGAATGTGTTTTGCTCGCAATTGCTTTATCAAAAAGTGAGTTCAAATTTCGAAAATTTTAAAATTACGAATTGAACAACAAACACGCTTACGTGCAGTAAACAATTGAAAAAAAGCACGAAATTTATTCAAAATTTCAATAGCAAGAAATCGTCAAAAAAACAATATCATACGACGCTCAAAGTTTTTTTAGAATTGTTTATAACAGTAGACAATATCTATTAAGTGACCTATGCTGCGTGCTTTGAAATGTGAATGCTCATTACTTTTGAATAGTAGATGGTAGAAGACCCTACGTATGGGTTATCGCAGTATCCAGAAAAAGAAGTTTTATCGATTTCTGCTGAAAATGGGTTTTGTTATTTAAAAATGTCTAGAAAACATTTAAATGCACAAGCTAATCAAATATCGCATGAATAGCCCAAAAATTGACATGTTTGAGCGTTTTTGCTTAAAATTCACCTGTATTTTTACTGAATAAGTTTCATAATGTTGAGTCGTCTTGTATAAACTCGTTTGGTTTTCAAATTACAGCGCGCTCAAAACAAAAAGAAAATATTTTTTATATTATAGAATTGTAGTTTAAAAGTCAGGCACCCAGTAGGCTAACAGGGCTTAACATTTATGACAACAGATATGTAGCAATAAAGATTCCTTCTTACCTTTTATTTTATTATTTATAGGCAGCACAGACAATATCGTTGAATCATCCCTTATCCACAACCATGACCCCCCTGATGAAAATTTGATGGAGCGGCAATTGTTAAGCAATTCCTTAAAAAAGAAAAGCCGTAGAAGACATAACAGAACGCCCAACAAAAATTTTGCGCAAAGAACTAAGGGTCCATCCAGAAAACCAATTAGCAACTACAGACTTAAACAGAATAAAAAAGAACATATATTGAGTCCCAAGATCGAATATGTCAGGCCCTCTCCCAAAATCGAAATTAGAAGTTCACTACTATTTAGATAATTACCCGCTGACGACAAATGAAGACGAAAATTTTCTTCTGATAAACGACAGAACTAGGAGTATAGTAATGTTGTCGTGTAGGACAAATTTAGAATTTTTAGTCGACAACGTAAAGCACATCTATGCAGATGGGACTTTCGACTATTGTTGTAAATTTTTTACACAGTTATTTACAATTTACGGTTTATGTAATGGAAATTAAATCCCACTAGTGTATTTTATATTACCCTACAAAGCTACTGGATCTTAATCAAGTGCTCCACGTTACTTAATATTTTAGTCCGGAAATTGCTACTATGAGCTTTGAGTTGGCAATCCACAACTCTTTCAATGAAGTTTACCCTGACTTTAATTCAAGGCTGCCGTTTCTATCTGGGACAATCGTAGTAAGTCGAATAGTCCAAATGGTATGAAGTTTGATAATAATGGTCTTTATTATTTCAGGTATCGTAAAATTCAGGAACTTGGTCTATCTTCGGTTTACAACAGCAAGGCTGACCCCGACAGCAAGAAATATCTGTCTTACATTTTTGGCCTTCCATTGCTAAACCCTGACCACGTAGGGGATTGTTTTGCGATTGATCTGGCTGAAATTTGCGGATTATTTAGTACAGACATATATATCCGAAGATGCCACGTTTCCACCGAATATTTGGGCTGAGCATTCATCGTCATTAAAAAGGACGACAAATGCTTGCGAATCATTCCATCAAAAATTTAATGAGTCATTTTACTCTTGCCATCCGAATATATTTTTATTTAATAATGAATTGCTAAATGTGCAGGTAGATACTTACATAAAGATGAGGAGCGCAATAAAGTGCAAGAAATTGTATTCAACAAAAACCTTGGATAGACAAAAGTATTTGCAAAAGCAAATTGATAATTTAAGGAAAAATATAATAACAAAATTTGAATTTGTAAAACAAGTATCTTAACATGTTCGAATTTCAAAATAATTGTATTTCTACATGTTGTATTGTTATTATGTATATAAGTTTTTCAATATACCTATACTTATTTATGTGTATGCTTTGACGATCTTTAATTTATGTGGAATACTAGGGGCCGGTTGCAAAACGCGGATCACTTTGATTCCATTGTTATCATCGGATCACACTATGGCAATAACCAATGAGAACGCCTAAAATTTGTGGTTACCATTGTTTGATCCGAGGTTAATACCGCGATCGAATTGATCCGCGTTTGTTGAACAGCCCTACGTATTATCAAATTTATAAGACAATCATTTTTATGATACTTCGGCTTACTGGGAGCCAACTCGCCTGTGTTTGGGACCCAACTTGCATTGCAGATTAGTATACCTGCATCGGCCGGGACCCAATTCGCCTAGTAAAAATAAGGCTACATATGAACATATCTTGGTTATAGGGTTATGAGTTCAGGTCGCTGAAAATTGCTAGCGACGATAATAACTGTAACGTGTCGCGTTGCCGCCGTCTTACCTAGAGCACCAAGTGCCAAAAATAAGTGCTAACAACTGCTCGAGTTAATTACCTGTGTAAATTTATTCGATATTGGATTCATTTCCTGGTGTTGCGCAAAAAATTAACAGGTCTGTCATATCAAAAGTAGAATTCAAGGAGTTGTCGATTCGCTAATTGATTTTTTATACCGTGTTGTACATGCGCTTTCGAGACAGACGCTCATTAATGGATTTCATAAGGGTATGTGACTGTCCGACGACCTTTTTGGCTATAAAAAACAACTTATCGATCTTGTATGAACTGGTTGCACATATTTTGCAATGCGATAAACGTAAAACGTTCAATTAAGAATTAAATGAGCTTAATTATTCATAATGTAGGTACATGTGCAGCTTCTAATTACTATGTAACCTGAGATACACCGATTTTATAATAGGAGTTCTTATGAGGCTGCTGAAATTTCTGTGAGGAACAAAGGTTCCATTCAGGAATACCTTTTCAGTTTCAAAGGAGATTAACACTTAGATAAATGGTTCTTTTCTTCAACAAGTTGCTGAAACTGTTTTTCATAGTTTAAAACTGATTCATAAACTCCCATTGGATTGGTTTAATTATTTGAAATGATGAAATGCTTTCAGCTAACAAGCCATCATCAGGAGTAGGTTTATCACTCTTAAAAAAATTGAAATTGAAATTAGTTTAAAATATTAGACAGGGGCAATTAAAATTACTAAAAAAACGGGACAACACTCTCCCTACGATATAAAAAGTAATATTTACATAATTTTTAAGGAAAATACTTTAAATAAAACAACTGAGACTTGACCTCAGACTTGACCATTAAACTTTTACCTTTCTTATTATAAATGGTGGTATTAAAATATTAACAACTATTTAATAACTATTTCTAATTAGAATCAGCGCAGACTCCAGTCATTCGTTTAACGTTTACTGCCTTAGTGCATTGAAGTTTGGCCAAATTCTGAATTCATATTGCATCACAGCCACCATTGCAGTATGAGAAATTTTCTTGTTTTCTCGCTTTAACGCAGTCTGGTTGCAGAGTCCATAATTAAAATTCGTATTTATAGACATGTCATGCTGAAATTTAAATATAGAGCGGTGGCAGTTCTTATGTAACACGTTTCACAATCATCCTTGAACAGACGTTTGATTTGCTAATATTTGGTGGAGATGCTTTTTTACTATTGCTGCAAGTAACTCTCGATTTATGTTTATCTACGGGTATTAGATTTATTTAGAAACACGTAGGCTTAACACAACTAAAACTTGTGAAATTAACAGTTCATGTCTGGACATGAATAATATAATTTAAATTACCATTATGTTCAAATATCCCATCTAATAACCAGTGTATTTTCAGTGACTTTAAGGCTTTAAGAATATTCTTAGCTGACGTACAAAACAAATCCCACAGAAAGAAGTGATATCACCAAAAACACTAAATATACAAAAATGCAAGACATGCAACACAGTTTTTCCACCGTAAAAAGTTCTGAGATATGATATAAAATAAGTCAGTTATTTTACTTAACATCTATAGAAACACCTATTCACCTACCAACATTTATAATGACGGTATCAATGTTAGACGTCTTTATTTCTATAATAAATAATATAATATAATCACATAAGAATAAAATATTAAGAGTGTGTAAACAAAAAATCCGTACAAATGCAATAAGTTTATTGTTATTCCCTTTGAAATGAAAGCTAACCATACCAAAACCTTCTTCTAAAACTTGGCATGACGTATGAATTTTACTTCATTGGGCACTTCATTACCCTCCCTAAAATAGTAAGTGTTGTTTCCCGCTGCATCACTGCCGTCTATAGTGTGAAGTAAGACTCATCGTGGATGATTACAAAATTATCGTTAGAAGGTTTCAAATGAGTTTCACGAAATTTTCTCAGGTCTATATTTGGGTGCAGATTTTCGTTTTTTAAGAGTCGCGTTTTTTGTTTAAGCATATTACTCAGATATGCATGTGATATTTTGAATTTTCGGCTTAGTTTTCTTAATTGCAAAGTCTTCTGACTCCAGCTTCTTTGTTTTATTTGAGATTTTCTCCACCTTCAGGCGATCTAACCAGAGATTTTCCTTCGCATACTCTTCTAATAATATCATACACTGCTTGTCGTGAGATCCTCATTTCACAAAAATGTTTTACAGTGAAACATTTTCCTTGTAAAATATGTTCTTTGTAATATTTACCATTTACTCGACGTCGATCGCTTTCCTTCAACTGGTTCATTCTACTTCAGGAAGTTATGTGTCTTTAGATAACTCAAACTGACACGATAAATGTCTCCACTTTCAAACCGTAATGATAGATTTTCACAATCTATTATGTTTTAATAAAAAAGCATAAAAGATAGGTACAGATTTTTTGTTCACATATCCATATGTTCATTCTTCAAGTAAAAATAGATAAAGTATCAAGCAACGATCTGCGAGACTGACTTATGCAGAGGGTTTTACAGCTTGATGATCGGCCGTCGTAAACTATTTTATTGTAAATGAGGGTTTTTACAACCTTATGGTCGGCCGTCCTAAACTATTGAGATTAGTGGCACGTTTCAAAGTTCCTAAATGGGCCGTATTCAAAACAATCTTGTTAGCTAAAATTTTAACGTTGTCACTATAAATTTTTGAAATTTGTTAGTTGTGATAATTTAGCAATCAATAAAATATAGAAGCTTTTACAACAAATTTTATTTAATGCAGACCTGATGCTAACTGGCGCGACCCGCTATCTATTTTTATGTGATACTTTATTGGGTTTAAATTTTCCGATGTATAAAATAAAAGCCTTTGCATGTCATAAGGAATTTGTACAAATTTAATATAAAAACATACAAATTAGTAAGTAGAAAATTATTTACATTTGTTAGAAAAAATTTACAATAGTGCACAACAAAATTTATACACGGTATCGATTATGCTTGTTAATAAGCACATTACAAGAGTCGCAAACTAAAAAAATTACTCACTATCACTTTCACTGCTAAAATCACGACTAACTTCTATTTATTAATTCTTGTACATGATTCGCTTTGTACCAATTTTCAATGTCCAGTACATGCCGCACTGAATTTCTCCCTGCATCGACACTTGTTATTTCAGCTTCGTGTTTAATTTTTAGCAGCATGTCATTGCTAAGTTTTCCACCGGTGTTCCCTCGTCGAATTCTTTGTTTCAACTGCCCCCATATCATTTCAATTGGGTTTAAAATGCCATGATATGGGGATAATCGTAGAATGGTGTGTCCACATTCAGAAGCGAGAATGCCAATTTTACTTCTTCGAATTTTCTTTTGTGCCAAGCACAACAATTGTTTTTTTGTGTAGTCCTCTTCGAAATATAAATCTTCTTTTCTTAAAAACTCTTGAATCGTTGCCTTATTAGTTGTTGTATTTGGAATTTTATCCAGTTGCTCCGAATGAAAACTAGCGTTGTCCATTACTATGACGCTGTTTGGTGGCAATTTGGGCAATAAAATGTTTTGAACCAATTTTCAAACACTTCCGCATTCATATCGGAATGATAATCGACGCTTGCTTCTTTTAAGTTTTTACATCCAAAATAAAGGGCTCCAGGAACGAAACCATTTTCACCTCCTGCGTGTAGAATCATTATTCTTTTTCCTTTTGACGCCGGAATATTGACGTTGCACTTCCCTGAGTCATCAACCCATCCTTTTTTATTGTATCATGGGTATCGTACCATGTTTCGTCGAGGAAAAATGTCGGACGATTTTCCTGCCTATACATTTTTATAGATTTTAAATAATCGTATCTCAACTTTCTTATTACCTGGCTTTCTATCAAGCATTGCTTCTTTTCCACCTTTTTCATTGAAAAGCCAATGGTTTTAACATACTTTTGTAATAGGGTATGCTCGGAGCAGTCGATAATATTATCATTTTTCAATTTTTTATATAACACTGCGATTGTTGGAATAACATTATTCTTGTACATTTCATAAATGTTTCTTCTAATAAGATCCGCGTGAGTTGTAGTAAATTTTATAAAACTGCCCTTGTCTCCAGATAATTGATCGTTCCTTGCAATCACTTCTGCCGTTTTATCTAAAGGTAGCTTCTCGCCATCACATTCCAATAATAATACCAAATAATGCTCATTGATTTATGTGTACGGAAAAAAATCTAAAAAAGCCTAAACACAATTTTTGGATACGGTTCACTCCGCTGCAAAACAGTGAAATGTGCCGAACCCGTCTGTTATTTACGTATAATGAGTCTCATAGATTTTTGCTTGCAACTATATATGGTATTTCATGCATTAAACACATCTAGTAGACTTTTTCTTTATCGTTATACTTATGTGTCAAAATATTGTAGAATATGGTTATCTGATATTAACAAAATTGATTCATGTTTCATTATTAAGGTGTACCTCTTACTGCTTTGTGTGTCACACTCGTAGTTCGGCATTGTCGAAGCGTAAAATTATCTCCTCTCCGCTTTTGAACATAGCGATATTATTTAACAGCAATTTTTTCTGCCAGCCGACATCCGGCATGTTCACGGACAAGAACTTTTTTACCGTTTCCATCACGCGTCCGTGCTGCTCTGCCGTGTAGGATGTTGGAGGAATTAAGTATCAGAGTAATATTGAAATTACCCGGAAATGTTACGCCTGTATATCAAACCAGCGATTATTACAGAAAGCAGCTCTCATTTTATAAATGCAGCACTGCCGTATTTTCAGATTTCTTAGCTGCGGAACTTGGAATATTCATATGTACCTGACCCATCAATATTTTAAAACAAAATTTAATTTATTCAATATAGTCTCCTTCAAGACTTCTTAAAGTCTTGGTCTTGGTCTGCAAGCCACTCCTTAGCGCCTATATGACTTCATTATTTGTCTAAAATCTTTTACTTCTTCAATCGCCTATACTCGCGACATTATTGCATTCAATTCAAACACCTCCTTTGTTTGTCTTTCTGCTGCTCAATCGATATGCGTTATTGCAATTTGTAAATTTTTGAAAGCTAGGTAAAAGCTAGACACGTCTGATATGTCAAGTGTGAGACGACCTACCAAAGTACGATTTTGACGTTGGCTTTTTTTTGTGGTGTAGCTTGATGAATATTTATATCTATTCCTAACACAAAGACTAATAATCGAATATTTATTCCATCACAATCTATATTGTCTTTCGATGTTAATGAGCAATGATAAACTATTGTCTGACTAGAAATGGTATCCCGCTTCCTTACCTGGCGACAAAAATTCAAGACTTTGCTAGCTGATGAGAATAATATTATTTAATCACGCATGCTTTTGTTAACGTAATATTGAAAAGAATAACATCAGATGTAGGTAAATCAATCCCCCACATAATTGCGACACCTGGAAGACTAGTGTTGATGCGACAATCTAGACTTGTTAAGACCAAAATAGTCCAATATTATTAATTTTAACACATATTTTTATGTTTTACTGCAGGTAGGTTACACTGCATTAAGTAGTTCCTTAATAGTATTGGTGTAAACTTTATTTAATTACTTGAACAAGTTCAAAACTATCTCTTACTGTATCGTTAAGAAATCCTACATTTTTTACTGATAATGCCAATAAAAGTGTAATCCATTTCTTTGCAACCACTTGAACCAAGATCCTGTAGATGTTATAGTCCGCTCTACGCTTAAGCAGAACAAATTTTAATTACCTGTGAGGTACAAAACAGACACCTGACTTTGTCGACCTTAATCCTAAAAAATGCAACCTTGACTTTCCTTGGATTTATTTCACTAGAGCGCGGAGCGTATCAGCACGCCTATTATACCACTGGCGTCGCATAAAACTGGTCGAAACTTATCTTCTCGCCTAAATAATATGCCTAATGATACATCAAAAATAAATCAAGATGTCGAAATAGGCTCGAAAATTTGTAGTATAACGGTAAAGTAATATTTTTGTTAATATGCATAATAGAATATACAAAATGTGATTATGCCTTACGGGTAATTATTTCATAGACAAAAGCTGTAGCTGTGGGTGTAATTTTCTTGTAAAGCAAGTGTCCCAAATACGAGTCCTTTGCATGCCGTGTTTTAAACGATAACGAAAGTAGCCCATCTCAATCAAGTGCTTGTAATTAACGAGCAGACATGAATAAACCTTTTGCCACTATTGTATCCATTTCAAGGATTCGTTACAACTGACGTTTTGAAAAATTGAAGATTATGCAATAGTGTTGATGATGTAGGTATGTTCAAATAGAAAACATCTTTCACTGAAGGTGTGGCATTAGTTTTCTTCGATTTTAGAATCTGCAAGCTAAATTTGTCCTAGCTAACCGACGCCTATGATTACTAAAAGGATTTCATAACATGAATCTTAGATAGTATCTCCTAATGATTACTTTGCCTTTCTATAATCCTGCTGCATGATTTGCTTTGTAAAGGCTGCGGTTTCAACATACCTACCTATTGAGATTTATGTTCACTAACAGTTTGAAAATGGAAAGAAATGTGAGTAATAGTGTGCCAACTCATAAAACGTTTTTATACATTTCCTCAGGTGTGCGACTTACACATATTCMCACMTATGGGACATATAAACATGTGTMTTACTCGAGGAATTATGTTGTGGCTTTTATTAATAATCGGTAAAATATGTCGTTGGTATTTTCTAGACTGCAACGCTAGACGAATACATCAGAGACCAATGCCAGAACTAGAAACAATGGTGTCTTTGAAAACCGTTAACGTGCATTAGAAAAATTTCGTTTTTCGGGCTTTTGCGATATTTAATATCTTTCAATAATCTCTATTTTAAAGTTAAGAACATTAAAAAGAATAAATGGATGTTAAAATATAGATTATATAATTATCTGTATGCAGCAGTAAATCTGACCATTATTATTGTTCTTCGTTTCTTCACACCATTTACCAAATACTTCTTTCACTTGATATTAAAACGCGGATGATTTATTTTTGTGCAAAACAAATCACTTAATGAAAAATATGCCACATCGAATGCATCCATCCTCTTCTCCATTTTCTTACAACTATATGCCAGACGTGTTCAAAAAAATTAGGTGCTTCAAGTGAATCACTTTCTTTGGAGTTCATCTCTTTAAATCTTTGAACGAGGACCTACATTTTCGGTTTATTTTTCATTAGTTCGTTCAAAACTTAAATATGGAGGGTTAACTTTGTATAATGTTTATATTGATTTAATTGAATCTGCCTACAAAAGGTTCTTAACATTTTTCGTTTATTTTGAGGATGGTATTTATCCTACACAGGGCTCTGATCAGGTACAATTGTTAACAAGATTTAATTTTAATCCTCTAAATACAAGAAGAGTAACGAAATTTCTTTACAACGTTTTTAACAATAAGGTCGATTGGCTTTTGGTACAGCTCTTTTTTCATGTTTCTGGTTTGTAAACTAGATGAAATAAGACCTTCTACTCAAAACCGTGTTAAATAAATATACTACAAGGGTCATTTTAATGTGACATCGGAGAATTGTGATAACAACATTGACGGTTTTAATGTATATTAATATTTTTGTGTCAATCTCCAAGTTTGTTAGGTACATTTTACCTGCTGGATCTATTATTACTATCACAGTGGACATAAAATACCAGTTAGACATATACATTCGGTATCTTACATAACTAAAATCATGTCATTGGTGGTCATTTAATGATTTATTTATTAAGCACATTACGTCCCAATTACACCTATTTCTGCAATTTTACAATTTACAATGCATTTTATATCATTTTGCTATTATAATTGCAAATCATTGCATGCCACATGACAATACCTCGCTTTTGTCCTGTCTACTCTCAATGTCAAACATGAATCTGTCACTTGGTGTGGGCACAATTTAAATCGATTTGAATGTATCCCGAGACGTCTCTTTTATGTTCACGTTTTGCAGATGTTAAAAAGTAATTATCGAACACGTACGCTTTTCATGGTCGCAACACTGGAATTAATTTAACACCTTCTGTACTTACACGTCCGTCATAATTGCGAGGTTTACCTAATGAAGAATCTTATATAATCGAAAGTAAATTATTTATGGCGTCGCCGTGTTGTAATGTTTCATAAGAATTGTTTGCCTCCTAGGACTCGTGTTCGCATAAAACGGCGATCATCCTGTGTAAATTGGAAGACCTTTTCACGTGTGATCACATCAATTAATTCACGTGTAGCGGAATTTTGGCTAATATGAATTCGCTGGTTCACAAACAACATTCCGATAGAACTGGTTTATAAAATACACATAAATAATTCTGATAATGATACCAACTTTTAGTTTGCTTCTTAGCTAAGACGCACAATGCTAATATGTTCTTTGGAAATGATTCTTTTTTTTTTCAAATAAATAATGTGACCAGCTAACAAATTTTCAGCGCTTAGTGACCAGTTTCATTTAATTTTATCATTTATAATTTTTATTATAATGTGATGATACAAGTTTTTAGCATTTGGTTAAATAAACATTAAATATAGGTTGCAAAATGCAGTAAACCGAACTCCCTGTTTGTATTTGAACTAAGATGTCTTTAGAAATATTTGGAAATATTTAATACCCAGTGCGTTCTCTTATACCTTACTTTAACTGAATACATAGCAATCATAGCAACAGGTGGTACAAACTACTTAAAAGAAATAGGGTTATTCAAAAGGGAAAGTTGCATTAAGTGCTTAAAAATAATGTAGCTAATGTAAACAAAAATGCGATTTATACCTTTTTCATTAAGTATGTACATGTTCTTTTTTATCTATCTCCTACTGAAATTGATTTAATTTATGTAGCAAAATAACTAGAATGCGTTAATTACATTGCAAATTTCTATAGTTTTTTAAACTATATCTCAGTTACAAATAGCGAAATGAGGATTTGCTCTTTGCTTTTATAGCTGCGAAAATCTGGCTGCCATTATAGGTGTATTAGTCGAAGCACAAAAACTCACATACGTATAAATAAGTGTTGTCTCATTATGCAAAATAGTCATAAAGAGGAACAGCAGAAAATTTGTTCTTTAATAGAAGTTTCTAGAATGGCAACAAAAATTATAGGAATTACTTTTTTAATATTTATAAGAGCATAGTGTGCTAATAACACATCTTCAAACATACCAACCTTGACGTATGAATCGAAATAAGCATATCTTTTTATAACCCACCTTCTGCGCCACATTCTATTCACGGTTATATCTGAATGATTTATACGTAATTTCATCGTTTATGGCAGTAATTACCGTTGTCAGTATAACATCACGCACCTTAGCAAGTACTTATTAGTTGTACAGCTGAAAGCTATTACCGATTCGAAAAGTCAATATTTCATTATCTTTTTCAGATTCATTTTGCTACTGCACTTCGCCTGGAAAATGTGATAGGTGAGTAAATCAATGTATGGTATTAAATATTTAAGGGGTCAGCTATACGAAAGGGACGATTCTATAAATAATTACATGGTAATTGGTTTTGAAATCAAGCAGGTGTTGAAATTAACATGTTAGTTAAGCATTAGTCATTCTAAAGAACAAATTTGCTCGGTGGAGTTGAATATTATAGACTTTTGCTAGTAAAATTTATGTTTGTTATAAGCTCAAACAAAATATTTGATCCTATAGACAGCTGTCTGTTGTAATAAAAATTACAAAGATGAATAGACTTAAGGGTCAGCTGTATTATACATGGGTATTTTTTATATATTTGTAATATATCCATCACAATCAACAAATACACAGTATCGAGGCTAAAAGATAAGAGACTGGTATACAATGATTTTGTACCAGCTTCTGCAACTGTTATTAGATGAAATTATTTTAGAATTTTTTGATCAATTTATAGATTAAAAACTGCTATTGCTGTTATCCCTTCTTAGTTTTATTTCAAATTAGCGAAAATAACGCAACGCTTACAACAGCATCATCTTAACAAGMATAAGTATATCTGTGTACCCCATTTAGCTTAGTGCATCTGAATTGATTCCGTGCGGAAACGCGTTGTAAAAGGAAACGATCTAGGAAAGCTGCTTTTTCATCTGTCTATAGATTATTTCTTGAAACGGTCAGTTATGTTAAATAATGTGTCGTTAAGGATTTCTTCCTGTTGCAGCAATAATTGGAGTGCAATCTAGTGTGAGATAATTGCTAGGTGCATATATGTATATCATTTGAAATGTCACCGCCTGTGGTACTTTCACTCACGTATCGATTTAGAATTTTACGTTAACTGCAAGTTATAATGGATGTGATTCATGTCTTCAGGGTTAGCGTTAAATTATGCAAAATTCTTGGAAATTTTTCCTTAATAAAATTTATTTGTGCGTGCAAGGTATGGTAAATACGCTAATTTTTCCATTATCCAATTTTGCAATGGCACCAGTCTGAGGACGATCCGTATTGTTTCTGGTGTATCTAATAAGGATTATTTAAAACAGTATCGAGGTAAAATCGCGCATTAAAACGGAAGTCTGAATATACTCATGATTTAATTAAATATTAATATTTATTTATTTATAAACGGAAGCAAAACATGACTAACATAAAATAGTGCTTACAACTTATTTAATAATGAAATTAACATAGTATAGAATAAACCACACCGCAAAACAGAAGCTATTAAAATGTAAAATTAATACCTATGTCTTATTCCAAATTAACACCTAATTTAAGATTATAGCATTATCTAAGAAGTAAACTATCAAGATACGAAAGGAAAGAGAAAGAATTTATTGGTGAAGCACTTTAAAATTTTTTCTCCGAAATGAGTACACAGAATCACTAAATATATCATCTTCAAGTAATGGATTAGTTAGCCTGCTTAATGAATTGTAGGACTTAATACTTCTAAGAAGTGGGGAGTTTGCATACGCATTGGTGAAATGTACTGGTACATAAAACAAATTATGAGACCTTGTGTTTTACACAGAAGGCACCGAAATATTCTGCATACTGAAAATAACTGTTGAGTTACAAATGCTGTGTAGATAACGGAGATCTACAAAACTTCGTCGCTGCTCCTGCGGCAGCATGCGAAAATGTTCACGAATAAGATCAGTACTCTGCAGATCCAGACGAAGTTTAGAAGCGATATATCTAAGGAATTTGTTCTGAATCCTTTCAAGGCTATTAATGTACACAATATATTGGGGATTTCAAATAACCGAAGGATAGTTCAAAATACTATCGACGTGAGCCAAGAACAAGGAATTATAAGATTTTCAATTCCTAAATTACGAATAAACTCTAAAAATAAATCCCAAACTATTACTTGCCTTCCTCGCAATATAGGAAATATGTTCACTAAATAGCATCTTTGAATCAAATACAACACCCAAATCTCTAATTCAATTAACCCTATTCAACAAGCTACTGTTTATAGGAGTACTATAATCAAATTTTATAATGCTCTTATTCCTGGTAAATGCTATCGCTCAACATTTATCAATGTTAAAGAAAAGTCTATTACTCTGGCAGTACGATTGCAGGCTTTCAATATGCTCCTGGAGAAGTTTGCATTTGTCTACAGAAGAAACACAACGATAGATTTTTAAATCGTCAGCCACATTAATAATTTGAATGTTTAAAACAATTGGAAATGTCATTTATATAGATATTAAACAACAAAGGACCTATCTGAGATCGTTGAGGACACCTGAAGTTGTTTCTACTTGATCAGACTTAACCCTACCATTCTTCACAAACTGACTCCTGTCAAACAAATACGATTCAAACCACGCAAGAAAAGAATCACACACACCAATGTCTTCCAATTTATTAAGCGTTATAAAATGATCAATTTTGTCAAACGCTTTGCTGAAATCAGTGTAAATACTATCAACCTGTTGTTGATTGTCTATTTGTTGTAATAAAAATTCTGTGTACACAAAGAAGTTAGAAACCACTGAGCGTCCACCCATGAAACCGTGCTGAGAAGGACAAATCAGAAATTTTACGTGGAAGAAGACATCATCGTATATAATTGATTTATTGAAAACTATCTGAAGAGGAGTCAGCAGATTATCCATGCATTCCTTTATAAAAATGACTGGTATCATATCAGGGCCTATTTCCTGTTTTAAAAGAGACTGTATATAATTATTTGTAGTCAATTGAGATGAACTCTTGCGATAAACGGGATCCGAGTCAACAAATACGGACGAAAAGTACTTCGAAAAACACCGACATATATCAAAATAACTAGATGCTGTACCATTAAATTAAAAATTCACAATATTAAGATTAAAAAAATCTTTCAGTATACGGTTAACATTTTTTTGTCTACGTTCCTCGATAAAACTATTTTCTTCACTAAGTCCGTACTATCGAAAAGTAAAACAAGTCTCAATTATACTTCTGTACTCGTTACCTGCAAATGAATTTCCGACACTCAGATACGAACATAATTACGATATATACTAATTTTTTTTAAAGACTAGTCCTTTTAAAGTAGAAATTATTGTTGTTGTTTGCAAGAATCCATTATAAAAGAATTACAGAGTTTATGAATATGTATAAGTTTAATATAATTAAGTAGTACCTCGTTCATGGCACTGCGTGATATCTTAATTTCTAAGTAATTATCTTGTTAAAGCTTATTTCATCCTTGGATCAAGCGTCCTAGAAAGTAATGTGTAATGGCTGTACATTTTTATTTATTCATTAAAGTTGTAAGTGTAATAGATCCAGTATGCCATTTATTCAAAAAGCTTTTTACGCTATATCACAGAAACAGCATATTGAAAAGAAAGCTGATTTGACGTCAGAACTAATTGTTCAGATTTCAATTTTATATTTGCTGTTTTGGTACTGACGATGTCCAAAAACACTTTAGTTTTTGTTTTTTTTTTAATTAAACAGAATTAAACTATTAATTATATCAAGTATCTCTCGGGGAAAAGCTTTAAAAAGTGTGTCTATTACACGGTTTTAGTATATCCCATGACTTTACTTTTTTATATTAGTATCAAAACAAAAAATTTTCTCGTGTTTTTAGGACATACTACAATAAAATATGCAGACAAAATGTATATAAAATTAACGTTATTTAAACAAATGAAGGTTTATCAGTTAAGTACACAACTGGTGTTACATATTTCGAACAATATAACAATCAAGGTGAACATGTGCATGTAACGTGTAACATCACACTTATGTGAGATATCTTAAGTGTGTAGCAAAGTTATTTTGAAACGGATATTATTACCTCATCGGTTCAAGAGGTATATTTACCAGTAGATAATCTACTTGCGAACAAAGAAGTTATAAAAAGATATTTCAAGTCCTCCTTACTGTTATTGTCAGCCATAATACGACAAAAATTAACTGTTATATACATTATACTAGCAGTGCCGGCGCGAGGTTATTTTGCGCCCTAGGCAAAATTTGTTGGTACGCCCCCGCTTCTTCACCTATTATATATGTATATTTTATAATTAATATTTATGTATTTGTGAATAAAATAAAATATATTTTTAAATACAAAACAAAATATAATCATAAACATACAAAACAACATAGGGGGTTGCTACAAAATAAGGAACCTGCCGGACCGATTTTTCTGATATTGTACATGGGTCTATAGGTAATTAAAATGCATTTTTTTTAATTTTTTCAACTCCGTTTCAGCTCTCGTTTCCGAAATATAGGCGCAAATGCATTATTTAAATGGGAAGGGAGTCAAGAGGCACATCATTGAAGAGGATATTATTTCCTAATTTCAAAAATGTATCACACTTATAAATTTATTGCTTCTGAGTTGAGAAAAGTGTGATAACAAACTTGGGTCTTGCAAAAACCGGGTTAAAGACCATATTAGTTATCGCTAAGTAAGAGCAAAAACTCCAAGTGTCTCCATTTTCCTCGTGACTGGTGATTAATTTCATTCACTTTGTTATTTGCAACCGCATTGCCTCAGTTAAGTGAACATGATCGCATTGAAATTTTGATGATGATTGGTTATGGAAATAGAAGTAGTTGTACTCTTCAATGCAATTCAAGAAGATCGTGAACCAATTGCCAGATGAACAGTTATTAAAACATTGCAACGTTTTGACGAAACCGGCGGTGTTAAAAATCTTGCTACGAGTGAGGGAAGTAGCTTGAATGTCCGTTTAAATGTGTAGTATTCCGTACAACAGCGTGCTCTCACTCACCATATTAACAGAAGATCTGATCACAAAATTTTGAAGAAAGAGAAGTTTCATCCAAACAAAATTCACTTTTTACAAGTACTGTGCGAAGATGATTTTGATCGTAGGATAGAATCTTGCGAAACTGCTATGAACATGCTAGATGAAGATAGAAATATTTTAAATTGGATTATGTTTTCTGATGAAGCGACTTTTTGTCTCAATGGTAATGTGAATAGCCATAATTGCAGATATTGGCCAGACACAAATCCACATTGGATGTAACAGGTCCACACACAACACCCTCAGAAAGTGAATGTCTGGTGTGGTATTATGGGCGAGCACATTATTGGACCTTTTTTCATCGATGGAAATTTGAATGCGGTCAAGTATTTACAGCTCTTGCGCGAACATATTATACCAGAACTTTCGACTGTTCCCTAATCGTGAAAATGCTGCGCGTCCTTCTGAACAGGTACGCTTTCAACAAGTTTGTGCACTGCCACATATTGCAATCAACGTTCGTTTTCAATGATGTGCCTTTTGACCCCCTTCCCATTTCAAAAAATGCAACTTGCTCCTATATTCCAAAGCGGGAGCTGACACGGGTAGAAAAAAATGCATTTTAATTACCCATATGTCCATGCTTAATTTCAGAAAAATCGGTTGAACAGAACCTGAAATATCCTACTGATTCCATACTTTGTAGCGACCCTGTAAACGCAAAAGATAACACAGAACACAAAATCAAAATCTCAATTATCTTGCGTTTTTCTTTGCAAATTGTTCCACTAACTCTTTCAAATCCACCATCCACCAACACATGAGTGTGAAAACTGCCGGTACCTGCGCGTTGGGGGTGAATGCGAATAGAGCGTGAACAATTTCGAGTTATTGCTAATAATATTACATATTACGATTGTACACATCACACATCCACTCTTCATATTTTCCGTACCACTAATTAATTTAGATTACTTTTTTGTATAAACCGCTTAAAGCGTATCAAAATTTTTTAACAAAAATTGTATTAACATCTACTACGGTGTTCTAGAAACATGACCAAATTTGGAGCATTTGCGCCCCCTTTAGCCTTGCGCCCTAGGCGACTGCCTAGTTTGCTTTAATGGTAGCGCCGGCCCTGTGTACTAGATAATCAAATGTATGAACATTAAAGTAGTTCAAGCAATACAATATCTAACAAGAAACCCCTTTTGATACTTTGTATGTATTAAAAATATATAATTACCTATTAAAAGGAAAAAGCAATGATGATTTCAAATATTTTATTAAAGAACTGGACATAAGAATGTCCAAAATTACTTATTTAGTGGATTACTGTTCACCATTTTAAACCGTTGTTATAATTTTTTTTGACAAAAATGCAGGTTTCTTTTTTCTTAAAGGTATTCCTCTTAGGCACCCTGTAAATCAACATCATACAATGAAATAAAAACCATTGAACTTTAATAAGCATTTTTCATTTGACATTCAACGTTTCAAACGGCGCTGGTTAAAAGTCTTGTGTAACTTGTCAATGTTACAAATGTGCGTAGGTATACAGGTTAACAGTTGAAGGCCCGTTCAAAACGGCGCGGTTCAAATGCTTAGCATACCGAACGCCATTTAAATAAATGTCGCTTTGTTTTGCGTTTTCGAGAAACATCGAAATTTTCTTCCACGACCGGTAGGAAACTGGATTTTTACGTCATCGTCTTGAAATTTACTACACATTTATCGAGCAGGCTCAATCAGACACCGTCAAGGTGGACAGGTTGAATCTTAGGTAGTTTTCACTTATATACGGTGTTTTCACGTCCATTAATTGCAATTGTGGACGAAATGTCAAGCGGCTGTCCGTTGGAAGTTTGCTCTTTAGTTGGTGATCAGGTGCACATATTTATGTTTAATTAAATCTGTTAAAAACTGCGGGTATTTCTTTTGCCGACATGCTTGCAAGAGTAGTTTATACAATGAAGAAAAAGGCTTTAATTTTCTTTAGCCTTTTACAAGAAAATGGTAGTAAACAAACTTACTCGTTTGAACACTGTTATGCATGATTAGGTCATCAGTTTAAAGTTTTATTAAAAATCATAGAATATTTTTACGGTATGATTGTGCTCTTGATTTATTTACACATAAAAACATGAAATATAAAAAGGGCATAAGACAACCATAATCTAAATCATTGGAGAACAAATGCTACGATAAGAATAATTAAACCACTTTAGATAGCACGGAAGTAGATATGGTCATCATTAAAAATAAACTTCATCTCTATATATCTATTAATTTCTATTGTTTTGTTATCGTGTATAAACTAAATATAGTGTGTAAGACCTTTAAAAAGAAATCTTATCTACACTGAAAATAGGCATGTAAGATTTCATATTATTAAAATTTGACATTGTAAGGTTCTGTATCTGGAAATACTACCTGAACTTGACAGTGAATTTATGGTACTATGTCCTCAACGTGTGACCGTCTCGTTTCATTAATCATGCTAAATTATATGACAATGTATGTCCATGATGACGTATTTTATATGCCGTGCTATAAAATGCCATAGATGTTGGATGAAAATTCATGAAGTGTCTTGAATTGAGTAGGAATATTTGCGCTTAAACTCTGATCAGTTTACGAGAAGTTTTGTACGGGAACTGACAGACAGTTGGATATATTCCTAAAATTCTTAAATGCGATTAAACAAAGGTTCATTTTACGCTGGAAAAGAAAAAATCCTTAAAAGGTGTGGAAACAGTGTGCAGTATTTTACATTTTACGATCTTAAGTCAAAACGATAGAGTTTAAATAAAAGAATGTTCGTAAGCGATTTGCTGCATTAAATGCAGTGTAACGGATTCCGTCTTTCTGGCGGCATGCAAACATGATATTGACAATTAAATTGTCATTAATCTTTGTCCCTATTGTTAACCGGTAGTGTATTGTCATTTTTATTATTAGCTTGCAATTCCTGATTTAATCCATCAACGTGATCAAATTTGTGTCGCCTTACCTTTCGACGTCTATTACTTGTAAAAACTGGGATGATATCTCCCGATAACATGACTTTAACTAATCACATCGTTGCACTTGCCTCTGCGCGTCTGGCTGCAAATACCGTTTTAATATCACGTATTCATTTAAATGCTTCTTCATCCGTATCTTTAATTACATCTAATAGTGCTTCGGTTTTATTAATATGAGCTTATTCAGGTGGTTTGACTAGATTACCAGTTTTATCTTCAAAGGCGTTAAGTTCTTTGTAGTCGCTAATAGAAAACAGATAACATCAGATTTAATTAAGTAGATGGTACTTCTGCACCTAGGGTACGTTGTTGCCTCTTAAGATAAGATGGATTCTAAACAAAGACTGACGTAAATGTTCTAAATTTGGTTAAGATTTGAAACAATTAATAGCAAGTTTTCTACTGGATGTGTCAATAAATACTTGCATTAATAAATGCAAATCAAGACTGTGTGGGATGTTTTGAACGCTGAGAGGTAGTAGTGTTTTATATTAAGGTTGATCACTAGCGCTTACTAACTGCTAAATAAAAATGAAGAATTAGAAGTGCAAATAATAGAAAAAACCTTACTTGAGGAGTTTACGTAAAGAGTGTTTGTATATTCAGATGCAATTTACCCATTAAGAAAATGAAATGAACTTTTTCTATTATTGAAAAAATACTAAGTTCCACTTGTGCAGAGTTTCACTTATTTTACTGATAACTTCGGTTGATAAAGCATAATAAATAAAGATCATTATAGTAAAACGTAAACGTTTTGTAAAGGAATTTGTATTTTAATAACATGCATCTAAGGTAATATACCGAAGATAACGATCCGCTATTATTACTAAAAGCTAAATGTAAAAGGTCTCGTGAAATAGTGTTTATTCTTCAAATTAACTTTTTAATTGGTAAACGAATACGAGACAACGTGATCAAAAGTGGCTACTGTCGCCATCTTAATGAAAATGTACTTACAGACTAATGGTTTTCAAGTGTTGACACCAACATACCTGTATCTTGTTTTTGTTGTAAGTTTTAAGCATTATTCTATAGTGTCGTTTATGTTATATAGTATCAATAATTTGAGTGTTTTTGCAGTGCTTCTAAAAAATTTGCTGCATTTCGTGGGGTCAACCCAGGTAAATTGTTTTATATACTTTTGGTAGCAACCATCATCAGAACCAATTTTTTTTTGCAAAAACGTACAAATGATGATTACGATTTTGTGGAGACACCAAATTACAGAAGGTCGTAAGTACGGTATTTTTTGTGTAAAGTTTAATACGACAAGCAGTACATGGTTACCTACAGCAGCGTTATTACAGTTTTACAGGCCTTGGTGTTGTTGGCTAAGGCATAGTGTGGATTAGCCTACTGGTTATTAATGGTGGTGTAATATTTAGAACGGTCGCTAAGCAAAGCAGGCATCTATTTTAAACCCTTTGGTCTTTCACAGCGATCGAAGTATTCGATAATTAGGTCAGTTTTATTTTAAAGACACGTTTCTAAATTTAAATAAATCGTGGTTAAGTAGAATAGCATTTTGCTAGACTTCGCCATGCTTCCCAGTTTACAAAAGAAAGATTTTTGTTTGGTTTGTATAATTGGGTAGGTTAATACAGTATATATATATTTTATATTTTTCTTTTCTTTTTTCTATTACGTTCAAAATAATAGTTTTGATTGTATTTAACCTACTGTGCCTAATAAAGTCGTTTATTATTATTAAATATAATAAAAATTTTATATTGATCAGAAAAAAATTTGACACATAGCATTTGACAACACCAGGTTGAGAAGGCAGTTGTTACAAGTGAGAAGTGTATTATACTGCTGGAGGATAAAAAATTCGAGAAAATATGCACCAGTACAATTCTTGCACAGAATGAGTTTCTAATTAACTAAAAAGTTAAGGTGAGATCAAACTTCTAAGGTCTGTAAATGAATGACTCGCAATAATAACCTAATATAATTGCGTTAAATATTTCCATTTGTGTATAAAAAGGATCACGCACTTATCTAATGATGATGATTCTGTTATCGTGATAATTGTACAGGTAACTAGAGATAATGAAGTATATATCAAAATGCATTATATTGGCTTAAATAAACAAATATTTTCGCATACTACACTAACATAATATTGTTTATCTAAGAAAAGCATAGTTCTGTTAATCAGATAAACTCTGTAACCACAGTATTAAGCAACTATTTATTCATTTATATACWTATTTATTAATAAAATTGAAGTAAAAGGCCACTAAACAAAAAATAAATGTTCTAAAAGAATGCAGAGTGCAGGTTGAAGCGACTGCGACAACTTTTGTAAAATACAACAACGAAGCAATAACAGAGCCTGTCCGACACACAAATGCTAGCAGTTACATAATAACAGTTTCATTTCTACCGCAGACCCACAAACCACGTGCCGATCATAGATACTAAACGCCATTAGGTCAGTTGCGGTTAGAACATTTGCATGTCAGTTGGATCGTTAAATCATTAAACATCGTTGGTTTTTGAGGTTTTTGAAAGTAGTGAACGACAAGCATAGTGATTTTTATAGTTAGGGTTTGCCCTAATTAATTTAGATATTGTAAAGCGTTTCGCAAATGCATTCGTGGTTTTTGGGGCGTTCTCCGAACTAAGAAAACGAACATAAAAATACGACTGTAGAAGTTATATTCAGTCAGTGTTCCGCTTTATGCCGATCATTTTTAATTTTTTTCTGCTTCCTACACAGGTAATGTGCTTCAAGAATAAGTACTGGAAAAAATTTTAATTTTTCATTTTTTACCTATGACTACCTAGTAAAGAAGCGGTGTCACTTTGTTCAGTATTACATCTTTTCTCACTTCGACTGTAGTACATATAATAATAATAATAATAGGTCTTTATTGAGTAATCGTATACAAAGGCGAAGTCTAGCATAACTATTCTACTTAACCTGTGTACAGAAATGAGTAAACTTAAAGGTAAGATAACAAAAAAAAAGAGAACCTATCAATGATAAACGTAAAAACTATTGCAGCTCAACAAGTATATTCTTGATAGCCTTACGGAAGCTGCTGATATTGAAACGCACTAAGTTCTTACAAAAGCGGTTATGTAATGTTACAGCGTTATACGTAAATGACCTGGAAAATAATGACGTACAAATATTTAGGCATATCGAGTGACGAGGAGGTGAAGCGCAACCCAAGCTGGTGAACACTACTTCTAAATTTCAATTTTTCTCTTAGATACGACGGAAAATCTGCAAGCAGTACTCTATGCACTAGAGAAAGCAACTGTAAGCGGTAGACATTAGACATTTTCAGCCATTTAAGTTCATTGATCTTGGCAGAAACATGATCAAACTTTCTTAGACTGTATATAAAGCGCCAACAACTGTTCTGGATCATCTGAATCTGATTTTGTGTTCTTGAGTTTAAACATGGAAAGAAAATTACTAGACCATAGTTAAGCAGTGACAGGACTAAGGTTTCTGTAAGCTTTTTGCGAGTTTTGAAGTTAATTATATCCATGTTACTATATAGCAGTTTGAGAACAAAATAACATTTTCTAATGAGTAAAGAGACGTGGGTGTCAAAGCGGAGGTCTTCGTCGAAGATTAAACCAAGGTTCTTAACTTCAGAACATATATTGATGGATACACCTTCAATAGCTATACTCATTTGTGATTTAACCAACTGAGATATTACAGCAGGCGCAAAGCATATGACCTTACATTTATCAGCATTTAGTTTAAGATTGTGGTCTATGCTGTATTTAGAGATGGAGTCGAGAACGCAATTAAGCTGCTCGCATGCGGTAGTTGTGTCGCACATCTTAAAGGATAGGTACAGTTGGGTGTCATCAGCATATCCTAGAATATTAGAAAATTTAACACGGCTAAATATATCGGAAGTATAGATTAAATATAGAAGGGGTCCCAGTACTGACCCTTGGGGCACACCACTAGTAACTGGCACTTTATCCGAAAGAAGGCCATTAACTCGAACTACTTGGAAGCGGTCTTTGAAGTAAGACACGAAAAATCTACATGCGATTGCATCAAGTCCAAAGTAAGACAATTTGGCACACATTAGCTCATGATCGATTGTGTCAAACGCTTTAGAGAAATCAAGTAAAACGAGAGCCGTGCAGTTGCCCTTATCACGCTCTCTTATTATATCGTCCAGGACTTTCAACAGTACCGTGGTAGTACTTTGATTTTTCTAAAAACCTGATTGGTACGGTGAAATTATGTTATTCTCTAATGCGTAATTGTAAAGTTGCAGATGTACAACTTTCTCGATAATTTTTACAAATGCAGGTACTAAACTTATGGTACGAAGGTCACTAAAGTTAACCGAATTGTTTATTTTTGGAATGGGAATAATTACGGAGGTTTTCCATGATACTGGGAAGTAACCGCTTTCGAGGCAACAATTAACTATATGTGTGATATGAGGAGCAAGTTTTGGCAAGCAAAAATTGATCATCTTCGCAGAAATGTCATCCCACCCAGGACTGGAAAGCTTAAGTTTAGATATTATATTTTTAATATCGTCTATGTCAGGAAGTACAAAAGAGAATACCGAGCCTTCTTTGTATTTAGTTGAAGTATAATGAGTAGTGGTTGAACGTCGATCATTAAGGCTTGAGAATACAGAACTAAAGTAATGATTAATGTCATTAGGATTGCGAAGCTGCAAAGGGATATCTGTACAGCGATTATTTTTAATTCCTAAGTGCTTTACAGTCCTCCAAAGCAGACCAGGGTTCACCCATGACCTGGTGCCTTATAACCGCTTCAATTTGGGCTTGTTTTTCTCGCAAATACAATAACACCGGATGAGTTCTGGCTTCTGGAAACTCGAGGAGTGAAAAATAAGTGGCTGATTTAATTCGAGCTCGTTAAAATATCGGTGCGGATCAGAGTAGGTAGTGATGACCGTTTTTAATTGAAGCTAGGCTGCGATGATTCAGGCGTGAAAAATAATCCTCTCTCGCCGGTCTGCGAACCTTGGGAGCGTGGCCATTTTCTTTGTTATTTGCATAAAAATTCTTCTGCTCAATAAGCATTACTCATTGCGTTCCTTTTTCGTTACGTTTAGATTCACAGATGGATGCGAGCAGACAATACTCTGGAATCGCAGTTTATTGCTACATTTCGCGGATTCAAAGTGGTAAAATACAATAGCAGGAAGTGAATCAGAATTTATTACTGTTACGATTATGCTTTTGCGATGGAGTAATTGACCGTTGTCCACAATTGGTCTACAGTGTAGCAGCATATAGATACTTAGAATTTGAATCATAGTTAATGTCACCCTGTTTTAAAAAGTGATGATGGATATTGAAAGTGTAGAACTATGGTGTGCATAAATAAAATTTAGTTTATTTATTATATTCAATTCCTGAATGGGAATGTATTTGTTTTTATATTATTTAAAAAAAATAAGTTCGTGTTGTATATACTCAGAATACATATGTCATCGTTATAAAACGTACACTTTCCAATTCTTTATAGAACGGTGAAGTGTGTAGATTATGTTTCTTCCTTCGTCATGAAGGTTTTCTTCATAAAGTTAGTATTTTAATTGCACAAAATTATGGTTGAATGAAAAATTAATATCTTTTGCTTTTCAGCATTCTTACATACACGAAAAATCAACTATTAAATCAGTGTTCTTATACTTTACTGGTAACAGTAGTATACTGCAAAGATTCTTTAGATATAGACTCAAACATGGCTCATTAAAGGGAGTAGAGTATTAAATTCTTTTGTTGAAGTAGAAACAAAATAAACCTATCCTGGATAAGTAAACTTGTGTCTGCAATCAAGATTTACTAAATTTATAATTAACAATTGAAAAATTTACTATAACACAAAATGCAAATATGAAATATATTTAGATAGGTCATCGCAGAAATTAATACTCAACTCACTACATATGTAGCATGTAGCCCATATAAGTCCACAGATATGCGTTGCCCACGTGAAAGTATTTCTAATGCAATTTGTAAGATACTTTTAATAGCGTTATGCGCAACTATTATCAGCTTAAATTAAACGTTCCCTACTTTCTAAATGCGGTTAATATTATATGCGCCACATTCCTTATTCCAATGAACGCCCAACTGACGCGGCGAAAAGCTTCATTGTGTGCTGTGAGTAGTTTATTAGAAAGGGAAAGTCAATATTGAGAGAAAAAAAATAGGTATTACACTGAAAAACGTAAGAGATTCAAGATAATTAAATGAAAAGGAGAAGCTATATAACAAAAGGAAGGTTAAATACAACAGACTGTGTCGGAGAAAATTGCAAACTGTAGAATAATGAAATGGTAAAGTGTTAAAAATTTAATTTAAAATTGCTTCACTCGTAATCTCTCGATTGCACAAATGCTTATCTCGTGACAGGTTTTTTATGAACTCATTAACTACTGAGGACGTAGGTTATATAGTTAAGCATCATAAACTGTGCTCAAGTAAATTACAAACTTTTACGTTTAGTTTCAAAGCACAATTTGGGTGTATTATTAAGAAGAATATAATGTGACGCTTCTTAAGTTGATAAATAAATACATTTATAAGATAATAAGTATTCAAGATTCACTTACAGTATAAATATAGTTAAATCTGGAAGTAAAATCATCAAAATAATAGTACTTAAACAATATTCTTAATATTCAATATAAAGTTTTTTAAATTGATTTTCGTAATTTGAATTGTTCATACTTATTATTTACTCCGAAAATCCTTTACCTACATTTTTAATACAGTGGATAAAAACGATAAGAAATCTGTTAACTACAACAAATTAATTTGTAGCTATATGTAGTTAACTGTGTAATATCTGTTAGGTTGAAATTGGTGATCAGTTAGTAGTATTATGACTTTAGACTCTGTAATTGAACACTTGTTAAAAAGGTACTTTTTGTAGTTCGGTTGGTATTATAATTTCTCTACGCATAAAATATTAAATAGCTAAGATTGGGCAGAAATAAACTAGATTCATTGCAACAACGATCTTTTATAATTATATATCTGTTTCTTATTAGTGCGCTTCTTATATACTGCCTCTCCTTTTGGTCCTAGGAAACTTTTCATAATATCAAGTCTGTCATGCACATGCCACTTTAGCATTACAATTTCACTTTTTCAGAAAAAAAATAGATTAACACGAAACAACCAAATGCTTCAAGTGTGTAGGTTTAATGAAAAAAATGTGTCGTTGTCAAACAGTTGAAGAGTGTGTGCACATAAGATAGGCAAAACTTGAAACCACAATATGAATATAAACAGCTGCAATAAAATTATGTAGGTATGTACCGCACGTGTGTGATATATGCTGAAATGTTTCTTGGATTGTACTTTGTACGAGGTCTTTTAAAATTGCATACGCCAATTTAGGTGTGTGTATCAAAACATTTAAGGTTTGTTTTGGATTGTATATTGATGTTCAAACGTGGGCAAAATTATAGAAGGGAAAAGTGTTCCTTTTTATAAGAAAGTATTCAGGCTAGTTTTTTAGAACTCAGCTCACTATTTTCAAATTCACCTAAAGAATACTGTTAATATGTTAGAGAGAAAAAAGACGGCAGAGGTTTATCACAAACTATAATTTATGGTGATCTAACGAAGAGTAGTCCTCTTAAATTATCTGATTATATTTTGCAACTTATTTTCAATGGCGCGCATGTTTCGAATCAAATTGATTGAGATTGTTTTCGTTGTCACCTTCAATTTAAGGATTTACTGAGTTAAGCAGTGTAAAAAAGAAACTACTCCTGATGGAATTTTTTTCTTAAAAAAAATCGCTACAAATTTGTTTAAGCCTCTACTTCCACGCATTTATCGAGTTTTTCCAGAGTACTGAAAACTATCCTGCTTGATTCCAATCGATAGATCAGTTTCAATTAGGTAAATTTCCAGTTACAAGTGTGTCTACATAGTCGGGTCAATTGCAAAGATTTTTGAAGGCATCATCTCTGAATGGTTAAAGTCCGACCAGAAATATTCTGCGAATATGATTTAGGCTGTTTAAATTTATTACAGACAGACCGTAAAAAAGAATTGACGTCCAGATGTTTAAAATAGATTTGAACGATATCTCTGAGGATGGGTCGTTTAATGCAAATTAAATATGTGAACAGATTTACCTGTGAACCTATTTAATATCTTCTAACGCGTTCTTGTGCTGTGTTAAATTTAGAAACAATCATTTTCTTCTTGTGTGTCAACGAGTCGAGTACTTGTATTTTCCCGTGTTTTTCGTTTGTTGTATAATTTCTCAACAAAAGTTTATTTCATTATTTACGTTTCGTAAGGTATGTTTTAAAATAGCAATAAATTTTGGGAAAACACTACAAATTGAAGTATACTTGTAGCACTTACTGATTATAAAATGTGGAGACCGTGGAATGGGGTGAACAAGAAAATGAATGTTTTTGGCAATTATGTTGAAAATGATGTACCCCAACAGTCAAATCTCATTAAACGGAATCATAATCATTTACTATCTGAAGCTAAATAAGTAGTTTTAAATGTTTATGAATACATCAAAAATGCAGAAGGAGAAAGTGGGGCCATAGCAAAAACCAGTAGAATTACCAAAATTTCACAATCAACTGTAAGAAATATAGTTTTAAATGGAATTCAGGACAGAAATGTGCGAAAAGACGTTGGTTCGTCAAGGGTTTGCAAAGATGATCACGCAAATTAACTTAGACGTATGATTAATCAGCCGTAAAAAAATATTTTCTATTGACAATTTAAAATTAAACTGAGCTAAATATTAACAGCTTTAAGAAAAATGGAGTATCATTATAAAAAATATGTATATTGATCATGTATATATGTATTGAGGAATGTTATACAAAGAAACAATTCTTAGAGGTTCTGAAGACAAAATATTTTGATAAAACATTCCGAATTGATAGTTTGGGCTGAAGAACATGGACACTTGAAATGATTTGGTACGAACTGACTGGATGGGCGACTACACCAGTTGCGTGTTCAAATAACGTCGGGGTCACCACTATGTGGTGCCCTGGTTCATCAAGTGGGGTAGGTTTGTTTTGCAACACTACGCAATCTATTTAACACTATGTATTAATGCCTTAATCATTATCAATGATGTATTTACCTTCAAAATGTCTAAGCAACTGTGACTTTTCGTATATTTTACCCTTTACCATAAATATCTTTTTATGGAAAGCGTCTGTCAGGTAAACTCTTGGGTGCTATAAAGTCTGTCCTATGGTTGCTCTTTCTTTGTTAGAAGTATTGATGACCAACATGAGTTTATACAACTTTTTTGGTCTTTTGGCCAAAAGGACTAAACGACAGCTTCTGCAACTTCTTTATCGTGGCACCCCGAGGGTATTTCGAGTCCATAATGGCAGGTATGCATTTATTACAAACCGATATCCCGTTACAACTGTTACTTCCGTTTTTGCTTCGCCACTTGTTCCAATAATGGATGCCGACAGTCGGTCGTCTAAAACGCATCCGTTCTCGGACACCTTTTGTTTTATTTTTTCCCCTGTTCAGTAGGCCGTGGAGTCGCCGCCTTGATTACGATGTTCACTTGTTTCGTTGCGCCGGCAACACCGGCCCTGTGTCAGTTGTTCGAAAGTGGCCGCGCGAAACGGACGTGGTATTAAAAAACGAAAGCCTGCATCTGTTGTTCGACTTTCAAGAGTGAATTGCTGTATGAAACGAACACTAATCCACCAAGAATCAGTTCTGGATTGCTATCATAAGTACGAGTTTCTTGACACCTGTAAGTTTCGATTGTAGTTTTAGATTGTTTAAAGTTTGTTTGCTCCCGCGGTTAGTGGAGATTAAACAGTTGCTGGATGCAATAAGAAAACAAATAATATTTCGTGACTTAACATTTTAATTACCTTCAAATATCGCGGTTTCACTGGTCTTTTATTGCACATGTGCGTGTTTATGTTTATGTTTGTACTAGCATAATTTATAGTAAGATACTAAGAAAACAGTGCACGATAATTTTAATTCAGTTGTGCGATATTGCTTGCATCTGACCTGTGTTTCGTTGTTATTACGTCTCATCAACATGTAACAAAACCAGAAATCTAAAATTTTAAGATTTAGTTTTCAGGTACATTCTGTTCAGTATTTAAAAATCCGAGGACTCGTTCTTACTTCTAATACAAACAAATCTTTCTTGATTCGTAAAAAATATTTATATATAAGCTGTTAATTTAGGCATTAAACTACTAGACCTAAAACAAAAACCACAGATAACCTACTCAGTATTGACATCGAAATTGGACAACAAATCTTTCGCAAGTTATGCACATCTTCCTTTGACAGACCCCATTTGCAGATCGATAACATTATGTACATAAATGCGCTATAAAGAACATGATATAGCAAATTAGCATTGGTCACGATATGAAATGTCGAAATAATATAAGCTATGCAATGACCAAATGTCTTAAAAATATTAACGTGGCAAAACGCTTTCGAGATTAAATGGCCTTCTTTACCTCCAGGTACAAAGGTTTTAAACTTACAAACCATGTGAAACGAAAATTAATTTTTTTCATACATTTTTGCGCGAACAATTTCCAAAAATTTCTAATTTCTTCTTTGTATATGTTTTAATTAGAAATTATTAAACTTCGCTTTTTTTATACTGCTGTTGTTCGGAACTTTATTAACTACTACAGAATGGTAACTGGCATTGTCAAGCAATATCACTACCTTTTGGGGTTAGTGCAGTGCAGTTTCGGMCTAGTGCAACAGCACCATAGAACTGGTTTTGTTTATATACCAAAGGCTTGGTATGATGTAAGTAAGAAATTAGATTGCAATGCCATTTGTCATAATGGGATGTACTTCCTAAAGGAAGTGACCTGTAGCGAAATAGATCTATCTGCAGTTGGTTGCGGTGCAGGATACAGACAGCACAGCATAGACATGCATTTTAATGTAGGTCGGTTCTTGCCCGCTTGTAAAAAATGCCGTGGGGGCCAGCTGTCAAATTGAAGTATGCAGGTGCATGCCAATTTGTCAGGTTACAGGTCACTTCCTTGAGGAAGTAGATCCCATTATGTGAGCTAGGTGGCTTTGTCATCATGACAGTGTAATGCTGACAGACGGCATTGCCATCTATTTTCTTACTTACTACCTTTTGGAATTTTTCTAATTAAGTTTTCTGTGAACAATTTCTCAAACACGTCATGTCAGAATGATACTCCCGGCATGCAAAATTGAAATTCTTTTACCTTTAGAAGGTGGAATATTTAAAGCAGATTTCCTAGAACCTTTTGGACTGTTTCATGCGTATCAAACCTTCTTGTCTAAATAAAATATTTGTGTATTATCATCTCGATATTGTTTTATTTCTTGTAGATAACGATGTCGCCACCTTGTCATCAGGCCACTTTCGATTAAATAGTTCATTTTTTTTATACGCTGCAACGCGAAAGCAATATTTTTTAAATATTTTACGAAAGTTTTTCCACAGCATGACACAATGTTCTTCTCAATTTATATTTCTGTACAACAAGCTAACTGTAGGCACTAGGCACAGCTTCTTGCCATAAAATACATGCACAGCTCTTCGAATTCAGTCTTCTTTGTAAACTAACACGATGTTCTTTTTCAAAAGCCACATAGGAAAGAGGTATTTTAAAAAGTGAGTTAAATAAAGAATCAATGACAACTAATTTATGTTGGTAAGAATGGAAATCAAGTGGATCTCTTTAATTTTCGTGGAAAAATGACCCAGTGCCACTCATTTTTTGACTGTATTTGTGTGATATTTTATAAACGGGTTTTTATATCATAGTACAGTGTCTAACTATACTACTTCCACAAACTTGTGATAAAAGTTCAAGTATGCTATTCTTAACTATTGGTTTATTTGTGTGCTACTTTTACCTCAAATTGTATTAAATTTATATCAGTTTACGAAATGTGTATTGTGAAGTGGATTCCACGATATTGAATTTGTTTTAAAAATTTGTGCATTACTAAAATGTACGTGTTTTAGAGAAAAGGGTTTATTAACAGCACCAAGAAATAATTCAAGTTTGAACCAGGATAGCTTATAGCCAAGTGCTCATGCTACTGAACTAATATTATTATATGGATAGTTCTAGAAACAGCTTCAATATTCGACACATTTAGCCATTGTTTCATCGCTAAGTTACCTCGAATGTTATGGTTAATGCGCAGGAATCACCAATTACTGTAGCGTTTCATGATATAGGGACGGCTTGATTTTGTTTATGGTCAATTTTTGCTACTGAATAATTCATTTTGTTTAGAGCTCGAGGTTAGTTATTCTTATACACATGTAAGCATTGACCCATTTTTGTGAATTCTACTTGATTTATCGATAACAGCGTAAAAGTATTTTGCAAATAACGTACTGAACTCATCAAGGTACCACTAAAAATAAATTTTTATCTGCGGAAATGCACGTCATATTTTATCCGTTTTTATTTTCAGAAATTAAGCCGAAATGATACCAACCGTACGAATTATAAGCTGGTTCGAAGGTTTCACTGCATGTGCTTGAAAACTAAGTCGGCGTTAATCTTACTTGACGCCATAAAAATATAAACAATTTCGGTAATTCATGGTCATCTATAAAACTCCTGTTCCTTTACGGCTCTTTTATGGGATATTTCCTTGAAATGGTATCGAAGTTACGTCTGCTAATTGGCGTTAATGGGACTGTTTTACTTAATCAGTTTGGAAGTCGGCTGATCATATCTTTAGGTCGAATTGAATTTGCGCCATGCTTTTATGGCATTTCCTCGCAATTATCCGAGAGAAAAGCAGATACTTAGCGAAATAGCCCGATTTGGTTAAAGCAATGATAATATCTTTTATTTTACAGACAGGATATGCTATGCTTGCCTGTGTATTAATGAAAACTGTTATTGCACTTAAATGCACTATCATGGGATTCCATTCGTTTTTTATAAGCGTTGAAACCTATAATATTCGTTTTCTACTCGTTAATCTATACCCCTTTCACGTGGTTTCACGTCCTTACCTATTCATACCGTTACTTGCTCTAGACATGTTTTTCTACTACACATTTCTGGAATCCGTTTTTCGTCCTCGGGCATCTGATGTAGTGTGGGGTAACTGTGGACAAAATTTCCACGTTGATTATCAGCAAGCCATGAACAATCCAGCAACTCTTTATGTAGATTTCTTATCTGACTCCATTAAGTTTTTATATTAGCAGTTAGTACACCTGTACTAGCAGTATTAAATAGAGTTGTTCTTCATCCATACTATTTGATTTCAATAGGATGCAAGAGAATTAAAATACATCAAACTTGTGTGCATAATTTAGAATATTACTGCCTTAGTATGTGGTCATAACGCGTCAGAGTTAATGGTGTGTTCATTGTGGTATTGTGTTGTTTTTAATCATTTCTTGCTTTTCTTCGATGCTCTTTTTTGTATCTTGTAATTAGTATTCAACTTCTCATCGGGGCCGTAACCAGCAGGGGTGTTAAGATAATTATTCATTTAAACATTCGTCACGATAAACATTTGAAACGTAATTTAATTGCAATACTTGTTTTGTTTATTGCTTTTGCATATAAATACATAAGTTATTATAACTTATTCATATTGCGCATTAACGTTTATGTACTTTCCTTCAAAGCTAAGTAAAAAATAATGCTAGACTATACATTTCAACTATCTCCTCTTCCGGACTTCGCTGTTTTTTTAACCGAATCTTGCTGATAATTTACGTACGTTCAAAAGTCAACAACTGTAGAGTGGAGTTGGTAATCTAGTTTTGCTGATATGATAAATATTCCTTTATATATCATACTTTACTCTGATGTAAAAGAAAATACCAGCTTTATACTATGATATTGCATGAGGGTTAAACTGTACTGTAGATCTATGATGGTTTTTACGTTACATTCTTCAGAATTAACACTTTTTGTAGTCACTATTGTATGTAGTTTGAATTATCTTCTGGTAACGATTTCATATTTGTATAAAAGTATTATATTTAGTACTCACCTTTAACCCAATTCTGCATTTAGACGTTTACAATGTTCTAATATTTCCTTTTGTATATGAAAAGCAAACATATGCGTATGTACCTCCTTTAACATTCAGTTACGTTTGAGTAATAATAATCACCAATCCGTTAGCATGAGCAATGCCGTTGTTTATGCCTAATTAAAATATTCGTATTTATCTCGCTTTGAATTAAAACTGCTAAACACAAGCATATTGCAATGAAACCAGGTCATAAGAAAAAAGTTGTTGTCAATAATTACGTTAATAGCAAGTGAAATTTCGCAAAATAAACATGCCAATGATTTTGTTATGGCCGGTTATTGTTGCACCGGTCCGCAAATGGAATTCACGTTTCGAAATCCACTCTTGAATTGTATTATTACCTAGTTATTGCTTATAAATTGGTCATGCATTCGTTATCAACGCGTAGGAACATTATACCTACGATTATAATCACGGAAGCATAATTTTCAGAATTTGTTAAATGCAAATTTTAATTACGTGGAGATTTCTAAAAGGCTCAAGAGAAACTTCTGCTTGCTACGTAGTTCCAGAAGCCGAGCAGGAGTTACTTTTAATTGTTGAGGCCTTGAAAAACCTGATGCAGGCTTAAATATTAACTGCCATAAAAAAATCTTTTAAGAAATCTGATATGAATGAAGGAACACTTAATAGGCAACCTAATCCATCAAAAATAGTTACTCGGACACTCTTAAGGTCATATCTGTTTATTCTGCTTCAAATCGCTATGTGATCATATCCGATTGAATGCAACCGAAAGCAGTAAAACCAGTTTGTTGTTTCGTAGTTCACAATTAAAAACTAAAGCCAATTATCAATAATTATTAACCGTTGTTTTTTGTGAGTTCATCAACGAACCAGAAATTTATCCATTTTTTTAGGTTCTGACTTCTAAACTGTCAGGTGCAAAATCGTAGCAAAACAAACATTTTTCAGCGTTACCTGCATGGGGTCTGTGAGTCAGCAATGCAAAACCTGTTTAATACACTAACAGCAGCGAACTTGACGTGTGTTATCGTGAATGACTGTTGTCTTCACCACACATGCAAACTTTGCATCAATATAAGGTTTGTATAGTCAGATACAAAAATTAAGGTTGCTATCATAAAATAACAACACCGATGAACTAAGTTTTGCTTTAAAGGCTTCCAAATGGCTAACTATACTCTTGACTGCTTGAAAATATAAATGCTCCTGTAAAACCTTTACTACGCAATTTTGGTAAGTTTTCATCTTGTAGGATGTAAAATGCATTTCAACACTATATTTTAATATAATAACGTAATAATACAAAGTCAGAGCAGAAGCATGGCTTGCATGCTCAATTAACAAATTAGAAACATGTCAGGCCTACAGAATGTCGGAAAACAAACTAAATAATTTTCAATTAAAAAAAAACCTTAGCACAAAAATAGAGAAGGAGCGACAAATCAAAGAAAGCATATTTATACATGTATATGTGTAAAATAAAAATGATTTTGTAACATAACGTGAACAGACATGAAAAACAAACTTTGCTGATGGCTCAGTACTGGATACAGTCTAAACTACCCTTTAAACGGGACGGCGCATACACTACATTGTCAGGAGTGAGTTCCATTTAGTGAACATCCGATTTTGCAAATAGTTCTGTCTTACGGTTGTGTGGAAATTCTCTTTCTTCATCTTAAAGGAATGTCCCCGTAATCTATCGTCCATATTAAGAGTAAAAATTATCCGCTGATGGTAGAAATCGTTGTGCAACAGCCTATACGTTGCAATGAGGTCTTCCCGCTCTCGTCGTATTGTCAGGGGCTGCAGTGGGTCATCTTTGCATAGCTTCCAACCGACTGACATCCTGCTTTAGATAAGAAGACCACACAACTACTGTGAATTCAGAGAGTGGCCTTATGTAGGAATTGTAGATTTTTGAAACACTTTTCACAATATACACACGTTGACTGGCTCGGGCGACCACTTTTGTTACTTGAGCACTCCAGGACAGCTTGTTGGTTATTATGACACCAAGATCGTTTTGTTCAGTTACTACAGGTAGCTTTACATCTCGAACAAAATAACAGCCTTGCGGATTGTGTATCCCAATATGCAGCACACAACATTTGTCTGTATTTAACGGAATTAGCCACATAAGTGAGAAAAGGAATAGGGCCCACCACGGAACCCTGCGGCACACCGCTTAGAACGTCCCAGAAAGTCGACTAACACTCCCCAATCCGAACATTGAAACGCCTACCATGAAGGAAACCACCGATCCACCGCAATAGCTCCCCCCGAATCCCGAAGTGTTCGAGTTTTTGTAGTAAATGGCGTACTTTATCGAAGGCACACGAAAAGTCAAGATACAATACGTCTATGCACTCACCATTGTCCAAAGACTTTGTCCAATCGTCTACAGCGTATAACAATTTAGAAATAACCGACCTTTTTTTCCGAAATCCGTGCTGGTGTTGGGGTATAATGTTCCCATCTATAACAAATTTTACTAATTCGTCACAGATAATCTTTTCCAACATCTTGCAGGGGATAGATGTCAGGCTCACGGGACGGTAATTTCTGGCGTCTAGTTTTTTACCCCTTTTGTACACCGGTATACCCTGGCAGTTTTCCAGTCTTCGGTTACTACTCCAGTATCCAATGAACACTTCATGATAAGTGACAAGGAAGAATATAGGCTATTTGCACAATTTTTTAATAAAGCAGGGTAGATATCATCCGCTCCTGGTGAAGCATCAGTACGAAGCCCCTTCAGAAATTTATTCACAATATCTGTATTTACCTCAATATTACCCATAGTTTGTGCCAACCGTCCTCCACAGTTTAAAGTGGGCAAAACATTTCCAGGATCTATGGTGTATGCTTCATGGTAAGTACCCGCAAATTCCTCTGCAGTTTCCAGTGGGTTACCACAGACACCACCATCTCTTTTATGAACAATCGGAATAGAAAGCTTGTTGCAAAGCCACGAACGTGTATACTTAAAAAACACTTTAGCAGGTTTGTTCAGCAGTTCTCCCTCAAAATCCCACCTTACCTGCCTAAGCAGTCCTGTTAGTTGTTTGGAAAAAGCATGATGTAGTCTGAGATCCTCTGCAAGGTGTGACCGTTTAACTGCCCTGCCACAATCATGTCGATGTTAATGATAGTGTTATGATGTTAACGGCCATGTTAGCAATACAAGTGTTCACAATAGTGTTAACGCCGATGTTAAGGATTGTAACCTCCATATTTAATATTTGACACAGCAACCTTCGCTTGGATCATTCTCGTGTTTTGGGGTTGCTATTTCTATTAAAATAAAAATCACACAACTTGCACTTTGCAAAATGGCGAAAACAATAATAAAACATTGACGCTAGTGCGCCTGACACCTGATAAACCAGACAAATCTTGGTCAGCTGTTCCATTAACACACTGCACAGGTGTAGTAATGCGGCAGAATCGCTTTCTGGTTGGTAGATGTTAACGCTGATGTTAAGAATTCTAGAAAATTTCTGACCCTTACCATCAACATTTTACGTTAACATTAACACTAACATCATTGTGAACACTCAATACAAGTCCCTATGTTCTGGTTCTTACCATTTTAACATTACCATTACCATTAACATGATTGTGGCAGGGCAGTAAATCGTTGCCAATGTGCTTTTCGGTGTCAGCATTTAATTAAAAGTTGATTGTTGATCCATGGCTTTCATGGCTTCATAAGAAGGAACGTATAAAGGTATATTGGATTTAATCGAAGCCAACCAACTCATCCAAAGATAATTGACGCTAGCGTTGTCAGAGCGGTCGTGAAACCAGGACGTTTCTAAAAAATGATGATTTAGGGAGACAAAATCAACTTTTTTAAAGTTAAATTTTTTCTGAGATGGTGAGGGTGTGTTCAAGAGGAACACACATCAAAACCAATTCAGACATGGTCTGATATTCCAATTGGGGGCAATATTTCAATTTTCTGGACAGTTCTAAAACATAATTAAACTTTCAACTAGAGTAGTGACCATAATACTGCTGTTGCAGAAAAGTGCTTCACTTATTCGTAAACCAATATTACATGTAGTCATTCAAGCACCATATCTGCATGTTTCTCTATTGAAAAATCTAGCAGCCCATCTCGTAAAATTCGACATGCATGCCGGATATAATTAAGAAATTATTACCTCATGCGGTGAAAGTTTGACGCACCTTGAAAATGAAATGGTTCGAAATCAACAATTACGTAACTTTTTTAATGACACATTCATTTCGAACTGTGAAATTATGGAAAGTAAATGTGTGTGGTCCTATAACAGATGCTTAGGATTTCTAAAATAGCAGACGAAAACCTCGCAGTGTCATTTTCAATGTAACAAATGTGCCATATATTTTAAGTTGCAGCTATAAAATGCGGTTAACCTAGTAAATATAAGTTCTAAGTTTAGAACAGCATACTGACAGTCAATCATAATTTCTGTTTTGTTTTATGTCTTAGTAAATTAAAGGCAAAGACTACATTTTTTCTAAGGATGTGGTTAACAGCATGTGCATGCCACAAACCTCTTAACACAATTGCTTTTGTTTGCTAAAGAGAAACGATTTTAGTGTGTCACGAACCAAGCAGTAATAGCGAATACTTACCTGTTCGGTTTTAAGAAGTTAAAACGCAATGCCATAATTCATTACGATAATTGGTCGTATGGTCGTGTACGAGTTTGCGAATTGCGTATTTGAACCTTGTAAAAAAGATATTTATGGACAGTTCTATTACGCTTGTGTATCCTAAACGTCTGCTATTAGCGATCATTTTGGAAATAAACAATTCAGCTTGAGTTACTAAGTGTTGTTTAGAAAGATCGAGAGTCACATAAAAAAAAATCGTTTACCTTACTTAGCAATGAAATTCATATGCCCTTTCCATCAAGTTTCAGATTCTCAATCTTATAATAATCAATTTCTTGGTAGGACACCTAAGAAACTGATAGTCTGGTATCTGACTCTTCAACTTTTTCACCTACGCACTTCCGTTACAGAATGCAACGACCTCATAGAAAAGCCTAATACGTGGGCACAAGATTTATGACTACGAAACATGGGCGTTCCTTCTCAGCACATGTAATTTTGCACATTTGGAGAGATTCCGTTCTGTTAGATAATCAACTGCAACGCTGCCTTGGCTAGGAATCAAAACAAGCGGTCACATTTGACCTGCGGATTGTTGACTTTTCGCCAACTGTAAAAAGTCGATAAACTTTATTTTGGCGGCGCCTGAAGTGATTCGAAAGTTGTTTATGGCTGTGTCTTTTCAAGCGATACCTGGTCGTTGAATTGTCAAGTTTTATTGTCGACACGTGTGTTTTTACGCAGCTCCTAAGGGTGTAATCATGCTCCATGACATATACTTGTTGTTACTATTAATGGTTTTCTAACCTTTACTTTAGACACATTGTTTGTTCCACGCATAATAAGTAAGAATGGGTAAAGTGTTGAGTTTATGGTATTCAGAGCTCGAAATGACTTCTGCTTTTCTATAAATTTTCCTCGGCATCAAATAATTAGTTTTACGTGTGTAAATATGAAATACACATTAAGTAATGCGACATTCAGCAAATTTTGTTGTGGCTTCCAAAGAAACTGGCTTTATTACTAGCTAACAAATTAAAAGTTTCATGATACTTACGTAAAATTTAAAGTAAATCACTACCCTACTGACTGATCACCCTGTACACATCTCTTTTATTTTAGAATATTACTTGGAAATCAGTTGTTATTTTGCCGTCAAAAAGTATATCGCCTTGTAGACATGACGTATCTAATTTAGCTCACGCCTCAAGTTTTGTGTATGCTGCTAGAGACGCAAGGTAATGTGGGAGATTTTATTTTTGTAGACAAGGTTTTTTTATTTTCAACACGTGGTAATCAGAACCTGCAAAGTTAAATAAATAAATTGGTAACTGAAGACAACGTTACTAGCCTATCATGATTTATACCAAATATTGATAAAATTACACGTAAAATACCTTCTAGTACCTAATGTTCGTTCTGACTCCAGTAAGTACTTGTTGAATACCTTGAATTATGGAAAACAGTTTACAACATTACATTACGAAAACGTCGACTAGAAGCAACAGACAAAAAATTATCATCTGTAGTGAAACTGACGAAACTGAAGAAATTCAGAATCCACAGATGCTGGAACATAAAGATAATAACTTTTCGTTTAGTGATAACAACCGTGTAAACACCTCAGAAGCTTAATTTTTTCAATCATCTCAAAATAAAGTACGTATGTTTCAACGCTTTTTCGAATTATTACAAAAAAATTGAACTTTTTGCATTACTTTGTCACACTTTGTATTTATGCTCTTCGGTTTGATACAACCTCTTGMAGAAAWTCTAATAAGTGAAGAATTAACCAAGTGGTTAACGACATAACAGGAGWTTTGCAAGAATAGGCAATAAACTACCGTCGACTTCTTGTTTTACCATCTAGTTTCTTTATGGTGTACTCATTTATGCTACCTGTCGATGTTATTCACAACCTTCGGCGTTATGTAACGTTGTATGCATTATGTAAATATAAAACGACCATTAACTTGCGTAATTTACTAGCAAAGGCGAAGAACGATTAGCTGAATCCGCAATTTCCTAGAACCTGCAGCCAGATCCTGTTTGACGTTTTGCTGTCGTTATTATCGGAAAAACCGACAAAAAAAATCGTGCATTTTGCTAATTTCCGCTCAATTTTGTTACAGATCACATCCGGTAACTCTCCCAAATCGCCACGAAGCAAGATAAACGTCCGTTATTAAACGTTGATAATGTAAGTTGGTCGCACTTCTTCCGAAATAGACCGGAAGTGGTTTATTTCGACTTCCTGCGGAGCCGCAAGCGTGTCATTAGAAGACGTTGAAAACGGTTACTATGGACACCGTTGATGCGGCCATCATGTGCAGGGCGGTAGGAAACAAGAAAGTCCCGTCCATCGAGGCCCTAAACAGCGAAATGCCCAGCAGGGAAATGAGGAAGGATAGCGGCAGGAGGGTGCTGAGGACGCTGCTGAACAGGCTGAAGATCAGGAGGACGGCAAGCGTCAACATTTCCGAACCTGATCCGACCTTTAAGGTGGCGTACCTGGGAAATGTAGTCACTGGATGGGCTAAAGGTAAGCAAATGTGTTCTTGCGTTTGAATTCTGAATAAGCAACGCTAGGCTAAGCTATCGCACCAAAACCAGATTTCCAGTAAAAATAAAGCTAAAATTACTGATCCTAATTTAGCTTCTGTCATTCTTTCTTATTCGAAAGCTTTGCAAAAACATGCTGATACAGAAACAGAACAACAAGTTTCAAAGATGTCAAGCAGCCAAGAAGAATATTTGTCATTATTAAAGTTCAGCAAATATGCACGAAAAACATGCTCTTATATGCATTTTGATATACATGTATGCACTTACAAAACAACGAAATAAAAAGTATTTTTTAACTTTACATTATTTATTGTAAAAGCTACATTATACAACATAAAAAATAAAAATTAATACAAATACAATGTATCAATTTGGTTTACAATCATAAGACATTTATTATTAAAATGCAAGTCTATGATGTGCTGTCTGCACCGCAACCAACTGCAGATAGATCTATTTCGCTATCATTATAGCTCATCAGTGCAGTTTAGGTCTAGTGCAGACAGCACGGTATAGAACTGGTTTTGCCTATATACCAAAGGCTTGGTATGATGTAAGTAAGGATTGAGATGGCAATGCCATCTGTTAGTATTACACTGACATGATGACAAAGCCACCTAGCTGCCATAATGGGATCTACTTCCTAAAGCAAGTGACCTGTAGCCTGACAAATTGGCATGCAACTACATACTTCAATTCGAGAGCAGGCCCCCACGGCACTTTTTGCGAGCGGGCAAGAACCGACATATATTAAAATGCATGTCTATGCTGAGCTGTCTGCACTGGACCTAAGCTGCACTGATGAGCTATAATGATAGCGAAATAGATCCATTTGCGGTTGGTTGCCGTCCAGACAGCATAGACATGCGTTTTTGCCCGCTTGCAAAAAGTGCCGTGGAGGCATGCTTTCAGATTGAAGTATGCAGGTGCATGCTAATTTATCAGGTTACAGGTCACTTCCTTTAGGATGTAGATCCCATAGTGGCAGCTAGGTGGCTTTGCCATCATGTCAGTGTAATGCTGACAGATGGCATTGCCATCTAAATTCTTACTTACATTTATTATTGTTGAAACAATATATTACTAATGCCTCAAGACTGATTTTAAAAGCTGTCCTCTTTTACATCTCTATTATAAGCGACCCTTGGAATTCTGACAATTATTATGCTATTATTGCTGACATTTTCCTTCAGTATTGATTTTTTGACTAAATGCTGAAAATGCGTTCTTTTGTATAGATTACCAAACTTAAACTGCTGCTAAACTAAGCAATATTATTAGTTGACCTAGAGCGGAAGAATAACTTGTAGATCAGGATGTTAGCTAAAGACTGATGAGTTTTACACTTAACGATTACTACATGTTAATAATTTTAAATGTCTAACACATCGATGAAGTATGACTGTTTTATATAATCAGCTAACTGACTATAATCAAAAGACTTGTAATAATCTTCTAAGTAAAATGTAATTGATGGAATATGGTGTAACCAGTACCAATGTTGTTGGTATTTCCGTATTTAACTTAATAGTTTTAAATGATTGATTAGACTGACAGCCTTGTTTAATCTTCTTCTAAGCTGCGGCTATCGCCGGTTACTAAAAATACCTATTTTTATCGAGCTTCCATCATTATCGGACAGCAATGCTGCTTTACTTAAAAATTTACTAAATTAACATACGTATAGTGTCTATAAGGCAATATTAGAAAATCTATATGAGAGGCAATAATATGTACCACCTTCAAGGAATGTAAAAGTAGTTGTAAGCAAACACATGATTTCTAATGCTCTTGACATTTTTATAAGATCTCCTATCTCTGGCCACTTCCCCATAATAATTACCTACTCGCTATAAATCATTTCCGTAACCCATTTGGAAACCAAAAACATATCCAACGGTTTCGCTTTTATCGCTCGTTAATGTTTTTCCATGCATCATAGACTTCTGCTCACATGCACATTTTATCGGACTCGTGAGCACTTTATCACTGTGTAACGTCATCGGTGGAATGAGTTTTTCTGTCGGTATTTTTAACGCCATTCCTTACGATTATGTTTAACACTTGCCCTTATTTATCTACATACTGAAAATTCTTGTTGACAATTTGTAACCGTCAACGTTGTCACTTGTACAAGCCAATTAGGATTGTCTAGGATGATTGTGTTCACTTATTTCTGGCATTGTCGGTAAACCTTTAAATCAAATTAATGATAAGCTCATAGTGATCCAAGATGTTTGTATTTTATGTTGCCTTCAACATTTTGTTGCTCTGATCAGAGCATAATTCAATGACTTAACACTGCAATGTCGTTAGTTCCGTACTAATTCCTCCTAAGAAAACAAAATTAGTCCAATTTCACATTTTTCTGTAAAAAAAACTACGAATTGATTCTCGTATTGAGTATTTTCTCGTCTTCTAATGCTAATGTTAATGGTCTTTATTCTTTTTCTATTGTTGGTCGCCATTTCCTTAAATGTTTGTTTCAACCACTGACAAATACAGTCCTTATAGAAAGTTAGTATTTATTTTTGTAATATTTGAAAGTCTATGAAAGCCGAGTTCCGAAAAGAGTCTTCACTTTTTATGTCCATACATTTCTACTACGAACTACATTCATTTAAGAAGAGAGGTCATCACTTGCCATTACCTACCCGGTAGATAGTACTGATACACGTTCCCTCAGCACGATGCAAGGCGTATTCCATTTTTCAAACAAAAAACAGTTAACCATTACGCTGGCGAGCGCTGAACGATCATCCGGGAGTTTAAATCATAGTCTGAAACGGAAAATGATTTCCAACCTCTTGCGCACATAACAGTACCGCGGCAGAAAGGTGGCTTCATTATAAATTTAGATTCCTGTTATAGATTAATCCCGCGGTAATTGCAAGTTACAGAAATATCCAGTTTCATTCCGTTCCATCGATTCCGCTGCAACCATTCATGACTATAAACGGCCGGCTCGCGGGATATCTGTAATAATACTATCGGCTTTATTAATATGGGAGTCCACCCACAAATGGGATCAACTGGGACACCAGTTCCCGTAGGGTGGTATGAAAATTGGCCAACCAAAGAACAGTATTCCGTCATATTTTATTAACTCGCGCTATAAGACTGAATAATGAGAAATCTAAATCAAGAAGTTATTTTGCGGATAGTTGCACTTCTAGCCAGGCACATTTTTTTGTTTTGCAACTTGTCCCCAATTTTATTACAGGAAATTGCCTGTGGATTGCAAGCAGTAGTTATCGGCTTAAAATACCAGACGTAATTAGTATGTGAGCTTTTAATTAGGTTTGGAACCTGTTTAGTGTTCGAAATATATAATGATACCAAGACTAACAAACATGGATACAAACATCCAGTTTTGTAAGACTTGTATTCACTACTTCATACAACTGTTTTTGCAACGATTTTTTGTACTTTAAAACGATGATTCCACATGCTAAAATCGTAATCATTAATTATGAATGTGAAATTATTCATATTCCAATTGTAGACGTACAGATTAAAATATAAATAGATACCGAAAGGTTATGTAATTACAAAAGAAACAAAGTTAGTTTCAACATATTTTTATTCCATCAAAACCTGTATTTTGTAATTTGTAATTTGGAATTGGCAGGCTTGAAGAATTTCATCAAATTTATTTACTTCTTTGAGAGCATGTATTTTAAAAATTCAGAACACTTAGTGAATACATGTCGATGAAGCGAACAGGTATGCATGTTTAATATTTATTATAACTTCCTGGTACATTACGGGTCACCGATCATTGAGTATTATGCCCTTGACTCTTCCCGGAGACATATTTGCTATGTGCGGTATCAGTTTTTTTATCTTTTTTATATTTGCGCTGGTGTCGTGAGAAACCACAATTGAAGATTGTCTATTGTATTTACAGTCAGTAATTTTTTTTGCTAGAGACGCAACTGGGAATTCGAACGATTATGTAATCATATCATCTCTTGTTGTTATGTTAAATAAAGTTTCCACTGTAAGTAATTATACGTTAGGTATTCTAATGTGGCAGAGCAAGATGAGCAATTCTGTACAAGCAAAGTATTGTATTTGCGTTAAGTAATAAATATTAAGTGAATGTTTATGTCACTTTTAATCTGTAAATTAATCTTTAGCAATATAATCACATAAATAATAATATACCAGCACCTTATGTATTAATTATTAATCGGTAGCTTAGTACGTCAAATATTTCTATATATAAGTTTGTAAACAATGTTAACCGTCATTGTCAGAAAAAAGGAATATATTTGTATCTAATAATTGTAAAAATTTTTATTGATGTGTTTTCATTTTCGTAAGCTTTCTTGGAATACAGGACACGTATAACACGCAGTAGCTGCTTTTTGTGAATCGATGGTAAATGATTAAACTTGGATTAAAAATTAAAAAGAAGCTAATTCCAACCACTTAACATTCAACGTTCTCGAACTACTCCACTTTCCTTTTGCAAAAGTATCATTATAAATTGCTGCCTAGTAGTCAATTAACTTTCAAGCACAGCCACTGCTCCGTCTCATTAGGTCACTAGCATTATTTTATTGGATAAACAGGGTTAGTGTCATTGATCTTAAGACCTCTAAACGGAGTTAGCAACAATTTCATTCACATGACTTTAGTCGTTAATAACGAAAACCGTCGTTTATTATTTAAAGAAATCGCTAATTATTGATATAAAAAGCGTTAATTTTATAGCCTCACAATGCAATTAATTTTTATTATAATCACGGATGACGTACACATGAATTTAATATTAATTTTAATATTTGCTCTGTATGTGTGCGAACAAATATCAAACACAAACACTACTAGCCACCAAAAGGTATATATTTGGCCAATTGCGCACGAGCAATTAAAAAAAAACCTTTTATGATCGTGTTATTAATTACACGCTCGAAAATATTTGCACGCAAAAAATTCCTCCTCGTGCGAATTGGAAAATTAAGTACACAAGAGACGACTTTTTATTACAAGAGGATGATCTTTATTAAACAGGTTTGTTTGCCTGGAAATTTTATCTGACTCTTAGCATCGATTATTTATATTGTAAAAGCAGCTAACGACATTTCGGTAAGTGCGTATCAAACTTGTAAGATGATTTTTTATGTAAACAGAACCATTTGTTTTATTAAACGAGTTGATTTGTTTAACGAAATTTTTTTCTTTATCGAAACCAGTTAAATCTCGCGTCATCCTCTCTAGTATTAATTGGGCAGAAATAATGCCTATAGTCAGACACGTGAAACAATTTTCGTCGTTTTTTCTTGCCTACACGGGTATCGAATTAAAGCTCTGTTTGGGTTGATACATTTGCTTAATTATAACATATGTCTGCATAATATTTTATAATGAAGTTTCTAAATTCTCGAGAACACTACGGTTGCAAGGGTCAACGCTGATCTATACCTACAAAAAGGAAATACCAGAATGGTTTTAGACTCTGCAAAACAGATGGTAGGAAAGCACTAACGATATGCATATCGTTTACATTGATTTCAAACTATACTTTGACAGGGAGTAGGCGAATTGGGTCCCGGCCGATGCAGGTATACTAATCTGCAATGCGAGTTGGGTCCCAGTAAGCCGTAGTGTTATAAAAAATATTTTCTTAGAAATTCTATAATATATTATTATAATTTCCACATAAACATCATTAAAGCATATATAAGTACAGGTATATTGAATAACTTATATACTTCATAACAGTAAAACATGTAGAAATGCAATTATTTCGATTTTAGTTTTATGGTTAAATCGAGCGTGATACGAACAAATTATAAGAAAGAAACAGCGTTTAAAATGAAACAGGCTGCTTTCCAAAAATATTCTTTTAAACCACAAAATAATTCTGACAAAAATAAAGGAGTAGTGTTCTTCGCTTAAAACTATAGGAATATGTAGCAGAAAGATAGTTGTGCCAAAATTAGTTTGGATTTATGAATATCACGTAAGCATGTTTGACAATTGTCAGTTGTTTAGTTCGTAATTTAAAAATAATTTTCAAAACATGAACTTTTGTTTTGTGAAAATAGTCGCGACTAAAACAATATATATTGTTTTTCTACACCGGGTTGATATCTAACAGCAATAAAAACTGAAAGAACAAGATTTAGACTTATCTAAAAAGGAATTCAGTAAAACTTACTCTCTTTCTTAATAAATGCCTTGCACACAGTTTTTTTATTTGTACACATCCATCTTTTTACGGCCCCTCGTTTACAAATTTGTGAAAGTGGAATTTGAACTTATTTATAGCCATAAGTTTTTTACCTTTTTCACTTACTTTACAACTGAAACTGGAAATTGCTTTGATCTTTAGTCTTAACCTAAGTATTGTACTCTCAGTTGCAATATTCATGCAACAACATAAGGGGCAACCCTCTACACTCTAAATTTAGTAACTTTTACCACCAAACGATGGGGCAAGCACAGTATCCCTATTGAGCAACAATTTCCGGTTTTTATGCAACCCAACATTACCACATTTGAATATCTGCAGGGTTCAATGACAGGTAAGATCTACCCTCGGATCTACCTGTTTTTACTATTACACCCAATATAACCAGACCAGCCCAACCGGTGCGGTATAGCTAGGAATATGAAATTAGAGTTCCAAATGGACAGATACAAGGCTTGTAGGTATAAAGGGTCGGCGTGAACGATATTCAATAGCAATTACCTTCATTTCTAAACTCTTTGATGCATGCCTATTTAATAAACCGAAATATGTAAAATGTTAAACTTATTAAAACTTGAAACATTACAGTTATTATTATATTATTGATAAGATGATTCACTTAATATCGCGGAATCAGTCAACTTAACTCAATGAAACAGTTTTTCTTCTCTATTTTAAACTAAAGTCAACTTTGTTACTAAAAGTTACTTTTGTCATCGTAACCAAGTTGATTTTAGCTAATATCAAATTAAAAAAAAATAACTTTTAGATAATTATATCGAATTGTGGTAAGTCATTTATTTCGGGTACAAAATTTCTCCACGTTTATTATTTTAGCACAGGTTTAATAATAATATATGAAAAGAGGACCGTGGTTGCAACTTGTCAATTTTTAAGGGTACTGAGAAGATGAGTTACAAATTACAATTAATGTGTGTATACACGTGTTCGTTGGGATATAACGACAATAACCTATTGTGATGTCACTAAAAGCTGCTTTGCATTGATTTGTGTTCGATAAATTAATTTAAGTATCCTAATTTGGTATATGTATACAGCGGCGATATTTTGTCGCATAAGTAGAATTACTTCGATGTGGTTATGCAAGGCAACTTACTTATATCTATTTTAACAATCTATATATCCGATAATTGAATATTTAGAAAATTCAGATGTTATTAAAAACTTTTAAAGTACCTAATGTTTCAAAATACACCAAATAGGGCAAACAATATGTAATAAAGTAAAAAGCAAATACATTTTCTCTAACCGCGTGTAAAATAGTAGCGGAGAAAAACTCTTATACCACAATGAAAGTATTGCTTCAAAATGCATGTAATAGTATGGTGTGGATGACTACATATAAAGCACATTATTTATAACAATTGCCGAAACTACAGTACTGCAATATTGTAAACATTTTAACTGAAAGGTTTAATATATCGTTCAAATTATTAATGGATATAGTATCAACGAATTTGCTATTATTATTGGCGGGATAATTTTGTTTATGTCGAATAAGGATGTTTCTTGCATGCTTGCTAATTAATTGTCCACATTTAACAGAATATTTATAGTTAACATTTTTGAGAAGGTAATAAGGTTTTTAGATTGTTGTTACATTCTGTTTTATAAGCAGGGGGGATAAGTGGAGCTAAATTGAGGTGTATAAAAAACGTTTTCTATGTATAACTTACTGAGTATGAATCTTAGTTAAAATTTGAAAATTCCGAAAACAAAAATTCTCATTTGCATCGTCATAATTGTACTACAGATATGGTTAAGAAACCAAATTCAACTGGTGACATTTCTTGACTAATACGAAATTTATTTTCTTGAAGGATGTGTTTTTGTTAATGTCATTTACTTTATTTATGTCTATAAAAATCCTGTTAGGACTTTTTTATATTTATACTTGTCAAAACGTTGTTAACGTTAACGTTACTCTAAAATTAGTCAGACCCTGCCATAACGCATATTTTAATGGTACCAGATTTAGCAAAATGCAATTACTTGCATGAAAAAATCCTTTTAAATGTGGTAAATTTTCAATCATTTGGGCTTTCGTTTAAAAATAAATTCATAAATAATCTTAAAACAAAGCAGTTACAATTTTTCAAATATTTTACAATACCACGGAAAGTGAAACGTGATATGCTCCAAAACCAGAAAACGTCGTTTAATATAGGCATTATAAATATATTTCCAATAAGGGCATAACCAAAAAAAATTCTCATATTTATATTTTAGATTTCAAATTTGTTGTGTGATCTTTGCATAAAACATATATTACAAGCAGTAGTAGTGGAAGAGGTGGTGAGTTTTGGTAGTGGTAGTGGTAGAAGTAGTGTTAGTGATAGTAGTATTATTATTTTATTAACTAAATCAATACAGCATAATATGTTTTGTTTCAAAATAAAATAGAAAACAAAAGTGAAGTCCAGTAAAATGGGATTCAATTAATGCTGCTTTTCAAAAAACGAATTTTATATTAAAAAAAACTGGCGTCATAAATGTCGCTATAATGTACTAAACAAAATTAAATGTTTCAAAGAGATAGTTCCTATAAACAAATAAAAAGCGCTAAAGGAATGCTACGAAAAACTCAAAATGACAAACTTTGGTATTAGTTATATTATCATTTTACACTCCCTTGTTCAACTTTCTGGTTGTCTCCTGTTGCCCTGCAAATATAGTTTTAAGATGTATTGGGCTTGCAGATATTTTACTGGAAATTTGATTATAAACTTTGAAAACGATGTAGATGATGTTCGATAGATTAATATACGTTTTCGAAAAAACGTCGGATCCATAATTTTTTGTTGTGTGTCATAAGATGGACGCTAGAAGCATTCACTCTTATAATAACAATATTTTCATGGTAGTGAAAGTGTTTAAAAGCTACTCTTCCAAAATGTAATTATATTAAATAGGTTACGAGATATTTCTAAAAGCATTTTATTGCATTTTATCCGCTGTATATCGTATTGCTTGATGTATTACCGTAAAAGTTTTTAGAACTATCTGAAATTTTGTCAATATTCGATTATCCATTCTACAAATTGTTAAAATAAATATAATATGCCCTGCACAACAGGATCGTAATAATTCTACTTATTCGATAAAAACATGGCCGCTGTATACATATACCAGATTAGAGTACTTTAACGTGCCAATTTGTCAAACAATTATCAAGAACATTTACTAACGTCACAACACGTATTTTCTTGCAATTAATTGTAATTGGTAAACTCATCGCTCCTCTTTTTCAAATATTATTATTGCATGTATGCTAAGGTAGTGCAATTTAGTATAATATTCCTGAAATAAATGAATAAACGACTTAGTATCATTCAATGTGTGTAAAAATTAATCGGCCTTAAAGTAAGGTAATGTGATTGGTTTAGACTCTCATTACGAAGATGATTTTAACTTAAAATAAAATAGATATGAAAAACCTGCCCAATTACTTTAGTTGACAGATTCCACAGTGTTAAATGAATAGCAATAATGTAACACTTCATAATGTTTCAAGTTTTATTAACTTGCTACATGTTTTACAAAAGAAGGTTGCTTATTGATATTATATTTTGTTCACGCCGATGACGCGACGCCGACCCATTATGCCTATGAGCATTGTATTTGTCCATTTGGAACACTAATTCCATATTTCCAGCTGCACCGCACCGCCTGAGCTGGGCTGTTTATTTTAAGTAGGTAGTCGTAAAAACAGGTAAATTCCAGGGTAGATCTTATTTGTCATTGAACTCTGCAGATATTCAAATGTTGGGTTGCATAAAATCGGGAATTGTTGCTCAATAGGGATACTGTGCTTACCCCATCGTTTGGTGGAAAAAGGTACTAAATTTGGAGTGTAAAGGGTTGCTTGTTATGTTGTTGCATGAATATTGCAACTGATAGTACATTTTATAAATGGGTGGCTAAATTGTAAACTTATAACCAATGATTGACAAAATATCAAAAACAGGAGATTTTAAGAAATATGATATCTTCAGTAATAAATCTTTATTGGGAGGAACCAGTGGGACCCAACTCGCATAGGACCTTTTCTAGCTAGCAGGTAGTACACATGAGATTACTGGGACCCAACTCGTACCTTTCCCTTTGACAAACGTGATACTGAAGAGCACTGAGAGTAGTCTGGGGTCTAAGGAAATCAACATGGAGAGAGGCGTAAACACGTAGATGGATTGTCAAGAGTATTGATCAAAATGGTTTTGGAAGAAACTGTAAAATCAAGAGCAATTGAAAGAACATTTGAAAAAGAGTACTATAACTAACTGCATATGCCGACGATCTAGCATTGATTAATAATTTAAAATATATTAAAACACATTTTGAATCAAGTTTGCTCTTTTAATTGCTGGTATAATATTTGGCCATAGATGATGTTGGCTGTCACAAGTCTGGCACAAAGACATCAACTTAGGATTCGCTGTTTACGGTTCGTTGCAAAATGTGTGTGTTGAAACTATAGTTATCTAAAACGAATCATAGCAAATGCCTGGGAGCGTCCTCGTTAGATAGAATTTAGGAAGCTTTTAGCTTTGGTCTGCAAGTTTACAATAATCACTCAGACGAGTAAATGTTAAGGACACCTAAGCATTTAGCGCTGTTCTTCTGCGTTTGCCAACATGATATACCGTATAGGAAGTAACCGACATACGGTAAGCAATTACTTTGATATTTATTGGTCAACAACGGTGTAACATTTTTTTCGCCGATTCGTTTCTCAGACGTTACCCAACCGAGACGTTCATCGGYACGAATTTATTAATGCCTCTTCGGTTCAAAGGCGGCGGATGCAACCATGTGAACTTTAATTTTGATTATACCAACGCTGAAACTCGCTGGCCTACKGCCCGCGGCCAACGCCACAAGAATCAAASTATTCCGTGTCCTGAATAGCGCATTTACCTGGTGCTCCAATTTAGTTCACGACCGCTATCAGATGCTTTTAGCCGATTCAATATTTACTATTGAATGACATCGTACAACAGGGAAAAACCGTACGCCTATTTTTGGTGTTCCAAATTCATTTTCATGGGAATAGGCTCAGCATATACAAGAATTAAATATTAAATAATTTTGACAAGTGGACCGACATAGTACGTTAAATCCGCGACGTGTGCGCTTCCAAGTAACAAATTAACTTTTCGTGGTTACAATTTTTCTGTATTTAATATGAATGAATAGCAGATATACTAGAAGGATACCACAGTCCCGACTGTTTACTACAATTCATGGAAGACTAGGCGAATTTCGATCATTCAAATCTAGACTGTATGATGTTGGCCCTAGACGAACCACTAGAAGAGTTAACGCAGAAATCCGCGTTCTAAATTTCATTAAAAATCATCGAAATACGTGTGTAAAATTAATTGCAAATCAGGAGAATATTCTAAGGATATCAATGCATGAAATACTGAAAGAGCAACAGCTGTACCCTTATCATTACCAAAAAGTTTATGCTCTATCTCCTGAAGACTACTGGCTCGTGTAAACCTTTGTAATACTATTATCAGTCTCCACATTCTATTCTTTTCACGGACGAAGTTGAATTTGGGTGAAAAGATTCGTTTAATGTTCATGAACATTATTGGAGTGTTGAAATTCTTGATTTGGATGTAAAACGTGGTTTCTAAAACAGGTTTTTTTTTAACGTGTGAGCTGTAGAAAACTCTAACGGGACCATATTTTCCTCCTATATTGATTTTTTGTAAAAAACGATTTGCCTGTTCTATTGAAAAAGTACCTCTTCAAATAAGAAATTCCATGTGGCAGCTTCAGGATGGGGCGCCATCCCATTTTAATACGGATGTGATAAAGATTAGACGTGGCGATTACGTACAGTGTAATGATTTATATACTATTAGAATTCGTTCTAATTTTCTTAGAAGATTGTATTTGTGTATTGACACGGAACAAAATAATTTTAAAACGCTATAGTAAAACTTAAATTGTGTTTAACCGTACTAAAGTTGTAAATAAACTTGAATATGAATTTATTTATACAAAAACGCATTTAAAAGACTTGCTTGTTTCGTTTCACAACGAATATTTCTTTACCGGGTAAAAATAGACGAGTTAATTTTACATTCTATATTTGAATGGTATGCCAATGACAATTGTTCCCTCCGGTTACCGCATTGTTATTGTCGCCGATATTATTATGCAACCACTATTTATATACACGGCTTTATGTTATCCTAGTCTTACATTAGCCCACCTGCTGCTAATTTAATACTTCGTTTTACAGCTTGGTGTTTTGAAAAGTTAAATGGTTTACTTCTTGGAATTCGAAAGCAACGCGTATGCAAATGGTGTTAAAATGCTGAAGAGTTAAATATTAATGTAAATAAATGTATTCTATGAAATTTTAAAAGCTTGCAAGCGCAAATAATTTTAATAAATGTCCATTAAATGTCAATTACATAGTAGCTGTTCCATCGAGAACCACATGTGTTTGTGCCAATGTATAATTACCTATCGTGACCCCCAATTCGCCTAGCTTCAAAGTCAAGGTTTCAGAAGACATTTCGTGCATTACCCGCCGACATACAGCAGAGTCAAGGCTGGACAAAATTACGATGTGTACGTAGAGTGTAATTATTGAAATGAGGAAAGTATACGGTTAATTGGCCGGTAATTGTTTGATAACAAGTGCTTCAAAAAACGGTAGAAATTTATTCCATCTTAATTGTCTTCTGTTGTTGTTAGATGCAATAAAAATAAAACGCCAATGGCGAAATTAACGACACACATGCCAATTGAATGTTAATTAGGTTTAGAAGTGTGGATGCGGAAAAAAGCGTCTGCATATTTGCGTGTTATTACTAAGGATGAAGGCAATGAAGGTCAATGAGTGCAATTGATACATAACGCAGATTTTATACACAAAAAGTGTTGATTATTAATGATACCTGGATGCATGTGTAAAGTTATTCTATAGTAAACGTAATGTTTTCATTCCATCTTGCTCTTAGAGCTGACATCTAACTTCACTTAACTCATCACTAGGTTAGAATTGGAATTGTTTGCGTACCTTATGCTACCCTCTCTTCGAAATTAAGTAGATTTTCTTCTTTTTTATCTTTGACGTCACCTGATTTAATTCACTATGTTGCTCCACATTTTTGTAACCTGATATACTAGATAAACCATATACTTACTCATACCTTAGATCTAATGCAGGTCCTTAGACAAAACCTGTACAGTTCGGTATCTAATATTGAGCATCCTTGGACTTGGCTCCTACCTCTGAACTTATACTAATAAGTTTTTACATATGACGCAAATTAGAAACTGGCGTCTCGAGTAGGTAGTTACTTTAGTTGATAACATAAAAGTGCTGGAAAGAAAAAAGCGTTGATGTGTACCAGGACATACCTGAAATCACATTTTTATAGGCAAATACAAGTGCTACGTCGCATTTGGAGATTATTTGTATATGGGGAGTACATTAAGATTACCTACTTAATCACAGGCGTACTCAAGGGGGGCAACTGCCGCCCCCCCCCCCCACTGAACCTGGACTGCCAATTCTGGGCCCTTTCCACCTTCCATGCACTAAGAACTAAGAGTTATGAAAGTTTATTTAACATAACTTTTAGGAATCCAGTAGCATTATAAGCACAAATTAAAACCCGGTGTGCTGTTAAAATGCGAGTATACAAAAGTCTTTTGAAAATCCGATTAAATATATTTCAGTTTATTTAAATGCTTAATTTGGTTAAATATTAAGTGGTGGGTTAATTTTTGGGAGCAGTGCACTGACGGACTACGGAAGTTGGCTTAACTTAAAAAAATTACAGCTAAATGAAAAATGTGATAATCAAATAAACCCAACGGCTCAGTCGAAAAAAGATGGTATATTCTGTACGGTGTTCATAAAAAAGCATGTCTTGCATAATTTTATGCAAGTATCTAATTCTGATTTTACACAGTACCCATAATGTGTACTAAATCATCGTCAAACATTTTACTAATGTGTTGCAGTGTCTGGTTATTATCTAGTATTGATATAATCGACTAAAAAGCATTATTGTCGATTTATGCCCCGATCATTATTTTAGCCAGAGAGAGAAAGGAGGTACTCAAATTTGATTTATTTAAAATATCAAATTAATGCGGTCACGGTTCTTAATCCAAAATTTGCTAATGTCCATGTTTAATGGAGTATTATCGATGTGCTCATATTCAATTTCCGATGACGACATTATGCGCTTTAAGCATTTAAACTATGCATATCTGATTAAAGTTAAAAACATAAATTACTTCTACGTCACATAAAAATTACCGCAAAAGTGTCATTCGAAGTATAACATACATAATCAGATTAATTGATCATAAAGAATACCTGCATTGGTAATAATTTGTACTGTGCGTTTAATTGCTAATGCTTGCAGATTTCAGTAGTCAAGTATGTTCCGTAAACTTTTATGTCATACGTTTTTGGTGATATTGAGCCTTATTTTGCTTTTCAATGACAGCCAGCAAGATGAATATAATACATAAAGGATTTTAGCTGCTTGAGGACAATAACAAATGGTGCAGAAATTTGAGTAAAATTAGATGTACGAGTAAAAATTGTTAGAGATGAAACGATCATTAATTTAATGCTGATTGGGGGTATTTAGCAAGCTGACGCATAATAAACCAGGAGTTTAGATCATTACAGTCTCAGGTATTGTTTCACGACCAGGTTGTTTCCTGATTCTGAGTTTTGATATTTTTTTTAAATATTTACTAGCTACCTATTCACTCCTAACTTGAATTTCTAAAGCTTCTAGTGAGAATTACTATACATTATGTGGATCACGGATCTTTATTCTTCCAAATAATATGTTTCAATTTATCTTTTGTTGAATACGTGATAGAGACACAACTGAATGCTCTAGATATCACCTAATTGAGATCATTGAATTAGGAATAAACGGGCTTTATATGATCAGTGTATATTAAAAAAACCATAAAAAACCATTAAGTCATAAATGGAATAAATACTTCATTAATTACTTAAGTACATAATCCAATAAAGGCACAACTTTATTTATGTTGAATTATTCACTAACAGACATTCCTGCTTTGCCCCCCCCCCTTAGACCAAGAGCTTTCTCCCGATTTAGCACCGTCAGACTACTATTTATTTCCAAAGCTCAAAAAAAATTGATAGGTAAAAGATGTTCGACAAAAATAAAGCCGTATGTGCCTTTGAGCCCACTTAAGAGTATTAGGTGAAATTGCATATTTGAAATGATCTGACCGAAAGAGCTAAACAGCGGCATTTTAAACGGTTTGCGGTTTTTGCATGACGCAATAAAAGTCGCTTTTCAGTCCTTGATTCAGGCTGATTTTAATGCAAATAGCCGTACAATCAGAAGTATTATTTTTTCAAATCGGCTGCAATATAACGACAGTTACTGTAATTGCTCTCCCGTATCGCAGAATTATGCGGTGGTAGGCATTTTTGTAAAGTGATTTTTAAATAGTTGTAATTGCCGGTTGTATCTCAACAACCGCAAAAAAAGTATCAGAATGCAAACGGCAGTACCGGTTAATTGCGGTCGCAATTTAACTAAATAAACACTGCAAACAAATTGCAGCCTGTTACACAAGAATCCGTAGTTACTGTCCACGGGGAATGTGCTCTAATAGTGCTTTCTCTCTAAAACGTTCTAATGGATTTCACCTGTCGTCCGTATTGTCCGTATAGCGCACCGTATTTAATGATGTTTCGTAACGAGCTCGAATTCCTTGTGTATAGCTAGGAAATGTAAATAATTTCCCTTTCATCATTATCACGTGTGAAATTGGACTTATACGCCTTGCATCCGGGAAGTGCACTTGTTGAAGGCACTGTACAGACGCATAAGAAGTGTTGACAGGGCATAAATACAGGAACAAGCTTTTTTTCTTGTTAACAGTTAACATACCTGGAAACAATAAACTGATGGCTGGGAACTTAATTCATTATAATACATAAAGAAACTGTCAATATTAGACTTTTGTATAAAAGTATATTACTTTGTTATTTTATAAACACTCTAATACAGTTAACTTTAACTGATGATGGTACAAAAGAGAAAGAAATTTTTGTCCGAGACTGTATGCAGTTTTAGGAGTTCCTTGTTTATTGTTGTCTTTTGAGATTCCTGACCACTGTTTTACAATTATGGTTGATTTTGCTCTGATTCCCTCCACCGTTGTTCTTCACGTGTAGCACGGTCGTGCTACTTTTTGCTGTTCATTTTCAACGCTTTTTCTTCTCTTCTTTGAATATGTCCCCTTTAATTTTATTATATATGTTTCTATTTGTGATTGTATTTTCCTCTAGGAATTCTGTTATTCTTCGATTTTCGGTTTCTTTGACGGCTTTGGCCAATAATAATTGCGTGATATTTCTTTCTGCGTTTCTCAAGCTTGTTCGGTTAGCTTTGGTAGTAGCGTCCGTATAATGGGCAGGATTATTTTTAATTCCGGCTTGTGCTTCTATATAAATGGCAGTACAGCTTTTGTCACTCTATGCGCAGTTTTTGTCTTCTCTCTAACTGTTTCTCTGCGGTTGAGTTTGCTTGTTATGTAGGTTCTCAGATATTTTATTTTGTTTGTCTACCTTATATTTCGGCTCCCTAGTTTGAATGTGCTACCTATAATCAACGTTTTCTCACTAAATGGGTCTCTTATCATAACAGTGGTTTTCTGATAGGTTATCTTCTACGTTAATTGGAAAGTAGGTCGAATCTTTTTCATTCTCTGTTATTACTACCAGGTCATTCGCACATGAAAGTATAAACTTGATCTGTTCTGTTATTTCATTTTGAAGTATGTCTTATTCTTTTGTTTGCAGCTTTTTTAACTGTAACTGTAACTCGGTTATCTATGCTCAATATGTTCTGACACAGGTGGGTCAAATTTATCACCACCATCTTTACAATCGTTAAATCATTGAACAACATTGACTAATTTAAGATTCATGTGTAAACTGAAAATAAGTAACGTAAGAGTGGTATGTACCGCTCAGTAATTTCGAGACTGCAGTAAGGCAAAGCTTCTTATACATTATTTCCGTTAATTAGAGAAGACAACGTTTCTTTTTATAGAAAGGAACGAATCATTATGTAGCTATGCTGTTGTATGATTCAATAATTTGGAAATACCTAACCTAATTTTCTGTTACAGGCGAAGGGTGCGTGGAGAAACCCCTCGCCACCCTCTGGCGAAACTACACGCAATCCTCCCGACCAGATGTCTGCATGCAGCTCAAAGTTACAGGCGGAGGACTGAAGGCCACAACCAAAGACCATGGTCTAACCGAATATTGGGCAAACCGATTGACAACCTGTGCAGCACCTGCCCAATTTCCACGATTGTTCTGCTGGGTCTACAGACACGAAGGGAGGCGTCTGAGACACGAATTGCGTTGCCACGCGGTTCTTTGCCAATCATCGGCAGTGGCGAAGCAAATAGAAAATCACCTGAAGAACTCTCTAGCACTAGCGTTGGCGGAATTTAAGCGGGATAAAATTTCTAGACAAAATGCAAGGCTTTCGCTGGTGAATAGTGTCTACGAGAATCCCACGATGCCCAGGAGGAAGATTCTCCTGAGTATAGGATCTAATAATTACAGACCTCCATTGGAACGATCAAAATCCGCACCAAAACTGTCTAGTATTGAAGAGAATTTAGAGGAAGAGGAAGAAATCTTCGAAGGAAGACCTAGAAATTATAGAGCTCTGAAGCATTCCGATAGTACTGGCGTGCTTCTCGACAAACGAAAGCATGTGTTGATGAAGCTCAATGGAATATACGCTCCTTCCCTTACAATCGTACCTGATTTAGAAAAAGTCGAAGACGTCCAAGAAGAACAGGATGAAGCTGGTGATAGAGTCAGTTATAATGACGAAGATGATCTTCTGGACGGGAAGAGTAATATAATTCTCGCCCAGTTAGCCCAGGATGCCATGAAGAACGACCTCATTGAATCCTGTGAGAGAAGTTGGTACAGGAAATCTTTGGAGGCACCAGATTTAATCCCATTGACCCCAGACGGAGATGAAGGCTCGTTATCTAGCGGGTGCGAGTCTGTCAGCACCGTTACCTCTGAAGACAGCGACAAAACAGAGCCATACCATCAAGAAGAAAGCAAGAAACGAGCTCCGGAAATCGATTTCAAGGTTGGCGGCTGCGTCCTCTCCCGAATGCTTGATCCCCATGCCGACATGAGGAGACACTGCAGCATGAAATCGAGCTTGAGTCTTCTGGAACAAGATGAAGTGTCTCTGATCCCGGTCGGCGAGAGCCAGTGTGACTTTAGTTCGCTTAAGGTTTACAAGAAACGCGCCAGTTTGGAAAGTGCTACCGGTAATTGCGGTGTCGAAGTGGATGAGGAAGAGGAAAACGGCAGTGCTTGCAGTGATGAAAGTGGTTACGAGGAGCCTTTGGATAACGTCAGCAGTGTGTCGAATGTGATTATGGTGTGAAGGAGAGACACGTTTACGCTACAGAAGAGGAAGTGAATTCGAATTATGCACGAAATTGCGCGGCGAAGCGTAAAGATACTATATTGATGGACGTGTTATGCAAATTTAGACTTGTGACTGTGTTTGAAAAAAATAGTCGTATTTTTGAGGTTTCGTTTTGTTTGAGGAGGTCAATGGAAGTAAGGAGATTGTCTACAAACATAGTTTTAGCTCGGCAGGGATTTTCACGTGAAGTAATCATGACCAGAACTTGAATTTTGATTTCTAAAAGAATTAATTAAAATCTTCATTTTATTGAGGTTTCCACTGTAAATATTAACTAAACAAGAAGTAAATTAAATCATTGCGTTCCCCACTATTTTTTTAAGAATAAGTATAAATTCAATTAAATTGATACAAGGTTTTATTTTAAAACAGACATATCAACAGAGAAAGCTTTGTATTTCAAAGTAAACTACAGTAAAGCTGAACGTGTGCAATATTTTTGGAATGACTATAAAATATGTCTTATTTAAGCATGTAATGCACTATTTTATCTACACTAATTTTTTATTGCTACGACTGTTAAAAACCTCTTTTCACTCTAGTACTCCTTGCACTGAGAGTTATTACCCTCAGGATATTTCTTATATTCAAATTTAATTGGTTGAAAACTTGATACTGAAGCCCCACATATTGCTTGACATGGTGATTTGCATCATTTCTTGCTACCAATGTTTAACAGTCTGTAATTGAACTATTCTCTTCAGCATGCAAAATTTGACAACTTCATATAGATCCAGCATGATTTTTGAGTCCATGACATTATTGTTAATAATTCATATGTGTAAGTTATTCATGCTTATAGCTTTCATAATATTCACTCTTTTCGACTCGTCAAATTATAATGTTTTCATTTTTAATAGACATTACTAGACAGAAATATTAGTTTTATATGAACAGAAAGCCCTTCTGCCAGCATCTCAATGGATGGCGTTCCCCAAGAAGATATGGCCCCAATGCACATACTCATTTCATACAAATGGCGGATATTGTGTACATCCGGAAGTTTAATTTCACAGACAAAGAAACGTTTGCACTGGATTGTAGGTGCAACAAAAATATTGTTAAATTTCGGTTTGTTAACAGTTGCTTAAAGCTTCTGCAGTTTTCTGTAATGCTACTGAAACGATTAGACACATGATGTTATGCTAGCAGTTTCGTAAATTCTTCTTAGTTTCTGATATTGCTTAAGAATTAACAGTTCTTTTTTAGCATATAGACTTTCTTTTTGAAAACTGCATTCACGACTTTAAAACAAGTAGAATTTATTGGCAGTCGACATTAGCAATTACATCTTTTAGTATTTTACTTTCAAACTGGATTGTAATTAACTATTGTAATAATCTTACGTAGATCAAATCTAAAGCTCTTGATACACAACAATACATCAGTACCGTTTCCTACTTCTCTGTGAAAATCCTTGTGCATATTTGCATTGTCGTAAGAAGGTGTTTGTTCATGGCAAGTATTCCCATCTCCATTCCTCGTCGTGTGTAAAGAAATCAAGGATATCAATATTTAGAAAGCAACCTGCGTATCCGCATTTGTAATCTGTACCTGTTAGCTGTTTCCAATGAACCGTAAGTCGCTATTTGCATTCACAACGGTGACCAATAGCATGAACGCTGCCCAGCCTTACAAGAGATGGTTTTGGTGGTCGCCAGTGTCTTTTAATCGGAATCGTAAACGAAAATATGCTAGTCGTGAAAGGTAAAGAATCTTTCGTATCGATACGTGAGCTAGGACCACACAGTTGTTGGCTCATGATAGTTTCGTTGAACTTTTTGCGAAGCTAGTTGTTAAATAGTCTGGTGTCGTGTACATCACGTTTTACTATATTTTGTTAAACTTGAATGTACAGATTTTTATGTGATAACGTATTATGTTAATAATTTGTTACCAAATGCGATGGTGTAACACAAATGCAAATTATTAATTATTGTACTTCGGTGGTGCATATTTCCTTCTGTACCTCAATAAATAAAGACTAGTTGTTGCAAATATGTTTGGTTTTTTTCCGTCTATTTTACGGAGCCCCAAGTGGCTCTTGTTTACACTAAACTCCTATATATCCTGCAATGGAGAACTGGAAATACTGGTTCCTGGAGTTTTCTATTTATTTCTATACATTCCACCATCTCACCTGTGTTCCTCAAATATTTCAGATAAGAAAATCTGTAGCTGTTTGCCTTGAAATTTATACTTCAGGCCCTAATCGTATCGTTTTGTAAAACATAGATTAAATAGACACAAACCTCACAACTAAACAACGGTAATGCTTCAAAATAAACAAAAGGTTGTATTAGGGAATTTATACTTTTGAACATAGTGTTGTAACTACATACTACTGCAATTTTTCTTGTGTTTTATACAAGATAGGTAGGTAACCATGAATCTATTGGTGTTGTCATTGTTGGGCAATAAAACATACTATTATTATTATTTTATTGTTTTCTGAAAAGTTTGTTTTGTCTGCATGTATGTATATTTGTAACTAAGTTGCAAAATAGCTTTGTTAGTAAGCTGGATGATTTTATGTATTTGAAATATCTTTATGTAGTAAGATGTCATATTTGTAGGAATATAAATACAAACTGAGGACCTTAGAGATAAATAAAAACCTGAGCAAAATGAAGAAAAAGAAAAGGAATAGATACACAATTTAAAATACGGAAAAGAATAATAGAACCAAAGCATCTGTATATGCAGGTAAATATTTCTTGTAGCATTTTATTTTTTTTTGTTTCTGGTTCTTCTGTGGAGGCTTCATTCATTCGTTAAGATTTCATATACTTGGTGTAAACATCCGCACTTATTTTTATGCTTACTTAGTACCCCTCACGTAAGCATAAATAACTTCGTTGTTTATTTCTGTCTCATTATCACGACCCCTGTTTTATAACTGTTTATCAGGATGTCAACACTTTAACTAAGTGGATACTAAAAATAATTTTTTCATTGTTAGAAGCATAAGAGCCACTGTATATAACAATTGATGCAAATGGGGTTTCATGTGCCATGAGTTCAAGAGCACTTAAAAAACAGTATCTGCCAAAAACAAAACATGAAACAGATTGGGTACTCAATTGTGTAATCAGAAGTGAAAACTTTATCATTGCCAACACCTGATATATTTGGTTCAAAAATCAACAGGTTTGAAGTCCTTTATATACCTTTACAGCCAACAGTTCAGTACGTAATGAACAACATCTCATTTAAATTTTCACGTAACGTTTTTCGATATTCTCAAACCAAAAACAGCTATGAAACACATATGGTAGTTACAGAGTTCTTATACATTTTTATTATCTATTTACCTATGAATGAGAGTAAATATACTCAAACGTATGTACAGTTCGTGTATAAAGACTCCCTCCCAAACTTATAAACGCGTCTCAAAATTATAGAGACATTTCAAGGAGAAATTGAGACCATATTACACTCCACATGTATCAGTTGTCTGTGTCAAATTTTCCAACTGTTCCATTGTGCTTTGATCCTGTTTCTTTATTACCCCTGCAATTACCGTGTTTTTTGTTAGTGCTTTTCTTAAGAACACTTCTGCTTTTTTGGTTAGCAAAGGTATAATAGTAAGGTTATTGATTGCTATCATATAATATAAGTTATGAGCAAGATATGTTTTACGGTTATCTTTTAGAAGGTAATTTTTTAAACGAACAATTATTATCTTCATAGCAATTATAATTTTTCTTAAACATGTATCATTTTATAAATCCTGAACTTTACTGTTAATTATTCGATATTTTTAATCATGAATTTGGGCAGATTACTTAGAAACATGGTATAGGGGATAAATATAATCAGTAGGGTCAACCAATATTTTAGAAATCAAATTGGTAAAGTTCGTCAAAATCTTTTAGTCCTTAGAAAAAAGGTTGAGTACTTTCTTTAGCACACTAATGTAATGTAATGTAGACATCATAAAATCAATTTTGGTTTTATCAAAAAGGATATAGCTGTTCGATTTAAAACAAAAGACACCTCGAACATGCAAGGGACGTTTATTACCAAAATTATTCCACAAAATTTTTTCGTACAGGTGGGAAAAGTTGTTGTTTATTAACCATAAGCCTTAGTCGTAGCGTGATCGTCTAATAAAATGCAATTTGGCGGTTGTCCCGGTTTATGCTGCTGATTTATCTTCTGTTGCTGTTGTCACACCGGAAGCAGCTGAAGTCGTGTCATCACCACCCGTTTCTGCAGCGCACACCAAAGAGGGGAACTTCTTTTGCAAAGCTTGCCTGTACTTCGGATGACTAAAAAAAAGATAAAATGCGTAAAAATTGTTTTGAAAACGTGATGACTAKGCCTGCKTGTAACACTTCACTGTKTTAATGCTTATATGTCTGAGTTGATATTGGAGAAACTTCCAGTTAATTAGTAGTGGTGTGTATGTAAGTGCTGCGAATCTGCAGAACACAATCAGTACAACTTTTTAAAAGAAAGTCAGAATATTTCTCCAGGATTAACAGAAGGCAACAATAACAGCTAAATTAAAAAAATTGTAATGTAAAAATTGAAGATAATATGTTAAGAAACTTAGAGAATTGTGAGATAAATGATTGGATTTTTAGGAAGGAGTTATTAGAAGTAGCAAAAAAATATGAACACAATTGAAGCTCAGGAGAGAAGACATAGAGGACTAACAATAATAAGGGTCTTGCAAAAATCAATATCAACACTACAAAAAATAAAGGAAGCAAGCTAAATGATGATTTTCTTAATGTAAAAAAGTAACAGTTTCATTTGTATCAATTTTTAGGATACGAAATTATAGAACGTGCAATCAAGCCAGTGCAATTCAATTTAAAAATTATTCACGAATTTAGAAGACCAAAGAATTTCGAGAAGGTCGGAAGCTTTTTTGTGGGAATTTTTAGCGAAAATTAATGAACTATTAACGGAATTATCCAAAAAAATAATCGTTCATTTGGAGTTCTAAGCAAGAGCCATCATTTAATAAAGTCGAAGAAGATATTTTCTAAAGTATGTTGTGCGTAGAGAAAGGTATTAAAGGTAAAGATTTTTATGTTAAATTGGTAGCAGAGAATTCCTGAGATTACCATTAACAGAAAGAAGATTTTCAAAAAGGGCGAGAGTTATGTATAATACGAAACGAAAAAAAGGATAGTAATACCAAATAATTCAATAAAGAGAATTTTGAGCATAGGTCATGAGCGTCACCTAGGAACTTAAGAACAAATGTTTGGTGGCCAGGAATGGATAGCCAAATTAAAACGTATAAATAGTATCTCTGTTAAAACCACCAGAATTTATGCAACAAAACAAAGTTACTTGAAATGGGAACATGTAGAAATGTGTTTGTGGGCCATTACCATTAGGACTGTGGATGCTGGTCTTAGTAGCTTATTAGTCAATATTCGTTACGGAAACAAAAACAGGAGCAGTTTGCATCATTTTCTAGAAACCTACCTAATTCCATACACAATTGGATTGTATACTGCATTGGCCTTTGCGAACAGTGAACACCAGATGGTTGCGAGAGGTGTAATCTTGGCACTCTCAAATATGCCCGCATAATTCGTTACAAGATACGGTGTCCACGCCATAAACCATAGGGAGATCGTCATCAATGCAATTTTTGCTAATTTGCATTCTGCGCTTGTCTGCTGAGCTTCCGATGACCTCAGAGAAGCAACGTTCATCTTCTTGGCCTGCTCCCTCATCGCTTTTTCATGAGCCGATACAGCCTGTTGAAATAAATCTTCATGAAAATATTGATCTAACTTTATAACACACAGCAGAAAAATAAAACCGTTTTTAGTTTATTTATTTATAGTGGAATTGCTATCTCTCTTCTTTTTTGCATTTTGAATGAATAAATGAAGCTCTATCTAAAATGTTTGATATATAAAGTTTGTCTATATTTGGAAGAATTTTACGGTTTTGACGTTTAAGGTGTACTTTACAAGGGCTGTAACTGGGAGGCAATAAAAATTTGCAAAACACAAGACTGTCTGGCCTGGCTCAGGTACAGGACCGGTTTATTCTCAGAAATGATAGGTACCTACCTTATACAATTTAAAAATATTTTTGAACCTCAGTTTGTATTAAGTCACGAGTGAAGGAAGTACGCGAATATGTGGAGACCGTGGTCCTGTGATCAGAGTGAAAACATAGAAAATAAAAAAATTGTGTAAGTGGGAAAAAACGAAAATGTGGCAAGTTTGAACAAAAAAAACGTCACTGTTTATCTCCCGTGGAAAAACAAATTATTCTCAATGTGTATAACACTCTTAAAGAAGATAAAATTATAGCTCATGAAGAATTGATTAAAGCGACAGCGAGGCTGACAAAGATATCATATGCATCAGTGTGAAGAATAATTAACTGCGGAATATTGGAAAGAAAATCTTGGAGTGACAAAGGAACTTTAAGAAAGCTGCATGAACGCGAACATGCTCATATATTAAGAACCATTATTTATGATTTATATATAGACAATTGTGTTCCGATACTAGGAATGTTGCAAGAAAAAGTCGCCAAAACAATAAAAATTTGTGTTTGCGTCCAAACCTTGCGAAATTTTTTAATATCCATTGGTTTTAGTTACAAAACGTTAAATAAAAGACACATTTTAATGAAATCGCCCAGGATTAGCGAATGGAGAATGAATTATTTCAAAGAAATCAAAATGTTTAAGGACGAAGGTAGACCGATAATCTATGTAGATGAAACGTGGTTTAATTTGTATGATACAGTAAAAAAGGGTTGAGTAGATAATTCATAAAAGTGTGTATTAGATGTGCCGTATTATTATATTGCACGCAGGATCAAAGGAGGGATGGGTTAAAAATTGTTTACTATTAAGCGCAAAAAATATAAAACATTCCTCAATTGACTAGCACGATGACATGTCGGGCGATATGGTTATGGATTGGTTTAGGAATAAACTAATGGAGAATGTACCTGTAAACAGTGTTATAATAATGGACAACGCCGGCTACCATTCGGTACAAAGAAAAATAAAATTTCAAATAGAGGCAGTCGAAAACAAGAGATTATAGACTTCTTAGAGAAACATGTTCTGTATTTTGAAGATAACTACACGAAAGAAGAGTTGTTGGAAGTACTAAGAAGTAAAGGTTTAAAAGAAGAATATGAAGCAGACCAAGAAATAGCGAATCGTGGCAATCAAGTGCATCGGCTTCCACCCTATCATTGTATTTATAATCCCATTGAATTGATATGGGCAAAATTAAAGGAGAAAAAATACAAATCCCAAATTTAGTGTAGGCACCGTAAACTCAATCGAAGAAGACCTCAATAAAATAAATTAAGTTAGTTGGGCAAATTGTGTCCGTCATGTAATTGAAATCGAAGATAATTATCGCGCCAAACATGTCTAAGAATTAATTATAAATCTGGAGAGCGACAGTAGTGATGAAGAATTTTGTGATAGTGACTGTGACCATAATTAATTTTTAATATTTATTTAGTGCCAATCATCTACCTGTGTAATTTTTGCCGTAAATGTAAATACAGTACATATTATTTAATTAAAGTGTGTGCAAATAGCTATTATTATTCTTTTAATACGGCCCTGGAAATTCACCGGCTCGTGGCTGAAAGGCGTGCTGCAATTTATAGTTTGCTAGTCGGACGGTGGGATTGCCGTAAACAACCCAAAAAGTTAAATACTATATTGAGCCATAAAATTCTTCCATATATAAGCAAACTTTAAATATCTATATTCCGTAATAAATATTGTAAGGGATTCGAGAATGATATGATTAATTAACATTATTTATCTGTTTTTAAAAATAACGAAAAGAAACCTTCTTGGCATGTAATAAGTCTAATAGACATAAATCGCAACAATCTTTCAATTATTGAAATGATTGTATGGCGTGATACTACAATGCACGTTGCAGATTCACGCAAGTAATAGTTGAGAAATTGCAGCGCTATAAAATGCGTGCATAGTATTTCTGAACCCTAGCCCTAAGGCTAACCTTAGTTGCAACTTACAAGTAATATAGGAAGTATAAAATGAGAATAATACACTTGAAGCAGATGAATTTATCAGTATTAATTTAAACTCATTAATATCCACTAAGTTCTAAAATCAAGCTATCACAGTTCGTTTACTAAGGAATTACTTCGATAAAAATGTCCAGGGTTGAATTTTGTTTTTCTCATTGGTAGTGCTTTTCTAAAAATAATAAGACCTGATTTGAAAAAAAAATAGGATTCTTTTTTAAGTTATGATACATTTTAAAAATAGCCTATAGTCACATTTGAATAAAATGTATTATTTGTTTATTCTCTATCTTAAATACAATTATGCTAACACCATTATTAAAAAAAACAAATCAAACCTACTATAAATGAATCCTATTATAAAACCTAACTGTTGCTAGGAACTTGCTGGGAAAGTCAGGATGTGTTTCGGGTAATTTATATCGCTCCCATATCTTTTTGAATTCGGCATGAACCGATTCCGGTGCTTTTTTACTAATTTACCTAAACCACTATTTTCGAAACTACAAAATTGTTGTATGTGGTACAAAATTGCAGGAATTTTCGGAGCTACATTTATTTCTAAATCTAGATAATCTTGACGAAACTGTTCTATTGCCATTTGAAAATTGTTGTCCGAATTGACACAAAAACAAGATCTTACAACTATTTCTAAGCTACTTAATGACAACATATTTTAAGCAAATCGAACGCAATAAATCTACTTTTGAGGGCAACTTTCTGCAAGAATTGTCATTAAACGTACCTCCATGCATTGTGTCTTTTTCTACATTATAGYGCAGAGATTTGCCTATTGCAAACAAATATCTGCATATTCCTTGTACATAGCACTATAAATATAATTGACAGATCCTAACAGCAAGTCAACTCTGGTGGTGAATTTTTTTTTAATTTCTGTATTTGCCGATGACGGATTAACAATTTGTGGGTAAATACAACTGAAAAAAAACATTCCTGAGGATACCTATTTTTCATAATATTTAACATTTTTTTAAACTGTTGAACAGATGGTACTTGTCGAAATTACACTAAGTACATGGGTATATAGAGCTGTGGGACATTATTCTGGTCAAAACAAGTTTTAAAACACAGGCTACATAAAATTGATCAATTTATCAATTAAGTTTCAATATGTTCCACAGTTTTTCTATGTTAAAACAATTTTCTAATAATAATAATAATAATAATTGAACGTCTTGAACTATCGCTATCACTCCTGAGTCTTTCAATGTTTCATTATGACGTCCTTGCTTTTTTTCTGGACAAACATTTTTATGCCCGTGGTCTTGAATATTCAGGCATATTTTCAAAAATCCCCCACCTCCGTCTATTCCAATTTTGATAATAAAATCAGTAAAACATTTCTTTCTGTCGTACATTCAGTAAAAAATCTTCCATATTTTTGCAGCTGTACTTATCCACCAATTGTTCATGTGTCATCGGCAAAGACAGAAATGTTAAAAATAATTCCACCCCCAGAATAGCTTTTGCTGTTAGGATCTGTCAATTATATTTATAGTGCTATGTACAAAGAATATCCGGATATTTGTGTACAATGGGCAAAACTCTGTAATGTTTAAAAAGACGCAATGCATGGAGGTACGTTTTATGGCAATTCTTGCAGAAAGTTACCCTTAAAGGTAGATTTGTTGCGTTCGATTTGCCAATGCAGTGTTCAAAATATGTTAAGTCATTAAGTAGCTTAGAAATAGTTGTAAGATCTTGTTTTTGTGTTAAGTTGGACAACAATTTTCAAATGGCAATAGAACAGTTTTGTCAAGATTATCTAGATTTAGAAATAAATATAACTCCAAAAATCCACGCAATTTTTTACCGCGTTCAGCAATTTTGTAATTTCGAAAATAGCGATTTAGGTAAATTTAGTGAACAAGCATCGGAATCAGTTCATGCTGACTTCAAAAAGATATGGGAGCGATATATAGTACCCGAAACACACCCTAACTTTCCCAGCAAGTTTCTAGCAGCAGTTAGGTTTTATATTGGGATTCATTTATAGTAGGTTTGATTTGTTTCTTTTTTTTTTGAAAAAATTGTGTTAGCATAATTATATTTAAGATACAGAATGAACAAAAATACATTTTCTTCAAATGTGACTTAAAACTTAAAAAAGAATCCTAATTTTTTTCAAATCGGGTCTTATTATTTTTAGAAAAGCACTACTAATGAGAAAAAACAAAATACAACCATGGACATTTTTTTTTCAAAGGAATTCTTTAGCAAACGAACTGTGCTATCAAAGCGTTTTGTGTTTTTTTTAATATAAAAACTTAATCTCTTCATATATAGAATATTTGTAAATAAAGTTTTTTTATTTTATTAACACAATTTGTCGCTGCTTTTATATTTGTTGAAATTTACAAAAATATATTTATCTACTCTAGTACCTACCCCAACAATAAACCAGTAGGAGTAAATAATCAGCAAAAGAGGCAAAAAGTACACAAAGAATGAGTAGACAAGGATGTAGCTTCTGCTGAACCAGTCCTTGGTCAGGTAATCTGTACCACAGGCAGTCATGTTTCCCTCTGGTACGTACCTGAAAATTTAAGGATCGTTCAGTTGAAATTAGTAACCATCCTCTTCGATAGGGAGGATTATCCCAAGAAAGGGTTGCCAGTAACAATATATTGGTTTTATATTCTGTAATAAAGCAACATCTTAGAGACAATGCGACACTAACACATAGGAGAGTCAAATAAAAACCTTAAATGTGCATGATATACAACTTTCTCTTCGAAATGTTGTTGTTTTCGCACAGCAAAAGAAATGTGAGAGAAACTTGAGAAAGGATTTGAGGATAAAGGTTTAAACAGAAGAACTCGTCTGTTAAAAAAATGTGCTCTTTGCGATTAGAAAATTTTGGTTGCATGGAGAGCTACTTCATGTTTCCAGATTTTCTTGTTGTGGTACAAAATCAGACTGGCTCAAGACTAAAGACTGATAATGGTACTGAATTTGTGAATCGTGAATTTGAATATTACTTTCTTGCATGAGAGTATTGCATCGTAATATTTTTACATATATGGCCCCCTTTTAAGGTTTTCATTTGGCTCTGTCTCGTATTTGAAAAGCTAATCCTGTGAATAACAATTCAGGCATAATATCTAGGAAATATAGTATAGGAAAAATATTTGGATGCAGAAATCATATATAATTATTATTAATTATTATTAATTATTAATCTACTATTATCATTTAACCAACATGAATCAATGGAACTTAAGTAAAACGATTACAAAATTATTTTGTAAATGTGATGACATTCTTCTTCTGATGTCTTTAGTCCTTCAAGTATATCAGTTCAATGACAACAAAGAAGTAGATGATGGATAGATTTCTACGCAAGTTTTTACGAATAGTTGATGTAATTTTGGAAATAACGTTTAATAATTGAGATCACCATTTTAATAATTGTTTACGAATGAAAATGGCATTATAAAAGAAAATACTCAACGGAAATACGTGAAAATTCAGTATTTGAATAAATTTTTGGATTATTGTTTAATCACATACCTGTTCCAACCGAACATTGGTGCTATGGTCCATAAAACAGAGAACAGCCAAACACCAAGTATACGGATCAAAGCCCCTGTACCAGTAAGGGGTTTGGCACTCAGACCTTTTACTATAACGTTGTACCTATCGAGGGCTATCATTGTCATGGTCCAGATAGACGTACATCCGAACAGAGAACCAAGCATTCKATATATCWCGCAGCTCAAAGGGKCTTAAAAATGAAAACCCTTGGAATATTAAAAACCCTATATACCTAAATAATTTTTTATTTGGAACCTCATGTTTAACAGAGAAAGATATGCACCATTATAGAAAAAGCCTCTGGGAAGGTTTCTTCAACGAATATTACACATGCGAATGATTCAACGTATAAGCGTAAATGTTTATGTTATAAGTTATTTTGATATTAAATCAATTTTCGAATGACGTAAGATAATTTTGTATATTTTCTATTTTTAGAGTTTAAGTTTGATGTGCTATTTATTAAAACGGATTATACCTTAAATATTAATTTATTTGGCAATAGTTAGCACATACAACACGTTTCGAGAAAGGCTTGCTCTATGCTACGACTACGGTCATTCATGAAAATAATGCCATCAACTAGTGATCATGTACATTATGTCCTTATTCCGTCACTTACATTCTTACACATAATTTATCAGAAGATTGCAAAAAAATCATGTTATATTCTTGATTAAAATAAACTTTATTTAGTGGATTCTGATTAAGGCACATAGAGATATGTTAACCAAAATTGCGATTAGGATTAGTATTGTGATTTTTTTATTTAAACTCTACGCCGTTTAATATATGTATTTATTAGAAAATTCTTCAAAACTTTGAGAAATTTAACGAACGCTTATTAAAATACCAGTGAAAATTTTTAGATGGATTTTTTGTTAATTATGTGGAATATGTTCGAGGTTACAAGAAATGTTAATTGTAGAAAAAGCAACATTCTGATAATTACATTTGAAACCTTTCTGAAATACTAATTTACGAAATTTATTTCCTACTTTAGGGGTTCAGTGTGTACCTGCACAATATAGGTGTCATAAATTTTTGGGAATATCTAAAACTTCTTATTCCTACCTATTTCAAGAAACTCTTTAGGCATGAATAGTGTTCTTAGAATCGTTGGTTTCCAATTTATTTGTGCATCTTCAGGTAGCTAGAAGATCAAAAGGTTTAAAGGATTATGCGGTTCCCAATTTGGATACGCCGGCGCCGGTTCAACTCATTACCACACTATACCGTCAATAAAATAAGCAGGCCATTTGATCGGGAGTAGGCGAATTGGGTCCCGGCTGAAGCAGGTATACTAATCTGCAATGCGAGTTGGGTCCCAGTACAGCGTTTAAAATGAAACAGGCTGCTTTCCAAAAATATTCTTTTAAACCCCAAAATAATTCTGACAAAAGTAACGGCGTAATATACTTCACTGTCTCAAGGTAAACTCAAAACTATGAACATGTAGCAGAAAGATAGTTGGCAAGTGCTAAAATTTGTTCTGATTTATTTAAAAAAAAGACTTAACTCTTTATATGAACACCCCGTTTAAATAAGCCAAAAAACGTTATAATTCAATTTTTAACTAAATCACCCTGCATAATATTTTATATTTATTTATGTTGAGGCATAAATAATACTGCAAAACCTTAAGATATAAATATATAACAATTCTGTACTGTTTAAAATACAAGTTAATGATTTACACTAAAGCGTTGCCGTTTTGGCGCTGGATGATATTGTTTTGACTAATTGATTTTTAATAATTTTTTATGCTTTTTCTAATTGTTTACTGAGTGCATGTTTGACAATTCTCAGTTGTCTAATTCGTAATTTAAAAATTTTCAAAATTTGAACTTTCTTTTTGTAAAAGCGAGCAAAACAATATGTATTGTTTTTATACACTGATTTAAAATGTAACGGCATTAAAAAGAAAGAAACTTATCTAAAAAGGAACTCAGTAAAACTTACTCTCTTTCTTAATAAATGTCTTGCACGCAGTTTTTTCTTATTTGTGCACATCCACCTTTTTGCGGCCCCTCGTTTTTAAATTTGTGAAAGCCGAGCTTGTACTTATTTATATCAATAAGTTCTTTGCCTTTTTCACTCACTTTACAACTGAAACTGGAATTTGCTTTGATTATTTGCCGTAGCCCAAGTATTGCACATTTTATAAGAGGGTGGCTAAATTGTAAACCTATAACCAATGAATGTCAAAACATCAGGAAGAGGAGATTTTGAGAAATACAGGGTGTCTCTAAATTCGATGTCATAATTTCTAGTGCGTGTTTCTGAGGTTATAATTATAACGAAAAGTCTACATAAACATGTGTCCGAAAATGCCTCAGTTTTGATATACAGAGTGTTGAAATTAAAAGAAAAATTCAATTTTTTTATTTTTTAGAGAGCGGTTTTTTATGTGTGAACATTTTTCATGATATAGTTCAATTAATTCCAAAAGGTTGTTGCCATATAAACATTAATTTCTTTGGAGAACAGAAATAAGTTAATTTTTGGTCGATTAGTGCCAACCTGTAGGAATTCAGATTTTTTCGATTTTCGCGAAAATAATTCGTTCTAGCGAAATGCAATAAGAGGTCCTTTTTGTACGTTATTTGTTGCTCTTTCTGAAAATAGTGACGAGTTTGTTGACATTTCACGCACAACTTTTTTTAAAGAGGAAACCCCTCTGTCCCTCCCCCTACGCCGCCTCTGTTACAGATATGAAAAAATGCTTTATGCCAGATTATTAGCCGTGATCTATTATAACATTCTGCCAAAATTCGTAGTTTCAAAAAAACCGTTCACTAAAAAATTTAAAAAATAAAATTTTTTTTCAACTTCAACACATCAAAAATGAGGCATTTCCAGACACATGTTTATATAGACTTTTCGTCATAATTTCACGTCAGGAACACGGACTAGAAATTATGACTTCCGATTTAGAGACAGCCTGTGTAATATATTCAGTGATAAACCCCTGTAATTGCTTTATTGGGAGTAACCAGTGGGACCCAACTCGCATAGAACCTTTTCTATGTAGCAGGTACACATGGAATTAGTGGGACCCCTTTCCATCTGATCTCTAGTAATTCGAGTCCATTTTCTTTTTTCTGGCTTACTCGTTTTAAAAGTTTGTACCTAACTTTAAAGTTTTTGCAATCTTGTCGATATTATACTTTTTTGCGAACGTTTTTGTTTTAAAAACCTCCAACACCTGTTTTTTACTTATGTTTATTCAAAATCGACACCATTTACATATGAAAGTTCTTGAATTCCTTTTTTTTAATTTAACTATTTGGATACGAGGGTGAATGCTTTCAGCGTCCACAATATATGATAATATTTGTCGGATAGATCGCTGTCTCTTGAAAACGCTGACAAAAAATTAATAGTCTGACGTTTCGATTACACCTGTAATCTTTGTCAAAGACGAAAAACCTCAAAATTTGCCTGACACAAGTTCAAACAAAATTTTGAAAGTAAATATACAAATCACCAAGGAAGCGAGGCGTCATAGAAACAGCGTGCCAACCTGATAAAAAGGAATCTAACGACGAAAAAGGAACGACCTACCTATTAGATATACACGAACTACTTGTAAAAAGACAACTACAAAATAGCCTTCCAAATGTCACCTAACTCGTAATTTCCACAATCCCTATTAAAATTATTAGTATTCCTACAAATTTTTATTGCTTCTTTTATCAGACGTTTGTGATAATATTTTTCTCTATGTAAAATTTTCGTTTTATCAAAGTCAATCATGTATTTAGTCAAATATGAGTGTTCAGCTACGGAAGATTTATCTATCTGTTGCAGCCTAGTAGCACGTATGTGTTCTTTCAAACGCGTACCTACTTTTCTTTTAGTTTGACCTATGTAATACTTGCCGCAAGAACATGTAATTTCACTTCACTCTCTAAATGTACTTTATCTTTAGTAGAACTTAAAATTTTATCTAAATTATTATATGTACTATCAACAACTAAAATATCGTGTTTTCTAAGCATCCTCTTTAATTTTTACGAAAGGCCTTGTACATAAGGCAAACTCAACTTCAATTTACTTTGTCCTGGCTGAGAATTTATTTGATTTGGATGAGCACTTTTATTAAAAACTGCCCAAATATTCTTATTGCTATAACCATTTCTCACTAGCGCTGATTTAAGATGATATATTTCTTTTTTTGTAAAGAACTTTCGTCTGATATCCTTTGTGCTCTAACAAATAACGTATGTACCGTATGGTAATTATTCGAAAACCAGCATTCAAATATATCTGCTGATATATTTTCGTGGCAATCCATCTTATTATAAGGTTGCTCCGTGATGGTATTATTACCATTTGATTTAATTGTTTAATAAAAATATTACAAAAACTTTCATAGATCTTTAAAATCTTCAAAACGCTCTCGAAATGATTTCAGTCAACATAACACTTACCAAACACCCATGTCTCGTAGTAGCAATTTATAACCATTGGTGGTGACATAGTTAGCATCATAAGGAAGTCGGAGAAGGCCAAATTAACAACTAATTTATTCGATGGCGTCCTAAGGGCTTTGGTCGTCGAAAATATGTATACGACCATGCCGTTTCCTATAACAGATATGACCCCAAGCACCCCTATCACGAATCCGAGCAGTCCATGCCAGAGGGGGTTCAATGGCGGGTACTGATACCAGTAGGGATCCACCATGGACAGCATTTCGGGAGGCACTTTGTCCACGACGGTCATGTTACCCCCGAAACTAGCCGTTCTAGACGCCGACCATGCGGCGAAATTCGGTTGTCCTCCCAATACAGACATCTTGGCGTTTCTAAAATATTTCGTTGAAGCGTTATAATGGAAGTTGTTTCAGGTTTCAGTCCGGAAAATTTAAAAATAGATGAAATATATAAAAGTAACACTAGTTTGGCTAAAAGTCTTTTCTGTAAAAATAAGTAGCTTTTTGTGATAGTAGCCATTACTTTCTTTTATTTCTTCATTAGCATTGAACAACATAAGACATGACAGTAAACGAAACTTAATTTGGCAGCTATGTTAGTCACAATGATATTTTACAAATAAACATTTATTTTTGAAATGCTTACCGGAAATAACCAATTTTAATAATTAATCTTTATACATTATTCTCAAATTTCTTGATATCTGCAGATAAATTATTTAAAATCACTTACTTTCTATAATTTTATTTGCACACGTATCTTTCACTTATACGTGTGCTGTATTGGACACCATTGACCACCGACTCGCATATTTTCAAACAAAAGCACTTCCTTATATTTTACTTACCTACTTGCGTATATTTGTAGTTCATAATTTAATAAACCTAATTTAAGGACAGGAATACGTATCTTAAGGAACAGTATAAGGTTTCTTAATCCAATTAGTAATTTTCTTTGTTGAGTAACTTTGGCTTAGAGAAGGTCAAGTACAAGAAGTCCTGTATTATCCAATTTAAAAGTGTAAATACGCAAATTAGTTAAGGACCAAGACTATGGGTAGTCCAAAAATAGTTTTCTAATGGTATTTTTATAGCGGAATAGTAGTGCAGTACACAATATATTTTTTTTTATTTGGCGTGAGGAATTAGTTTATTGTGTCGTTCAACATTTTTTGTAATCCCATTTTTAAATCCTCTTGACTCCGTCGGTGTTTTTTAGTTCTTTGTGCTATTGCAAGAGGTATTAAAAATGAACAGAAATTTGAAAATCCACTTAAAATATTAAAAGAATCTTCTGCAGAAGCGGGAATTTGCTGCCAGAAATACATAAAGACAGATATCAGAAGGAATGCGAATAGTGGTGCAAAAGTAAGAATATGAAAAAAGTTAACGAAGATGTATTTTCTGTTGTGGACCAATATTTCAAGGCTGAAATTGTATTCTGGATTGTGTGGTTCATATTAGTGTGTTGTTTTTGAAACTAAAGTCCCAATAAGGCTACAGACCAAAGAGAACGAAATTTTTAACTGAAAATGAAATAACTAAGTTTCTTTTGGAAGCAGATGATACTTGGTTGCTTGAAAAGGTTCAAATACTGATTATTGTTGATTCTTTAGGTTGTATTAATGTTGAAAGAATATTTATTCATCATGCCAAAAGAACGTATTCCTTTTAATGCGTACCTATGACGTACCAAAAATGTTCTGTTCTGCGACCTTCCAATCTGAAAATTGGACAATTTTATTTTGGTTGGTTACAGAAATGGTAAATGTGTATTAAAAACAAGGTGTCGGCGTTCGTACTATTGGATCTTTTCCAAAAAAAGTTACTACGTTCTTGAAATTGGATTTGGAAACAAAACAAAATTTTTAATTGTTGTTATTTAGATTACTGGTCCCTGTTAGAATGTGACAATCAGCCACCTCATTATTTTAATTGTATGATTATTAACTCTGATGAGGCTGTTTGAAATATCGCGGTAACTTAAACCAGGGTTGCCAACTTGCTATAAGGTAATCCCTAATGATTTAGTGATTGTTATCAATTAAAACTCACAGCTGCATGCTTACACTAAATCTACGAAAGCTTGTAATTAATAACTACTTTGTAATATTAGTAATTAATTTACTACCATTAAATTAATGTCTTCTGTAGAAAAAAAATACATTTAGAAACTTGCAAGTAGTAGCCTGCAAGGTTTATAGTATTATCACAATACTTCCTGAAAGCTAATCAAATCGTATGATACTGTTATAGTTTGTAGTCACAGATAAATTATTTTATTTATTGTTAAATTTAATAACCGTAGCCCTTATACACAATGCCATAGCTCCGACAATTTCAGCAAACTGGCACCATCGCCCACCATGCTTAATGCGCCTGCGTTTACTTTTGAAGCCATCTATCAGGTAATTACGAAACTTACGACGCAGGCGTGGCGTTTATCGTTTTCCTCTTCCATTTTGAAACGAATCGGTGTGAGGAGCGCTGAACCCGTGCTGTGGTAATTTTCCCAATAAATCCAAGAAACTTTTGTTTGTGTGGAGCCAAAAGTAAGTATATATTGTTCAAAGTTACATACGCTTTAATTTAATGATTATTTACGTTCGGAAACGCGTTAGTTTATTAAAAATGCGTAATTAAATTATTTGCCGGCATGGACGCGTGAGTGCTTTGACCTTTGAACAAAGAGAAACGCACCTTCGTGGTTTCCACAAGCAAAACTATCATTTATTCGATTCGGATTCGCGGAGTGTTTAAAAAGCAGTAAGTTTGAAGCCCGTTTTTAATCTTGTTTACGTATTTTTCAGGTCTCATTCATTCAGAAAATGGCGGAAGGTGATGCTGGTACGCAGTCAGCCGGAGATGGTGCGTCTGCGCCAAGAACAAACGGCGGCTTGGGTAGCGGAGGACCCGGTGGCGGCGGCCCCGGCGGTTTCAGGGGGAGAGGTGCTGGACGTGGTGGTCCACCGAGAGGAAGGGGCGGTTTTATGAGGGGACGGTACGATATCTTGCAATTTTTCATCACAATATACCTCACTGCCATTTTGTTTTCAGTGGAGGACCTGGTGGACCCCCAGGTCGTGGTGGTCCCATGATGCGGGGACGTGGTGGTCCGAGGGGTGCTCCTCGTGGCGGCCCAAGAGGGAGATTCCCACCAGGTGGCCCAGGTATGTTAAGTGTCAATTTTTCCTACATAGTTCATGTTCTGTTATAATTCTTCAAACATGCTTCCAGTTTTCCATAATTTTGTTGATTATGTTTTAGTTATTAAAAGTATCTTGAGTTGATTACTGTTTTAATGACATATACTTAAAGTTATGTAATATAATTTTTAACTTCAGTATCGTCAAGGTTCAAATAAGTATGTGCATAGATATAAGCCATTTATTTTTCTATCAGACTAACAAATTCAACTAAATGAAGCTATAATTTGAAGATTTTTTTGATCTTATACAACCAGATGCATACCAGATCCACTGGTTCTCCTGTGATTAACAGTGTCTTGAAAACTTTCCTTATTGGTGATTGTACAGAGTTGTAACTGTCATTTAAAATATAAGTAGTTTTCTACTCCACCTTCTCATTTTAGAACACCATCTTCTGAAAAACAGTTAACTGATCCATCAATGTATTTAAGTGGTCTACCTTTTTAAAATTCTGATTTAGCTTTATTTCATAAAAACTTAATCTTGTTAACTAAATTTGTCCTAAAACAAAATTTATTTTCTTTTAATAATCAAAATGTTCAAAATTAGCTATGGGTTCTTCCCTTCGTCTTCTTTTCACAGAACTGTTTATGACCAAACTTGAACAACATTTATCTAAGTATACCTACTTCCTGTCTAATGTTAATTTTTTGTTTTTGTTACGTAGATGATATTTTGTATCTTTTTAAAGGATAACAAGTGGATCTCATTAATTTTCTTTCTTTTATTAATTTATTACATCCTTCTATAAATTTCAGTCATAAAAGAAATAAACAACAGCATCTCTCTTGGATTTGTTAATTAAACAACGAATCATATCCACACTACTACAGGAAACTCATTTCATTTTTTTTTGTATTGCAAATTATTATAATAATATGACATAATATTTCTTCGGACTGTAACACTACTTCCGGACTTTGCTTTTGATAATACCACTTTCATTTTTTAAGAATAACAGCAAACTTGCATTTAAGTAATTTTAATTAAAACTATGAAATTTATTAACTTCATCCATTTTTTTTGTGTTGATAATTTGTTGATTTATGTTATTATTTCTGTTACAATCTTTACTCATCCCATTTTTTGGCTCTAAGGGTCATTCTCATTAGGTCTAGGTGGTGGTCCCCCGGGCGGTGGTGATTCACAATCCTCCGGCATGAGGGGTCCTCCTGGTGGTCCAAGGGGTATGGGCCGTGGAGGTCCCGGTGGTTTCAGGGGACGTGGGGGTCCCGGTGGCCGTGGTGGCTCGATGCAAGGAGGCAGACCCGGCGGCGACAGGGGAGGACCGAGGGGCAGAGGTTTCGGTGGACCTAGGGGCAGAGGAGGTCCAGGTGGACCCGGAGGACCTGGTGGTCCGGGCGGACTACAAAAGAGAGGACCCGCTGGCCCCCCTGGATTGGGAGGCCCAGGCGGACCCAAGAGACCCAGGTTCGAGGGTAACTCACCGTCGAATGGATTTGGACAGGGGTGAGTTTTTGAGGTATTAGTTTCCTTTTTTACAGCAGGTATGCAGTGTCTCACACTTACTTACTATCTTTTGCACTATTTTCTTTCACTTGGTCCTGCCTTTTGCTATCCTAGCTTCATCCCAGGTGAGGTTTCTCTTCTTCGCCTTGGTTACTGTCATGTTCCACGTCTTCTGCGGTCTTTCTCGTCTATTCTTCCCTTGTACTTTTGCTTCCCATATTAGTTTTGCTGCCTTTCCTCATTCATTCTCACCAGGTSCCTGAACCACTTTAGTTTATCTGTTCTATAGTTTGTTTAATTGACTCTTATTTGCAGTTCTTTTCTGATTCTATTCTTATTCTGTCCAATCTAGTAACCACTTTAACATGTCTTAAGTCTTTCATTTCTGTTGAAAAAGTCTTATCATTTATCACCCAACTTTCACTGCCATATGTATACTGTCGTTTTGTCTTCTCACATATTTCCTTTTTACTTATTAACGCCCTATTTAGTGAGTGGTATACCTTTATTGCACTAGAAATTCTTCACTATCAGGAAATCCTGTGATTCCATGTTATCTGTTCTGATGTAATTTTTTGTGTTACTGTATAAACTCTAAGCTTTTTATGAGCTAGTTATTTATACTACTTTTGTAGAGATGTTATCAAATGATTTCTCCAAGTCCAAGAATGCTAAACAGATTAGTTTTTCTGAATTCTTATTTAATATAATAATTCTTAACGTAGAGGATGACTACCTGTTAGTCTAAAGCGCTTTACAATTTAAAGAATTAAGTGGATAACACTTCAAGAATTATTATGTTAAAGAAGCATTCATTAAATACTATTCCACTTTGAGAGTATGGATCAGTTTTCAATTTTTAATAGATTACTTTTTCTTTTCTTTCTTTCTTGCTTCTATCAGTCTTTCATCAACTTTTGCTACTACTTACTACACTTAACATTATAATACTTCTACAGTTCTCACATTCTTTTGGGTCTCCTTTTTTATGTATTGTGCCCAATTATCATTCGGTACAGCCCCTTATGTTCCAAAGAATAGTGGTTGGGAACCACTGTTACATATAATAAAAAAACTCAACTTTAAAAAATTCCATGAAGTCGTCCCTGTTAGAAAAACATATTATCTCTTGCAGAAGACCGTCATATGGAAGCGGTGGTGGTAGCGGAGGCTATGGCAGCCAGTCACAATCCTACGGTTCCCAATCATACGGTAGTTCCGGCGGACCCGGTGGCTATGGTAGCGGCGGTGGTAACTACGGTAACAGCCAATACGAAGGTTCAACCTATGCCACAACCTACCAAACTGGTGGATATGGTAGTGGAGGTGGTGGTGACTCATATGGTTCTTCCGGTGGTGGCTATGGAGGCTCTGGAGGTGGATCAGATGGTTACGGATCCGGAGGCTACAGCAGTGCGCCTGCCTACAGTAGCCAATCAGCCGGTGGTTACGATGAGAGGGGCGGTGGTTATGGTTCCGGCGGACCTGGTGGCTATGGTAAGTTTCGATTTTTTTCTAGATAGATGTTTGAAGTTGATTGATAAAGGTATGTTTTATGGTATATGTGAAGAGGCAGTGCAGCTTTTTGTAATTTTTATATAAATAATGTAACTGAATCTTCACCCTTGTTGCATGCAGACTCTTCCATATGTACCACAAAAACATCATCTTATCTTTTTAATATAATCCCTGCTCAAAGTTAGAGATATTTCCAACCCAGTCAAGTCATTTTACAAAGCAACACGGAGGGAACTAGAAATTATTTGCAAATTTGCACAAAATAGCCAATTACCAATACAGACACTGTACTATTTAATGAACAATGAATGCATCAATATATTACTTGAAGGAAACAATTTTATGTCATGAACATACCCATCAACCAAAGAAAATAATACACAGGGAATATATTAGTTTCATGCACAGTTTTCTCTGGGGTGCACTTTTAGATGAATTTGCTTGAATCTAAAACGGCAATCGTTCCTACAGATCCTCAGAATGCCTACATTGCTGCTGCGAGCTATGGCAAACAAGGGTTTGGTAAGTTGTGAAATTTGAGTTTGTGCACCCTTACATGAGGACCTATTTACAACAGTTCCCATGTCTGGAATTGGCATTGCCAAGATCAATCCTTTATTAAATAATTCGTAATGGATGATCACACCAAACATAAGATAAGAAATAGCAATAGAAGAGCAGAACGAGACCTGTACAGTACACATTCCTTAATTTCTAGTTCCCTAAGTATTCAGTGTTAACCGTGTTGTTTCAGTTCTTAATAATAAAAAGATTAATTTTAACACAGCTTACTGTATGCATTGATATGAAATGAATTATGTGCCTGACTGATCAGAGCACCTGGTCCATGATTAATTTGGGATTTTTGCATCCATATTTTCAGGTTCAAGTTATTCATCAAACCAGGCTAGGCGGTTCTAAAATTCAGCATGACTGTTTTATAAACAGTTAATACTAAAGTATAAACAAAGCTTAAAATACAAAAAAAGCACACCCCAGCAACAATTGTGTCACAATATGACGTAATCATGAAGAAGAACATGAGTTTTAGTATGAGTTGGAAAGAGAATGCAGTCTTTTCCTACATTAATGTGTAAATTATGTTTATTTTCCTTAGGTGTTAGGTTTTTATAAAGTATGATAGATTAATTTTTTTTGTCATGAGTGTCTGTCAGCATTCACGTGAAGTAGCTAATATAATTTATAAATAAAACATGATCTGACGAACAAACTTCTTTAAATGCAGCATAGTAGATCACCCCTCCCCAAATCTATGTATTAGTGAAATGTTAAGACATGACAGTGCGAAGCGACATTTAATTGTGTAAATAGAAATAGTGCAATCATTTTGGATGTTTCTTATATTCATTGTATATTTGTACTGTTACACATTAAATGAAAGAGGAAAAATTCAATCTTAAATCCAGTACTCAAGGACTTACAGAAATATTCTTTTGTATTGTTCAACAAGGTGTATATTTAGTTTCAGTACTGTCTTAACAATAACAAATAATTTGCATCCTTTCTATAAAATTCAGTTATTATAAAAGTTTAGTTATTAGTTCTTTTAAAGCATCGGAACAGTATTCATCTATTGTTACATCCACATAGCCCCTAAACATGTAAGTACAACTCAAGTCGTACCAGAAAGTGTTAATTAAAGCAGTTCCAGCAATCAGTTTTTTCTTTTACTTTGTACAAACGAGGTTAAATCAAAAAGTTGGTAAATATTGTTTTTAATCCCATCCAGTTAATTTATATGTCATAGACAGGGATATAATCAGTAGGAAACTTTTTGAATTTACCTCGTATATTACAATAATTCATTGTATAACACAATCAATCAAGATTTATCTTTAAAAAAAACTGTGTAAGTAACATATTATGTTATACTGTGCATTGTGTATTTAAAAAAAAAGCAACATTTATAAGATGTTGCAGCAAAATACAATTATTTTTCCAGCTTCTACATTAAGGCCACAAAGTTTGAAAGTGAAATGCTGAAGACATATTGAACCCAGCCATTGTCCCAATATCAACTGATACAGGAACAAACATTATGCAATATTCGTGTTCAAAAAAAAGTACCGAATGGTGTAACACCATTGAAATACAAAATGTTCTAAATCCTTGTCTCACTTAACAATTAAACTAATTTATTTAGTTATTAATTATTCAGACTCAAAATATTAATAATAGTGCACTAAAGTAAACCTGAGTGCCATATTGAATATGTATTAAAAAAAAAACAATATGGATGCTGTTTATAATATCTATCCCACATCATTAACAAAATATTCATGGAGGGAAAAGATCCACCAGTTTTGGAAACACTACATATTATTACAAGTGATTGTACGAAGTATCAAAAGAAGACTCAAAATAAATGTACAGTTCTAATGTACATTCTGAAAACCAGTAATGCTGGCAAATAAGTCATTGTAAATGACAAAAAGGACTTTCATAGGTAAAGTATGAAATACTTCAAAGTATATTCTTAATGTTTCTCAGGCAATTAATAACTTCATACTATTTTTTGTTTAGTGCATAATAAGTACAAATAATGTCATTATGCAAGAAAATATTTGATTCCTTTTTTTCTCATTTTGATTTTAAACAGCCAATTTCTATAAAACCGAAGGAAAATATTTTATAAATGTATCTTATATGCACTGTCAGAAAAGGATATTTATTTTTCTAGTAGTCATTCTTATAACTTTTATTTTAATTCTTGCAAATCAAGCTGTAGTTCATGATAACACACTATTATCCTCGTTAACACCACAAGTGGATTTGCTAATGTATTTTTCTTTTGCTAGGTTGAGGAGTAACCCTCTGGATCGGAAAGTGGTAAACAAAAGATTCAAATGAAGAGTAGGTAAAGTTTACTAACCACAGAAAAAAAGCTTCAGCAAAACAATTACAGGCACTTTTGTAATAATGTAAGCTTTTTTTCTGTGGGAAGAATAATTTAGGTGGAGATGGTAAGTGTTGATTATTTCTGTTTATTACAAAACTGCCCTATTAACTTTTTCAGGTGCTGCTATCAATTAAGTTATTTAAATGGTAACATAGAAATGTTTCAATAAAGATTTTTTTCAAATAAAAGACTTGATCCTCCTTTATAGTTTCCTACCTCATTTAAGTTTTTTTTTAACATACTTTAATTGATACAGGATGTCCATTTAGTACTTGATCTTCAACAAGCATTATTTTTGAATATAAAAAAGTTTAGCTGGATTGGCAAATTTTAAAAAATCTTTTTTACAGAATAAGTGACTACCAGTTAATGTAGCCTTCAATTTGATTATAAATAACATTACCTTTACCTTTTCTGAAAAATGCTTTTCTAATGCCTTTAAAACAAAACTAATATAGAAGCCGTTTTGATGATAAGAAGAAAAAATACAATAGTGTGATTTTTTTTTGGAAATTCGACTATAGTTACAGGTAAGTAGAGATTTAGATTTAAAGAAAAGTATATTTCTGTTTGATGATATTCAGACAAATTCTTGTAGCTTTAAAAGCAATATTGAAAAGTGCATTGTAACAAAATATTTAAACAGTTTGGTTTTCATAATTAAGTTTTTGGAAACCATCCCATTTTATTGATTTTACATTAATTTCTTAAACAAAAACACCAGTTAGTAGTATCTGTTGCAGTTTAAAAAGACATATATCATTTTTTAAATAATGTATTTATATCCCTAAAATATACAGGGTGTCCTGCATTATGTAGGCAACCTCTCTGAATCTGAAAACTGGTGGAAAAATAACATTATTTTACAGTATAACTTTTTTGAAATAATGCCCGCCTACTGAGATATACAGACCTATTCTGTAACTTTTACCAAATCGAATAGGAATGCTCGCGTGAAATCGGAATGTTGACAAAACGGAATACTCCGTTCCGACTTTGACGTCCCCGTTTTGAAATCGGTATTCTGTAACTCGCGTCGGAGCCGGACCAAATCGGAAACTGTAATCCCGATTTGATGCGCATGGTGCAACCCGGCAACGTTGTATTTTCACTCGAACATCAACCTTATTAACCAACTGACAGTCCAAAAGTCTAAAAGTGTGGTTATACATACCATACCCTTGTTGTTACTTTAGTGCTTGCGCCTGTTGAACACATGTTTTATAATAAGTGTCGTGTCCGTGTCATAAAATGCCAGATGCGATGGAATTTGGGGAAATATTCCAGGTAAGAGTATTTGTTGCTGGTATGTTGGTTTTAGTTTGTTTCAGACAAGGCAAGGGAAACATTGAGATTGAAAGAATGTCTCCAAGTAAAAGTACACCATCAAAGAAAAAGACATCTACAGAGCAATTGAATTATATTGCAGACTTTTTAAGCACACATCGTGTAATGTTACATGGCAAAACCAAACCATCGGAGGCTGATGGTGATTTAATTGAAAAATTGTGGGATGAACTGGTAGCCACATTAAACAGTTATGGTTGTGGCCCAAAGAAAACAAAAGCGCAATGGAAAAAGGTGAGTTATTAATTGAAGGGTTACTTGAGGATTATTATTAATTTATTTTAAGACTGTGATTGACTGGAAATCTTACACAAGAAAGAAGGCCAGGGAATTTCACAAGTCTGGATGTAAAACAGGAGGTGGGGACAGTGAAAGTAAACCACTAAATCCTGCAGAAGAAAAATTGATGTCCGCCTTAACATGGGTGACAGTAAAAGGTGTTGAGGTATTAGAATTGGGCTTAGAAGACTGTGGAGAAGAACCAGAACAAAAGGCAGCTGTGGACATTAACTGTAGTTCAACGTATACCAATGCACCTATATTAGAAGCTGCACAATTATCAACTACAACTTCAGTTAATGCAACAGTGGAACCGTACCTGGCAGGTCCGTCAAAACCAAAGCGGAAACTAGAACTGGATCCAGTGAATACAGAAAACAAGAAACCCCGTATGAAAGGTACACTGAAATTACTAAAATGACAAAATAGTATATATAGATTATTATTTTTCAGAAAAAGCTTCACAGCTTCAAAGAGCTGCAGAAGCCTATGCTTCGGGACAGAGACAAACGGCAGGTTTACTACAGCAGCTTATAGAACTGCAAAAGCCACTTCCAAGAAGTGAAGCTTTTATTGAGAGGGAATTAAATATAAAAGAAACGGAGCTGAAAGTTAGGTTTCTGGAAGCAAAAAATCAAGCGTTGCTGCTAAGCCAAACACCAGAAAATGAAGCACGAAGGACAAGAGAACTAGACATAAAAGAAATGGAACTTAAAGTTAGACATCTGGAGGCAGAAAATAAAAAGAGGGAGTTGGAATTAATTGTCTTAAATAAGAATAGTGATTAGTGTAGATCATATTTTTATTTTATATAGTTTGATTACATTATATGTATTTGTAAGTAAATTTTAATTATACCTAAGTAAAATTATTGTAAATGACCTGGTTTCTTATTCTTCGACCAAGAGTTAGCAAATTCCCATCTTCATCTGCTAAAATGAAAGATGAATTACATATAGGTAACATAGCTGAAGTAATTTGTCTTACCATTATTTTCAAGTGCTTGCTCAATGTTTTCATTAATGTCTTCAACATTATCATCATCAAATTGTATGTTTCTCATTATTAAAATATTATGCAAAATACAACATGAATAAATAATCTTTGCAGCCTCGATAGGGCTGTAGTGCAGTACTCTATGTTTTAAGAGGCAACGAAAACGCATTTTTAATACACCATTGCACCGCTCAACACTATTTCTAGCTCGAACATGAGCTGAAGTGTATCGACTTTCTGGTGTTCCATCAGCCGCACCCTGGATTGGTGTTAATAGCCAAGGTTGCAAAGGATAACCAGAATCTCCTAAAATAATATTAAGTAAAATAGCAATAAATGTATGCTGCAAATGAAATTTGTAGTTACCCAGTAACCAAAATCCGCGTTCACCATTATTAAAACACATTTCCAACTGGTCCTTAATATTGGACATATTCCATATGGCAGAATCATGTGTAGATCCCGGATACTTTGCATTGCAATTTAAAATTTTAAGGTTTGCATCAGAAATCTACAAAAAAAAACTGTCTTCATATTTCATACTAATTACAGTAGATAGGTATCTTACTATTTGGCAATTAATACTGTGAAAGCCCTTTCGGTTTAAATATGCAAAGCCCGGATGCATAGGATGATCTAGTGGGGGTGCGACAATTGCTATATGAGTACAATCTATACAACCCATTACCCCCGGAAAGTTATATTTTTCCATAAAGCTGCAAATATTATTTTGTAAGTGGGTGCTGCTTAAAATGTTTTGTTATATACCTTCTGGTTAAAACTATTTTTTCCTCTCTGGCAGTTGGAAATTTTATGTATTTCCTACCTAATCTGGTAGTAATAACTTCACTGACCATACTGATACATCGGCTTACCATAGATTGACTGAAGTTTAACATAAAATCCTGACCTACACTTTTTTGATAACTACCATGTGCATAGAAGTGCAATGCACATAGTATCTAAAAAGACAACCTGTGTAAATTAAACTTTCACATTAATTCAATAAAAAAGCATACTTTCAAATGGTTTGGTATAAATGTAACTCTAACTGCTTCCTGTAAAAATGGACTTATTTCATTTATGACTTCAACAGCAACTTCCTTTGGCAAGCGATAGAGATTTCTAAACAACTGCTGGGGCATTTCAAAAGGGTTGCTTCTGTCTCTAAGAAACCTTCTTTCCAAGTTAAATATACGCCTGTAGTAAAAAGTTGAAAATAAATAAACTCGTTTGTATTGCAATAATTTTTACTATTAACTTACCTTTCTAGAGCGTTAGCTACTTCATCGCCGAAAACAACACCTTGGAGTATTACGTCCATGTTTTAGTTTATTGAATTTGAAGCCGCTTCTTATTTTCGACAGTATCCAGAAACGGAATAAATTACAGTTACCAGTTTCAGCTACGATCTGATCATGCGCGAATGTCATTCTGATAGTCGGAACGGCAATTCGACAGCGCTAGGCTTGTCGGAGACCATTCCGAGCAAGTAATTCCGACGATCGGAATTAGGAGAGTTACAGAATACGAATTTCTACGATTCCGATTTCGACCGGTCCATTCCGATCCGATCTGAAGCATTCCTATTCGATTTGAGGTTACAGAATAGGCATGATAGACTCTTAAACGTGGGGGAAGAGAAACAGCTCTTCAGAAATATCTCGTAGACAGATTGATATAATTTTATAAAATTTTGGGTACTATTATTTGAAGTGGAAGCCGTTAAATGATGTGCACATTTTTTTAATAAATGTTTTGTGGCATTGGGAGGAGGCCAACCCCCCACTATTATTTCTTGACTTTAAAACGGTTAAGGTATAAAATGTGAGGGTTGGTCTCCTGCCACCCCCGACCCCAAAACATGTATTAAATAAATGTGCGTATCATTTTGACGGCTTTCATTTCAAATAATAATAGCCAAAATTTGATGAAATTATATCAACTGGTCAATATCTCAGTAGGACGGTGTTATTTAAAAAATGTTATACTGTAAAATAGTGTTATTTTTGCACTGGTTTTCAGATTCCACGAGGTTGCCCACATAATGTGGGACACCCTGTATATAGATAGTATAGTATAGTGCGTCCAGACAAAGAATGCAAAAGAGCATTAAGTATAAACTAATGTAAAGTATAAATTGATGTAATAAGGTGCAGAATTTTTTCTTTTTCGTTATCTGACAACCAGTATTGAATACATAGTTTCTGTTACCAATATAAAAACGTGAATTCGTAAGAACATAAGATAATCTGTCGACTTATAATTTTGAGAATATTCAGTAGTTCTAAATAAACAAAAAATTATGTCTTATTTGGACAAGGAAGTTTAAAACTTATGTTATACATCTCATTACCCAATTTTTTTTGTGGAAACTAAGTTAAGACACTAATGTAGACATATTGCAGTCATTTTGAAAGGAGCCATCCATCGTAATATGGTTAGGATCCTGGCCGTGCTGTTATTTATTCGTCTATTTCTTTTGATAGATGCACGTGACACGTCGACTAGGGTCACTTAACATTCTTGTGTAGGTAGCCGAATGGCCTAAAAGATTTATGGTTGTTTTAGACAAAAAGATATATTAACATAATAATTACATTTTATTGGAGTGAATTATACTCTTCTGGGATCCAGAAACAAATGGAATGTTAATTTGTTATTGACCAATATTCGTAAGTTACGACGAGGGAAGCTGCATGGACTTAAGTAGGACATTCCCTTTGTCCATTACATGAATCGCTATATGGTGTCATCAAATTATGCTATTACTATTTATTCTTATTTGACAAAAAAATGAATGAGAGTAGATATATCACATCAATATACCCAAAGGTATATATACTGGAAAATATATCTTTGTATAGGTATACTTAATAATTTTATTGATGCCGATTGCATTACACCTGAAAAAATGGAGCAGAAAGAGCAAACTGGAAGGACCTAATTACTCTTTATGAGCAAGATCCTGGAGATGCTGATATGAAGATGTTACCACACTTAATGACTCCCATATCTATAAAAACCACTTGAGGAAGATTAAAGTAAAAAATGCAGCTCAAGTAGTTTCTCAGACAGTACACTGAGAGAACGGTTTATTTACAATTGATGAAATTGATTAATACTAAACAAATACTTTATTCGATTATGGCGCAATAAATATTTATTTATGAAAAACAACTAGTTATTAAGTTTCTTTTAATACACATTAATTAATAGTAAACAGAAATAAATTCGTAATAATTAAATTGTCTGTAGCAAATAAAGATTTGTTTGTAACAAATAGGTACCTATTATTAAAGATAAATAAAGCATTACTTATAGCATCGTTTCATTTGACTGAAAACTCTCTCCACTTCGGTTTTAGGTTAGGGTTAGGTCATGTTTGGTGTACGGGTGTACATACTCTACAACAGGATAGGCCAACCCAAACGAATTCACGGGATGCATTGATGAAGCTTAGTGTATGAATGGGCCGCACTATAAGTTAAGTTAGGTAGGTTAACGTTTTCTGAAAAAAGCAAAATTGTTATGAAACAAACAAGTTTTTATTCTTTTATTTAATGAAAACAGAAATATCATTACAAAAAATGTATCAAGATGGTAATATCGATAATTTTTAATATTAAATTACAAAATCAGCCCGGCGGGCTGCATAATTATACAAGGCCTGCTCTACAAGGATACGAATGAGAGTCTGCACTCTGCAGTGTGGTCACATAAGCAAATGGCAAACAAAAACAACATTACTTATGTATCTGTTACGACCTGCATAATATAAAATATTCAACAAAAAATTCACTAGACTTTGACATCTCTGAACTGTTACCCGAAAATTCTGAATGCGAAGCTGAAGATCACTAGATTTAGTGACTAAATCACTAAATTGGCAACAATTTCTTAGTACTTGCTAAATATTTATTAATTAAAAACAAACAAAACAGAGAAGGGAAGTTTACAATAAATATATATTTATCAGTATAAATAAACTATAGATTACTAATAAATACATATTTTCAACAAATAAATAATATAACATTTATTCTACAATAAATAAACATCAAATAAACCAGTTATTTTAACCAAATAAAATATATTCTACAAAATGTTAATAATGAAATCTTTCTTTTAATAATAATAGACTTAATATATTCTAAATAAATTTTGTTTAAATAAATATTTATTAGTTATAAACTGTAACTTTTCATTCAGTGTATCTTCCAAGATGAGATGATTTGCTTTAAATGGTAAGTTAACATTTTATTTATTTATTAAGTATATTTACATGATCTATGTAATATTTTCGTTTATATTCTAAAATTGTCATAAAAGTTGAATTACTTGGCAACGCCGCAGCCAAAATTTAAAAAAAATATATGGCTACAAAGCACTTAGTAAGCCTCACAAGAAAATAAAAAAATATACATAGGATGCCATTTAAGAAAAAAAAGTTGATTGCAGTCCTGGAATAATGGTGCATGATCATTTAAGTAGATGCACCTTAGCTAATTATATAATGACACAAAAATTATTTGTTTATTGTTAATAGTAAAGTCAGTATGAAGCGCCCTCCCCCTGTCTTGAAGTGTTTCTGGCCTAGTGAACAAGGTAAAATCAGCTAGTAAGCCAAAAGGAAGTAAGTGTTCGTCCTGCAAATTGCAGGGAGCATGAAAGGTAATCACAGGTAAAAACACCACAACCTCTGTATTTTTGTGTTTTTTTCGGGATGTCGTTAAAATAATAGATAACCAATTGCTCACCTTTGACTCCATGGAAGATAGTCAGTCATTTTTTTACCTCGGAAAAAAGCAAAAAGTGAGAGACATGCTTAAGAAACGACACAAAAACATGCAATTCTCATTCTACAGAGTGTTTGGATGCACCTCCACTAACGAAGATGTGTTTGAACACACAACTAAATCACTTATCAAATCATTAATGGACGAAGACAAATGCTCTGTTTTGCGACGGGTGCCAGAAAGACCCATATGATGTTGGGTAGCGACAGTAATCCTGGCATCACTTTTCTAACCATGGGCCAACTATTCAGGCAGAAAACTGCTCTGGCTGAAGAGAAAGACTTCGAACTGGCCATGACCTACGTCGAAATTTACAACGAAATGGTGCAGGATTTGCTGAATCCCAGCGTTCAGCTGCAATAGCGGCAAGACGAAAAATTGGACGTCACTTTTGTAGATATCAAAGTGATGACGGTGGAGAGTGCAGAACAGCTCTACAGTGCAGACAACTGGAGAGCGGAGGGGAAAGATATGCTTAAGAAGGTAAACAAAAATTTGCAATTCACATTCGGATTTGCCTCTACCAATAAAGATGTGTTTGGAGAACAGCTAAGACACTAATGAATTCATTAATGGACAGATACAAACATGTTTTAAAATCAATCATTTACAAAAATTAAACACTAATGGCGTATCTGAGAGCATCGATTAAATTTTATGGTCAAAACGTTAAAATGTTTCACATGACGGAGTACATGCCGTGGAGCGTTCTTTCACCTACAGTGAGCAAATCATTTTGTACATCTGCTCGAGCAGGACATTCCTGGATTTGCATTCGTTCTCCTAGTGCATGAAGATCTTCTTGAATTTCTCAGCCTGAAAATGCACCAAAAAAAACCAAAAATATCAATGTGTCTTTCAAAACAGTTATCAAGATATATAAGTAGCTTGTTGGGTGTAGGAAGATTCCACATTTAAAACTCTACCATTATTTGTAAACATATTTTGAGTAACTCCTATAGTTGTCGAGAAGTTAAAAAAAAACTGCAAGATAACCTTCAAATTTTTAGTTTTCTACTTGTAATGCAAAAACAATACATCCGTAAGCATTGTGCTTGATCACAAAAGATTTGGAGTTTAAAGGTATAACTGTAACTCAAAACAGATTTTTAATATCTCTTGTAATTATTAAGATATGCAAGTAAGTTAACCTAAAATTTTATAATTTTTTGTTTATAACCTGTAAATAGTAACTCAAAAACAATTATGTGGGGTATAGTAAGTTTCCCAATTTAAAATTTTATCAGTATTGGCAAACACATTTCCAATAACTCTGAGGTATTCCATATTTACTTTTTGTGTTGTTAATTTTTATTTTCTATTCTGTCTGAGCCAGTTTACGAAAAGTTTTTTTTTAATAACTTTTGCTATTTTATTATATTCAGTGGGTTTTAAGAATAGTGAGTGCTGGTTTGAGTTTACATACAAGAATTCAGGTTTATCGAGATATATTACTTTTGATGCGTAAGATTTACCTACATTGGCAAAATAGTTTTTAAAATGGTTTGCAATTTGTTCTTTACCTATTATTTCATCAGTTGAGTCTATTCACACGTTCTGAATTTTTTCATGGACTTCTGTATGTCCTGTGATTGTCTTTACCGTTTGCCATAGTCATTTATAGCTATCATATGACTTCATTTTTAGTTTGTTAGTGTAGTAATCTTTTTTTGCTATTTTTATTAATGTGCTTGAATTGTTTTTATATTTCTTAAATTCGTTTTAAATGTGGATGTTATTGGGAAATTGTTTTGCTTGTATGTATACTTGTTGACCCTGTTTGATTATTTTTTATGGGGAACTTCGAAAAAAAGGATGTAGATATAAATATTTTACCGAGAAGCAAAATTTTCCAAAACATTGTGAAATACAGGGCCAACTCGAAAGATATCCCATCTTTTGATGTATCCAAGTGTTACAGAAAACTCACCTCCCCATTTGTCTTTATATTCATTTTCAGATAAACTTGAAAACTGCATGTGACCTAGAACATTCTGTGTTCACATCAGTGGGATGCTGCATGCTGTTCTGGTTGCCCTTCTTCAGCAACTTGTACAGCTGTTCTGCACTCTCCACCGTCATCACTTTGACACCTACAACTGTGACGCCCAATTTTTCCCACAATTGCAGCCGAACGCCGGGATTCAGCAAATCCTGCACCATTTCGTTGTAAATTTCGGTGTAGATGATGGCCAGTTCGAAATCTTTCTCTTCAGCCAGAGCAGTTTTGTGCCTGAATAGTTTGCCCATGGTTAGAAAAGTGATGCAAGGATTACTCTCTCTACCCATCATCACATGGGTCTTTCTGGCATCCTTTGCAAAACAGAGCATTTGTCTCTGTCCATGAATGATTTGATAAGTGATTTAGTTGTGTGTTCAAACACATCTTCGTTGGTGGAGGTAAATCTGACCATTCTGTCGAACGAGAATTGCATATTTTTGTTTCGCTTCTTACGCATGTCTCTMGCCTTTTGCTTTTTTCCGAGGTAAAAGGACGGTTGATTATCTTCCWTGGGGTCAAAGGTAAGCAGTTCCCTAAGKAAACTTTTGAGATAACACAACAATACAGAGGTCGTGGTGTTTTTACCWGTCATTATGGATGCGATTTGTAGGATGAACACGCACTTCCTACAGGCACGGGCCAAGCTTAAGCTTCAGGCTTCACCATTTTTAAGTCGTCATCCAACTTCTACATCAGTCCATTGTACTAAACTACACTAAAATATATATAAACACCAATACAATATTATATGGGAATCTGTCACTACATAAAAACATTAGGTCGGTTTCTCTTCTCTACGAGCATTTTAAGCTAATATCAACTATTTTTAAAATCTAAACCAATCACATACCTCAGTTTAAGCTGTTGTCATGGTTACTGTGTTGGCACCGACCCATTGTCAGTCTGACAAGCAAAACGGCTGACTCTGATAGAAGAGATACACGATACACCATACCCCGACAAATTAATACGACCGTTAAAGCAAAATCTCTTTTTTTGAACCATGGAAAAAGCACAAATTACAGAATTGGGTATTTGCCATGTATTTATAATTTATTAAAATGCATATTAATAGGTAGCATATAATCCACAAAACAGCTGTGACAGCTTATAAATTCGAAAAAATGGAACGTAAGGTATATTTTTAATATTACAAATGTGAATATTTAAAGGGACCGCCAAAACGCGAACATATTGGGCGTGACGTCAGGTGTCTTGTAAATGGCCGCTTGTTTACATCTGGGGTCAGCGCGTCACGCGTCAGCCTCAGCCCGTCAATGTTGTTTGCGTTCATTTCGTGACAAGCGAATTAAAGTACGCCAAGAAAAAGTGAAATACTTATGAGTTATGACTTCTGAAGGTATGTTCATTGTTATGGAATTTGTGTACAGCGACGAGCGGTTCGACGCGGCGGAGATGAGGAACGTAAAAGCAACAGCATAAGTGAACTTTTTATCAAATTAACGTAGCATTGAAATTTAGATCACAGTGGGTTGTTGGACACGTGCTATTTGTAAACATAAAAATGTAAGAATCAAAAATATTCCCTACACTTGACATTTATTTTAGAGGTCAGAATAAATATAAATTGCCATTTATTTTCGGGGCTGTTGCGGCTCGTTTCCGGTCTGGCTAACAGTCGAATATATGGTAAACAAACGTCTTTCTTTATTATAAGATTTCCCTCTATCAACTTAAAGCGCATATAATTTTCCCTATCCTCTTTAAGCTATAACAAAATGGAAACTGAATGGTAAACACCTATAACCCCAAAAAGAATAATAAAACTTACATTAAGAATAGATGATCTTCACAACAGAAAAACAAACTTTGCAATTTCGGCATATCACGTCTAGGGACCTTAAACAACTTTTTCATGCGTTGATAATCTCGAGGAACGGTTACAAAAATATTTTGTTAGCTGTACTGACTGAAGTTCTTTTATAACCATGTACAAAACAACACTTCTTTTGTTTTCTATACATAATAAAACTACACAAATCACTTTTTGGTGCGACCTCTTACACCGTCCTTTCAATAAACACCACACAAAAGCTTTTCCAATACAAGAATGATACTACACCATTTAACAGCACGCTCCTCGGTAATGTTTACATGACACGACGTCAGGAGTTGCATAACCTTGGATAGAAGGGTTTTGGCGGTGACTCCTTAGATTCGAATTTCAGACCTGAAATTCTCTACCTACAAATATTTTTTTTTGTTTTTTTAACATGTCGTACAATATATATGCACTTCAAGATTCATTTGCGTAATTTTCAGAAATAGTGATAATACCAAATTCTACGGATATTTAGACCAACTTTGGAAGAAGTGTTTAAAATAAGTTTGTCATTAATTAGCTTTGCCCTTAGCCCACTACTATGTTATGAATTCAATATTAAAAAATACTCCACAACAAAAGCATAATGTAAGTTCTGCATGCTACATACTGCACATGGCATTATTCAATTTTAGCGCGGTAACAGACAACACACATCGAGCATTGCGTGTGCTACTTTTGTACTTTTTGGAAAAGCGGAAAGGGACCTTCTACGAGCAGGTGGACGGAGTGGTAATGGCAAGACGACTAAGCCCGGTTTTGGCTAACCCGCTACCCTCTTCATAGAACACTGAGAGGAAGGCGATCGAGACTTCGGAGTACAAGCAATCGACTTGATTCCGGTTACGTGGATGACACAACACCTTTGTCATTTGGGGTTTGGGGAATGGGGACATGATATAGACAAGATCAACGACTTTCTGCACCATCTCAACAGCCAGCACCTAGCATCCAGTTTACCCAAGGAGGAAGAATAACAGGAAGGCGCGTCACGAGGTTTAGGGCAATAAAAGGTGTTTCGCGACTACGATTACGGCCTGTGGTTGTTGAAAACAAGCGTCGTGTGCCAGTGGTTTGTAGAGAATCCCGACTACGCAAGTCGTAACAGAGTAATAAAAGGTGTCTGGCGTGGTGCAAAATATTTTACATTGGGCTTACGGCCGCGCTCCCTCCAGCTATTCTTCCTCCTTGAGTTTACCATGGAGACTGAGAATGATCAACAACTTTTTATTTGGAAAAACATATCAACATATTATACTTTTTATTAAAATCAGTTGCTAAAAGCTACGGATTTCAACGGATTTTTCAGTTTTCAAAAGCTACGTATTTTTACAGATTTTTCCAGTGACTACAGATTTTACACAGCGTGAGGTTGGCAACGCTGGATAGGGTTATAGATCGGTAACTCAGAACACCACGGCCAAACGGCCACAATAGTTTTAGTTTTGATCGGTGTTACAAGTGGCGCTGGTTGAAGACGCTACTTTGAAATAGGATCAAAAGATGGCACTTACGACAACCGAAAGCGTGGTAGTTCTAATTATTTTTTTGTTTCGCTGTTTTTGGAATCACACTATTCCGCACTCTTCTCACAACTTTGCATTGAATAAGAGAAACTGTTAGAAAGCCTATGCACTCTAGAGAACATCGAGGAATCCCTAGAGCTCAGAATGTATGTTGATATAACTTCACTAAAACTTAAAACCCGTAAACAGGGTGTCCTGCATTACGTGGGCAACCTCTCGGAATCTGAAAACTGGTGCAAAAATAATACTATTCTACAGTATAATTTTTTGTGAAATAACGCCCGCCTACTGAGGTATTGACTCTTAAATATGGGGGAAGAGAAACAGTTTTTCAGAAATATCTTTTAGACCGGTTGATACAATTTCATCAAATGTTGGGCACTATTATTTGAAGTGGAAGCCGTTAAAATGATGTCCACATTTTTTAAATAAATGTTTTGGGGGGCCGGGAGGCGGTCAACCCCCACATTTTATCCCTTAACTTTAAAACGATTTTTTTCAAAAATATGTTTATTTTAATCTTTGCGCCTTTTAAACAAAAAAAAGTACTCTTTGTTAATGCGGCTAATATTGACCTTTTCCAAGAAAATTGCAGTTGAATGTTAGGTTTACACTTTCACTGCTTAACTAAATCAATTTTTTATCAAATTGGGCGTGATAAATAATAAAACTGTGTTAGATGTATGTCACATTGATATTTTAACAAAAATTTGTATGAAATACATATATATTTGTATATAAATGAGTATGCTACACTGTCATATTCATTTATATGAATATTCAGTTATTATTATTTCAGGAATTTTGCAACAAATAATGTAAAATATTGTCAAAATGTCAATATAACAGTGATATCAAACACAGTTTTATTATTTATCTCGGCCAGTTTGATAATAAATTGATTTACGTAAACAGTGAAAGCGTGAATCTTAACATTCAACTGCAATTTGCTCAAAAAGGGTCAATTTTAACCGCATGGATAAAGAGTACCTTCTTTGTTTGAAAGGCCCAAAGATTGAAAAACACATATCTTTGAGAAAATTACTTAAGCGTTTTAAAGATAAGGGATAAAATGTGGGGGGTTGGCCCCCAAAAAATTTATAAAAAAATTTGCGTATCATTTTAACGACTTCCGATTCCGAGAGGTTGCCCACATAATGCGGGCACTCCGTATATGGATAGTATAGTATCTCTAGGTATAATACAGTGCTTCCAGAAAAAGAAGGTGGAAAAGAGCAGCAAGTATAAAATAATGTATATATTGATGTAATAAGGTGCAGAATTTTTTTCTTTTTCGTGATATGACGACATATACATAATTTCTGTTACCAATATGAAAACGTGAATTCGTAAAACCAAAAAAAAAAATCAGACTTTTAAGTTTGAGAATATTCTGTAGTACTAATTAAAAGAAAACAATTATGTTTGATTTGAACAAGGAAGTTTAAAAATTATGGCATACATCGCATTACCCAATTTTTTGTGGAAACTGTAAGTTAAGCACTGATGTAGACATATTGCAGTAATTTTGAAAGAAGTGCATACGTTGTCGAGCCATCCATCATAATATGGTTAGGATCCTGGCCGTGCTATTATTTATTCGTCTGTTTCTTTTGATAGACGCCCGCGACACGTCAACTAGGGTCACTTAACATTCTTGTGTAGGTAGCCGAATGGCCTAAAAGATTTATGGTTGTTTTAGACAAAAAGATATATTAACATAATAATTACATTTTATTGGAGTGAATTATACTCTTCCGGGATGCAGAAACAAATGGAACGTTAATTTGTTATTGCCCAATATTCGTAAGTTACGACGAGGGAAGCTGCATGGACTTAAGTAGGACATTCCCTTTGTCCATTACATGAATCGCTATATGGTGTCATCACATTATGCTATTACTGTGTCTTATTTGACAAAAAAATGAATGAGAGTAGATACATCACATCAACATACCCAATAATAGTTGATATTTTTATTGTTTGGGGGATATTTCGAAATTGCTATATCATCTATGAAAACAAGATTTACATTGAACTCTACACCATCGTTTTCTTTATCTTGGAAATATGTTGAGGAAAGCAAAAAACTAGATAATTGAAAAGGTCATTAATTTATTTGGATCACGAATAATTAGAAATTCCTTTTTGATTATGTCTCTTTATTCATAGACAATGGAATATATTTTTATTTACATGTTTACATAGGTACGTAACTTTATTTTGATATATCCTCGTCTGATTATGTGACTGCAAGTGTAAAGCTTTCTTGTGTATTTGTCGATGATGAGCTCTAAGTGATATTTGAATACCTACCAGTCTGTTGTCCAAGCGTTTTATTTTATACTTCACTAGCGTAATTATTAACACTAATTTACCTTCTCTTATATAGATAATAATTATTCAATTACAACTTTCCTGTCATCTATAGTAAAACATTTATTTTTTGTGTGTGTCATAAATCATAATTACAAAGAAAGTGGAGATTTGCACACCCAGCAAACCACAGAGCTGTGTAAACTCCGAGAAGTCAGTCAGGATAATATCCTCGGTGTATTTTTATGTGGTATTTCCAGGCAATTTAATACTTACTTACGGGCAATTCTTCTATGTATACGATCACGAATTGTCACTTCATTTGGAACTCTTGAAAATGTAGAAGTATATGTAAATAGTAAAATTTATTAAATTTATTTTATACTTTAAGCAAAAAAAGCATAGCATTATACAAAATAAAGAAACTTTGTGAGAAAGATTGCAGAAAGAAAATGATGGAAATGAAAAGGTGTCGGTATTTAAGTTTTTAGACGCGAATTATTATGACACTGATATAAATCAATTTTAAAAGAAAAAAACTTTTATAAGAATGTGTAACACCTGAGGAAGGCAATAACCAAAGAAATAAAGCCGAAACATTGTTAAAAATAAAAGTATTTTATTTAGAAAAAGCAACCACAGCTTCCAAAATAAAATACAAACACAATAAGTAACAAAACTTACACTGTTTGTTTAAAAAAATATCATTTTTACATTTTTTTAAAATTACATCTTAATGACTTATAACAAGTGTCATCGTCTGTTTCATCACCGTCGCCAAGTAGAATTATTAACTCCGACACCTGTAAAATTTTTCTTCTTTTATCACATGATGCACCAATTATTTGCTGTGATTTATTGGTGGAGCACTTTAAAATTTTTTCTCCGAAATGAGTATACAGAATCACTAAATATATCAACTTCAAGGGATGGATTAGTTAGCCTGCTTAATGAATTGTGGGACTTCATATTTCTAAGAAGTGGGGAGTTTACATATGCATTAGTGAAATGTACTGTTATATAAAACAAATTATGAGACCTAGTGTTATACACAGAAGGCACCGAAATATTCAACATACTCAAAATAACTGTCGCGTGCATTGCACCATTGCAGATGCTGTGCAGATAACGGAGATCTGCAAAACTTCGTCGCTGCTCCTGAGGTAGCATGCGAAAGTGTTCACGTATAAGATCAGTACTCTGCAAATCCATACGAAGTTTATAAGCAACACATCTAAGGAATTTGTTCTGAGTCCTTTCAAGGCTATTAATGTACACAATATATTGGGGATTACAAATAACCGAAGCATAGTTCAGAATACTATTGACGTAAGCCATGAATTCATTTTTATTGTAAATAGGCAACGCAAGCAGTATACCCTTTATTTTGACTCTAAAGGTCTTTAGATCTAAAGCACTTATATCCAAAGGAAGTTCGTTGTAATATTTTATACCTAGATAATCTGAACAATCTTGGCCCTTTTTAAACGTTTGTATTGTTGAATAAGATTTGCCTTTTGTCTTGTATTGCACTCATGAGCGTCTCCATGCACTTTAAAATGACATAAAATGTACAAAGGACTTTCATAAATATATTGTACAGGGAGAGGTATAATTTTGAGATCTATAAAAGATGGTTTACAGTTCTCCTCATATTTTAGATTTGCTAAAATCCTAATGGCTTTCCTTTGCATTTTAAATATTTTACTACTGTGAGAGGAATAACCCCAAGTTCTTATGGCAAAATAGGCTGAGCGCCTTATTTTTGTCGACACCGAGCCAGCCAGGTTTCGTAGCGCGTATAAGCTTTTGCTCAGTTTTTTGAGATGGTATCGACGTCTCGACGTGGGCGTCTTATACCAACCTATTGTCTAAGTAAACATCCAGGAATTTTTTTTCTGCATTTTCCTCTGATTCCCTTAATGTGAAAATTGATTTAACCGTCTTGTTTTTGTTTAAAAATAATTTATGACTATTGAACCACTCAATGGTCCTCGACTGTATCTCATCCAGCAATCTTTTTGCCTCCCCCTAATTTTTTGCCGTGACTGAGATATCTAGTAGTATCTGCAAAAGTGGAACGCCAATATTAGTTCTCATTTTGGAAGATGTATGATTACCGCATTTTACTATATGTTTTCTATTGGAAAGATAAGATTCTATTAGAGCAATAGTGTTTTCATCGAAGTTATAAAATTTCAGCTTTTGAAGCAAAATACTATGCGAGATGCAGTCAAAGGCCTTTTATAGGTAGCATTGCATTCTAAATTTTCAAAAGACTCAATAATTGTAGCAGTTAGGTTAAGAATACCTTGTGTTGTATTTTTCCTCTTTCTGAAACCGTATTTGGAGTCCGAAAAAGAGTTGTTAGCCTCTCTGCCAAGCATTTTTCAACTATTTTGGATATTATAGGTAAGATTGATATAGGTCTGTAATTACATAGGTCGTTTTCCTCTCCACCCTTAAAGATTGGTGTGACTAGGGCTTTTTTTAAGTCTAAGTATCTGGAAATATATCAGTTTTGAAAATTTCATTTATAAGTCTACTCATAGGAGACTAAGATATTTTGAACTTTTTTAATCATCAACATATTTATACCGTAAATGTCTTTTGTTGATTTACATTTTAGGTTGCTTATAATTTGTCTTACTTCATTTAGGGTGACTTCTTGAAAAGAATATGTAACTTTGGGTTTAACCAGAAATTCAAGGTTAGTCATGGGGCTTTGTTTTGATGGTGGAATTTGATTTATAATTTCTTGAGCAATGAAACCACTTAAATCATCCGGTGAGATTTTTACAATTGAGTTTTTATTTGTTTTTGTTTTAGTGTTTATTATTTTCTAAACAGCTTTATTTTTWKTATCTGCAAGTTTTATGAATGRATCATTTGACGCAATTTTAGCATTAGCTATGGATTTCCGGTAAATATTTSTAAATGAAAATATTCGCTAGTGYGCCAAGGTGTCTTTTGTTGTTTTCTAGAAGTTGTGAGTMTTTTCTCATTTTTTGTGATTGTTGTTAAATCATGATATGGTGTTTGCCTGATCAGATCTAACAAAGTAGTACTTTTCAGGAAAAGCTTGTGTATAAAAATCTACCAGTAAAAWGTTTACACTCAGAGAATCATTTTTAATGAATTCGAAAGAGAAGCTATCTAGTAAGTTATAGAAAATATTTAGACCTGATTTTGTAATTAGGCGACAATTTTTTGTGCTTTTTTGAGGACATATTTTATTTATAATTTTTATTTTAATAAGTAATTGACCTTTCTGATCGGAGATTGCCACGTCTACAACACTCACTGAGAAGCTAGTTGTTGCAAAGTTTATAAGTTTATAAAAACATATCCAGACAAGCCTCACCCCTAGTTGGCTCATGTATTGTGGAAATAAATCCAAAGCTTGTCATAGAGCATATTAAAAAATTCTAAATCTAAATAATAATAATAATCTTATCGCACCAACCTTTTTTCACGGTGTCATGGGTGTCGTAGAACATAAATGATTGGTCTATGTTCAACACGAATTTGTGTTATGTAGTTCGCCATTCCGAAATTCATGAAAATTCCAAGAGCATTTCGCGTTTAAAACTCTTTTTACGGCAGTGTAATTGTTCAATTGTAAATACAAAATTATTTTTCTATGCCCCATAAATAATACGTCGTATTAAATTTGGTGATCATCTTTGAGAACCCTCGACAAACCAACATCTTTTCGCACTTTTTTGTCCTGAATTCTGTTTACAGCTATATATTTCTTACAGTTGATTGTAAATTTTAGTCATTCTACTGATGGTTTTTGCTATGGCCCCACTTTCTCCCTCTGCATTTTTGATGTTTTCATAAGCATTCAAAACTATTTGTTTAGCTTCAGGCGGCAAATGATTAGGATTCCGTTTAATGACATTTGACTCTTCCGGTACACCATTTTCAAAACTATTGTCAAAAACAACTTCCGCCATTTCGACTTCTTAACAATCTCTATGTTGATTTGACCTTCTTGTGGGTGGGAAACATCCACCCCATTCCACGGTCTCCAAATTTTTATAATAAGTAAGTGCTATAAGAATATTTAAGTTTGTACTGTTTTCCCAAAATTTATTGCTATATTAAAACATATCTTACGTAACGCAAATAAAATGTATAGTCTTTAAAGAAACTTTTTTTTGAGAAATTGTACAACTAATAACAGTCAACAAATGAAAGATACGGGAAAATAGAAGAACTCGACTAGTTGACATACAAGAACAAAACGATTGTTTCTAAATTTGACAGAGTACAATAAGAAGGGATTAAAAGAGATTAAATAGGTTCATAGGTAGATATTTTAGAGAAAGCTTGCCGGAGCATTTCCAAGAATTAAAGCTCTTTATATATATTTTCTCAGAACATAATCAAAAGTAAATCTATTCAAATAGGTAATAGGTATTAATGTTAAAATTGAGTACCAGTTATCCTAACATATATCTTTCAAATCTATTATATAAACATCCGGGCGTCATTACTTTCATTGGGGTTTACGGTCCAGCCGTAATAAATTGCTTAAACAATCAAAACCATATTCGCAGAATATTTCTGGACGGTCTTTACATACCTGTATTCTGGAGGTTTTTATTAATTACTTTGCATAAAAAATTAGACCGCTGATCAGAAGATTTTTTAGAAGATTCCTTAAAATTATTGATACGTTATTATTCTGTAGTTTATAGATTCATCACTCATCAATAGAATGCTCGAATGACTGAAAACAGACAGGTACACCAGCAATTTTATGAAAAAGCAAACATCATTCTACACCCGGAACGATTTCTTCAGTAGTCACTCGCTTGCGCACGACTTTTTGCGGAAACAAAAAAAAGCCCAATTTTGACGGGCCGTCGGCGTCTTAGAGCAATTTTGGTCCGCCTTTTTGCTCGACTGCGTTGGTGATTGGTGTAGCCAGTTGCTGCTTTTCAGTTCAGTACCGGACGCCGGTTGGGTATGTCGCGTTTTGGCCGGCAGAATTTCGTATTTACGTGTATTTAGATCAGGTGTGAGAATAGTAATTGATGGTTAGTAAGGTAGTGTGAATGTGTTGGAAGTGATGTGGCGCCAAGATTGACATTAAATGTAAGTGATGCGTTTTGAAGATAAATTATACTGCTTTATTGCAAGCACAAATTTATGTGTACTTGTTCCGTACAAGCAATTTTTTTGCCCGATAAATTAGTTTCGTTGTTTTTACAGCTTCGTAAAAACTTGATATTTCTGAATGCAGTTGTTTCGTACTAGTTGTCGTTTTTATTTGAAGTAGGTGGGTATTCTAAGATATACTTAATCTTTAGGAGATGCTTCAGTTGCTCTGGAATTATTAAAAAAAATTCTATAAAACGCTGAATCAATTTATATTTTATGTTTTTAAGATGCGAAAAGATTTTCTAGTTAACACGGTCCCTTGGCTATCCTTATTTATCCTATACTTACTTAACATTGACTTTTCTTTTCACTTTCATCTTTAGACTGGTTGATTGGAAAAATAACCGAGCAATTTATTAAACAACAGGAGTATCCTTTGGTTCTTCATGAATAAGTCTGACGTATACGTATACAAAAGTTTACTTATTTAGCAGTTTATTCTTTTATGAAATTTTTGTAATCACTATCGTCAGCACGTAATATTTGTTATTTTAGGTATGTTTCATATATTCATCATGGTCCATCAAGAGTAATAAAAGTATTACTACAACCAACGTATAACTGACACTTTCTGTTAATAATATGCTACATATGTGCTTAAATTTGATGGGCAATTACGTTTAGTTGTTTTCTTGAGAAATTATGACAATATATGTTTGAAAGTTGAATAAATTTTTAGCATCACAAACACGGTATGTATTCGAATATTTAATATACGGCTCGTAATAAAACTGAAATACGTAAACATGCAAAAAGACTTAGTCAAGTGCTGAACATAATGTTCATACAGCACTAAATTATTCTAAGCAAACCTTAAAGATGACGTCCTACATGTTGTGGTAATGAGACAGACATTATAGATTATGATATATTTTCCTGTCAGAATAGGCGAGATGTATTAGAAAAGAACATTATCAGTTTACTAATTAATATAAAAATAAATTTAAAAAAGGAATTATTTTGAAAGTTGTAATTTGAATAACAACCACCCCCTGGAGTACAAACAAAATAAATTTCCCAAGCCATTTGCTAATAGAAAATTAAGTACGGCCCATTCTCACAGATATAATTTTCAAATCAATTCTAAACATTTACGGTCGGGCCATAATAAATAAAATATATAATATGAACTCCTTTAAGTGTTTTTCGTAAAGTACGTTATACGATATTCCATAGATCGTTTTTGGTACAGCCGCCTTCAGGAACATGCATTTCGATTACATTAAATTTAAACAATAATGTTTTCATAGTAATAAGATTACGGCATATACCTAGCACTAATTATTGCTAGATGCTAAAACATAAAATTACCAATGGCAATATATTGAAGCAAATTTTTGTGTTTACCCGATAATATCATTACACTTTTGTAAACAACATAAACACTAGCTTGTTCTCATCTCTTTATATTTATTTAACCTTGTAGTTACGTATAATAATAGGTACCGTATATCAAAACGCAATGAAACGTGTAACAAGGCAGTTGTTTACGGTATATAATAACATCTAAAAAGCTGTCAGTGAAATTATTGACCGAGAATTTGAATGAGATACATTACTTGAATAATAAGCAGTAATTTTGCGCGTAATTTTCAATACATATAATTAATATGTACTTATGAAGTTACAAAGTCCCTCTTTTACATGTAAACAGGCTGGACAAGCCTACACTTATATACTTATGGAAATACAAATTATTGAATAGTGTTAACTACAGCTTACTTCGTGAGTTAATGTATTAAACACACTCTCGCGTCATTCATTATTATTGATCTTGCTATTATTAATTAAAATTGTATCTCGTTATATACTTAGTTTATGCAGATTAACTGTTGTTGACAAACATTTTACATTACAGCTGTATGTTTTTAAATAAAAGTGGATTCAAGCCCATTATTTGAGTGTTCGTTAGATCAGTAGAACACTAAATTTGAAAAGGGGTGTATACAGGGTCCGCCGGCTAAAACTCCCCAGGCTCGTATTTTCTTTTATTTTTTAGGTACAACCTTAAGTTATATATCAAATTGTATGTCTTTTTAAACTCTTTAAAAATAGAATATTGGGTGTTCAAAATTTTTTTTGCAGATTATCATATTTTGCAAATAAAGTTAATTTTTTTAAATATTTTTTAACCTTACTCCGTATAATAAATATTGCTTTATGGTTGGATGCCGGCTTTTATTTTCTTCAATTTATGCCTTTACCATGTATGCGTAATTTTTACTCCTTCTTAGTGAAAAACAAGAAAAACTAGTCGCCGCCATACGAAACCCTGCGATGAGGCTAGTGCGTGATGTAGAAAACCAAACTAGTCTCATCGGAGGGTTTCGTTTTCTAGCTTCTCTCTCTGTAGAACGAACTTTGTACTTTATTTATTAAAAAGTTATTCCAAATTTTGAGGTTTTGTGTGCAGCGATGGGTATGTAGGCATAATTTGTGCCGTATTAAGCTACTAAAATAACACTTAAAAAATTCTGAACAACCCTATTAACAAAAATGGCGGCGACTAGTTTTTCTTGTTTTTCACTAAGAAGTAGTAAAAATTACGGATACATGGTAAAGGCACAAATTTAAGAAAATAAAAGGCGGCATCCAACTATAAAGCAATATTTATTATACGGGGTAAGGTTAAAAATATTTACAAAAATTAACTTTATTTGCAAAATATGATAATTAACAAAAAAAATTTTGGACACCCAATATTCTATTTCATATATAACTTAAGGTTGTATCTAAAAAAATAGTGAAAATACAAGCCTGGGGAGTTTTAAGTGGCGGACCCTGTATATTGCATATTAACCCTACATACACATTTTCAACTGGTGTAAGTACGTTTATGATTGATGTGATATGCACCCCTATAACACAACATAAGGAAGTATTCCCTCGATACTCAACATGTATTAAAACGTATTGGGGACAGAAACCAAGCTGTAAATGCAATTTCTACACTAACGTCCTAGGGTTGGTGCGTGCGCCATTTATAAGCACTGATGATCCAACTCGTTTTTATGATGCATAAATCTGTATAAATCCTTTCTTAAAGCGTCCCCAGAGAGTATGGATTGCATTCGAAACCAGTAAGCAGATGGGAGATCACATAATTACCATATATTTTATGGTAGGCATTGTAAAAGGCCGTTTAGGATTCTAAAGAGCCATTGTTGAACAGTCTCCATGTATGGTGATGATAAATTATGTGGATATTTTATCATTATTTTAAACGGAGGTGACTAAAAATGTCATCGGTTTACTAGGAAAATGAACACTATAATAATAATTAATATGGAGTGCGAACCTATTCTTTTTTAATGCTCGGATAAAAAAAATGCTCACAGAGCTCTTATTATCTAGATAATTCAACCATTATGTCATTTGTCATCAAAACAATCAAAATTTAGGCAAATGTTTAAAGCGATGCATATGACACCTCAAAAATGTTGGGTAAACCTGCTGGTACTTTATAATAATAATAATAATAATAATAAACGTCTTTATTTAATCTGGCGGGCTGTCAGCTTGCGCTGTTTTTAATGCCAACCAGAACCAATTTGGCAATACAAAACTATACAATATATATATATATATATATATATATATATATATATATATATATATATAACTTTGAATATGTATAACGGTCGCAACTTGTTGAATGTTCAAGCTCCAGAAGTAGGGGGTATTCGACCTTTTGATTATATAAAATTAAGCGAACTCTTTTTTCATTGCCAAGCTTTCGTCTTTATTTAAGACATCATCAGGGCTTCTACAATAAATTTACAATGGAGTAAGCATATCATAATACTAGGTTTTACATAAATCTTACCGAAAGTGAGATTAATTTAAAAATATTTTATGTTGTGAGTTATTTTCCTTCAATATACCATGTAATTTCTTCGTGTTCTTGCCTCTAGTAGTTTAAATTAATAAGAAATAGATAATTGTTCGTACAATATTCAAATACAGCTTAAAATTATACGATTAAATTCAACACAACAGGAAATATAGACAGTGTCAATATGTCGGCGTCAAAAATCACAGCCTTCCATCACAGCAACATTTTCTAGTTTTTATATAGTTAATTATTCAAAATCCCTTCCGAAAGTAAGTATGTATAAATATTACTAAGATTTTGGGTGTCTGACTTTTTATTAATAGTATTTGTATGTTTGTTAATTTGATACATTTCCAAAATTAATCTTTTTTTTGTAATTTTTTCTTTTTCCAAAATTTTAATTTCTTGCCAGTTGATCGAATGTTGATTTTGAATTGCATGTTCCGCTAGAGAACAACGATCTCTTTTATTAGTTCTGATGTCACTTTTATGCAGATTTACCCTACTTGATAGCCACTGTGATGTTTGTCCAACATACACATTATTACAATTTTGACACTCTACACAGTAAACCACATTTGACTGGTATTTTACTGGAATTTTGTCTTTAAGTTTACTAAAAATGTTTGAACCTTTCTTAATGTTTCTTATGGATATTTTAATCTGTTCAGATTTGAAATTTCTGATGATTTTAGTTACTAAACCTGTTATATTTGGAAGAGATCCGAAACGGGGAATTCCTATGTTATTTATTGAAGAATCTATGTTCTCTTGCTGGCCCACATTTTCTTGGTTATTTGTACCACCGTTTGTTACAGAGAAAATAATTTTATTTAATAGAATCTTTGGATATGAGTTTTCCAATAACATAATTTTGAGTTTTTTTAAATTTTTATTTACTAAACTTGGATGTGAAATTTTTAGAATTCTATGTTTCATTTGTTTAACAAAATTTGTTTTTATTCTAACTGAATGATTTGATAGAAAATTTAGATACCTGCCGGAAGAGGTTGGTTTTTGATACCAGTCTAGAATTAAAATGCTATTTTGTCTTATGACCCTAGTGTCTAGAAATGGCACACTGTTATTAACCTCCCTTTCAATTGTAAATCTAATATTTTCATCGAAAGAGCCAAAAATTGTTAAAATTTCTTCCATGCCGTCCCTTGGAATTATCAGTAGCAAATCATCCACAAATTTTTTGATGAAAAATACATTATAAGATAGTTTCGGTATGCAGGTATCAAGTAGATGGTCCATTATGTACTGCGCTAATATTGGACTCAATTTTGAGCCCATGGCACAACCAAAAATTTGTTTGTAGTATTTTTGTTGGTAAGTAAAATACGAGTAGTTATTGTCTAATATGAAGGATATTAACTCTAAGAACAACTGTCTTCTTTTATCAGTGGTCGAAATTTTGGGACATACGAAAAAAGGGTCAATTTTGTACCAGTGTTCACGCAATACCTTGATAACTAATTGTTTTGAAATGTTTCCAAAAAGGTTTACTACATCCAATGATACTACTTCATGATTTGGAGGAACTTGTATGTCCTTTATAGATTCAACAAAATGGAAAGTATCTTTTATATAATAGATGTTATTGGTATCGTACGCTTTGGTTAGAATTTCACAAAGTAATTTGGATAAGTTTGTCATTGGACTTTGAATGCTGGAAACTATTGGTCTCAAAGGTACATCAGGTTTGTGGAGCTTAGGGTTTCCATAAATCCTTGGTGTTACTGAATTATATATTTTATACAATTTTGCATTTTCGGCGTTGAGAAAATTTATTTTTTCTAACTTGCTTATATAGGAATTTGCTTTGGTTTGTATAGTCCGAGTCGGATCGCTTTTCAGTTCTTTAAAGTACTTTCTATCTGATAAAATATCCATCATCTTTTGTTGGTATTGCTCTCTATCCAAAACAACTGTTACGCCTCCTTTATCACTGTTTAAAATTAATAAATTTTGATTTTCTTTAAAATATCTCAAAGTTTCATTATACAGTGTGTCAGTTTGGTTTTTTACGTCTTTATTTTTATGTACGTAACTTGTTATTATGCTTGTTAATTTGGCCCTGTAATAATCCCTATGTTCCTCTGTTATATTTTCTAGAATGTTTTCAATATCCGCTACAAGTTTTCCCATGTGAATGTCTTTAACATTTGTTTTATAACTGAATTTTGGACCTAAAGCTAAAATTGTTTTAATATTTTGAGGTACTGTGGTCGTGGATAGGTTCACAAACCATTTTTCTTGTGTGTTGAATTTTACGTTTACATTTTGTTTAAGTTTATTCAATTTATTTAAGTTATTTGTTTTTACCTTATGAAAGTGACTGTTGTATTTAATTTTAAGTCTTCTTTGATATTCATTTTGTATATATTGTGGTAATTTATTTTGTAATTCCAATATTATGGAATTTGTTAATTTTGAATTTCTTTTAATGAGAAAATTAACATGACTAATTTCTAAACTAATAACTCTAAACATTAACCTTCTATTAAACTCCAGAATTCTTCTTTCTAATGGTTCGTTGTTTTCACCAAAAAGTTTATAAAGATTTTTGACACTATTTGATACATGGTTTGGCACCACTCCATTGTTCTTACATTGATGCAGGAATATTCTTCTGTTTACAAGATTGGCTTCCTTTATATTCAGCTTACTCCATTGCTTTAATAACAGCATTGTTTGAACTCCATAAGATGTTTTTATTTCTTGATAAAACCCCATCAGTGATTACAACTTTGAATATGTATAACGGTCGCATGTATCAAATAGTGTCAAAAATCTTTATAAACTTTTTGGTGAAAACAACGAACCATTAGAAAGAAGAATTCTGGAGTTTAATAGAAGGTTAATGTTTAGAGTTATTAGTTTAGAAATTAGTCATGTTAATTTTCTCATTAAAAGAAATTCAAAATTAACAAATTCCATAATATTGGAATTACAAAATAAATTACCACAATATATACAAAATGAATATCAAAGAAGACTTAAAATTAAATACAACAGTCACTTTCATAAGGTAAAAACAAATAACTTAAATAAATTGAATAAACTTAAACAAAATGTAAACGTAAAATTCAACACACAAGAAAAATGGTTTGTGAACCTATCCACGACCACAGTACCTCAAAATATTAAAACAATTTTAGCTTTAGGTCCAAAATTCAGTTATAAAACAAATGTTAAAGACATTCACATGGGAAAACTTGTAGCGGATATTGAAAACATTCTAGAAAATATAACAGAGGAACATAGGGATTATTACAGGGCCAAATTAACAAGCATAATAACAAGTTACGTACATAAAAATAAAGACGTAAAAAACCAAACTGACACACTGTATAATGAAACTTTGAGATATTTTAAAGAAAATCAAAATTTATTAATTTTAAACAGTGATAAAGGAGGCGTAACAGTTGTTTTGGATAGAGAGCAATACCAACAAAAGATGATGGATATTTTATCAGATAGAAAGTACTTTAAAGAACTGAAAAGCGATCCGACTCGGACTATACAAACCAAAGCAAATTCCTATATAAGCAAGTTAGAAAAAATAAATTTTCTCAACGCCGAAAATGCAAAATTGTATAAAATATATAATTCAGTAACACCAAGGATTTATGGAAACCCTAAGCTCCACAAACCTGATGTACCTTTGAGACCAATAGTTTCCAGCATTCAAAGTCCAATGACAAACTTATCCAAATTACTTTGTGAAATTCTAACCAAAGCGTACGATACCAATAACATCTATTATATAAAAGATACTTTCCATTTTGTTGAATCTATAAAGGACATACAAGTTCCTCCAAATCATGAAGTAGTATCATTGGATGTAGTAAACCTTTTTGGAAACATTTCAAAACAATTAGTTATCAAGGTATTGCGTGAACACTGGTACAAAATTGACCCTTTTTTCGTATGTCCCAAAATTTCGACCACTGATAAAGAAGACAGTTGTTCTTAGAGTTAATATCCTTCATATTAGACAATAACTACTCGTATTTTACTTACCAACAAAAATACTACAAACAAATTTTTGGTTGTGCCATGGGCTCAAAATTGAGTCCAATATTAGCGCAGTACATAATGGACCATCTACTTGATACCTGCATACCGAAACTATCTTATAATGTATTTTTCATCAAAAAATTTGTGGATGATTTGCTACTGATAATTCCAAGGGACGGCATGGAAGAAATTTTAACAATTTTTGGCTCTTTCGATGAAAATATTAGATTTACAATTGAAAGGGAGGTTAATAACAGTGTGCCATTTCTAGACACTAGGGTCATAAGACAAAATAGCATTTTAATTCTAGACTGGTATCAAAAACCAACCTCTTCCGGCAGGTATCTAAATTTTCTATCAAATCATTCAGTTAGAATAAAAACAAATTTGTTAAACAAATGAAACATAGAATTCTAAAAATTTCACATCCAAGTTTAGTAAATAAAAATTTAAAAAAACTCAAAATTATGTTATTGGAAAACTCATATCCAAAGATTCTATTAAATAAAATTATTTTCTCTGTAACAAACGGTGGTACAAATAACCAAGAAATGTGGGCCAGCAAGAGAACATAGATTCTTCAATAAATAACATAGGAATTCCCCGTTTCGGATCTCTTCCAAATATAACAGGTTTAGTAACTAAAATCATCAGAAATTTCAAATCTGAACAGATTAAAATATCCATAAGAAACATTAAGAAAGGTTCAAACATTTTTAGTAAACTTAAAGACAAAATTCCAGTAAAATACCAGTCAAATGTGGTTTACTGTGTAGAGTGTCAAAATTGTAATAATGTGTATGTTGGACAAACATCACAGTGGCTATCAAGTAGGGTAAATCTGCATAAAAGTGACATCAGAACTAATAAAAGAGATCGTTGTTCTCTAGCGGAACATGCAATTCAAAATCAACATTCGATCAACTGGCAAGAAATTAAAATTTTGGAAAAAGAAAAAATTACAAAAAAAGATTAATTTTGGAAATGTATCAAATTAACAAACATACAAATACTATTAATAAAAAGTCAGACACCCAAAATCTTAGTAATATTTATACATACTTACTTTCGGAAGGGATTTTGAATAATTAACTATATAAAAACTAGAAAATGTTGCTGTGATGGAAGGCTGTGATTTTTGACGCCGACATATTGACACTGTCTATATTTCCTGTTGTGTTGAATTTAATCGTATAATTTTAAGCTGTATTTGAATATTGTACGAACAATTATCTATTTCTTATTAATTTAAACTACTAGAGGCAAGAACACGAAGAAATTACATGGTATATTGAAGGAAAATAACTCACAACATAAAATATTTTTAAATTAATCTCACTTTCGGTAAGATTTATGTAAACCTAGTATTATGATATGCTTACTCCATTGTAAATTTATTGTAGAAGCCCTGATGATGTCTTAAATAAAGACGAAAGCTTGGCAATGAAAAAAGAGTTCGCTTAATTTTATATAATCAAAAGGTCGAATACCCCCTACTTCTGGAGCTTGAATATATATATATATATATATATATATATATATATAATATATATATATATATATATATATATATATTTCTCAGCAAAGAAAATAATGTCATAGGCACAGAAAAAGTGAATATATATAATATAAGTAGATTATATATTCGAAATACAACAGTAAACATCAAGAATCAATACGAATTTGACCACCAAGGAGCAACAACTTCAGCTTTGATTTAAAAATATGATAAGAGAATGACCGCAGATCTCTAGGCAGATTTCCATAGTAATGTGCAGACGCATATGAAAAAGCTGATTGAAAGAGGACGGTATTATGCTTAGGTATGTTCAAAGTAGTGGCAACAAACCGCAGGTTAGTGTTGTGACATTGTACGCGAAAATTTATTTTGTCTTTTAAGTATTTTAGCTCGTTAAACAAGATAATGGCGTGCACCAAACACATAAGATGGTATATCCATCTTTCTCGCATTCTTAACCACTTATGAAGCCTTATAAAGGGTGTTATGTGTTCCCGCCTAGATATACCGGTAGAATATCGCATACATGCATTCTGTATTTTTTGAATTCTATATTCCTCCGCGCCAGTCAAACATGGACCGTATACCAAACTACCATATTCGACTCTAGATAGCACTAATGAATTCGTTAATCTAATTTTACATTCTGTTGAGAGAATGTTCTTAAAACAATATAATGCTTTCAGCTTTAGAAAAGAACTTTGTGAAATTAACGAAACATGGTTTTTAAAAGTTAGAAGAGAATCAAAAGTCACACCCAAATTTTTAACTAACTGAACGTTTTGGATAACACCACCTCCCAATCGCAATTGTACTAGGTCTTCAGAAAATGCGATTTTTTTTGACCTAAAAGTAACAGAGAAAGTTTTTCTTGTGTTAAGTAATAAACCATGATTCTTCGACCACATTTCGATTTTATTCAAATCTTCATTAATAGTATTAATCGCCTGAACAACTGAGATAGGCTTATACGACAGATATATTTGGCTGTCATCCGCATAACAGTGTAATTTACAATTATGTACCACATTTTCAAAACCCGACATATACAACACGAAAAGGATAGGCCCCAAAATTGATCCCTGCGGCACACCGGAATCCAAAGCAACAGGCTGTGAAATATTATTGGTATCAAGTTTTACCATTTGATTCCTTTCGGATAAGTAGTCCCAAAACCAACGAAGAGTGTCATCACTAATGCCCAGAAATTTTAATTTGGCTAACAACATTTCATGATTTAAACAATCAAAGGCTTTAGTGTAATCAAGAAATACTGCTGTTGTAACTTCTTTCTTGTCTATGGCGCGCAAGTAATCGTCAGTTACATCTAACAAAGTAGTAATTGTACTATGACCACAGCGAAATCCTGACTGACGGTCAGGTATTAACCCGTTGTGCTTAATGTGAGTGATTAATTGCTTGTAAACCACTTTTTCAAGAAGTTTGGAAAACAAAGGTAACAGGCTAATAGGTCTAAACTCACTAAGCGAATTCGGTGAATCTGATTTGGGTAGTGGAACTACAATTGCTGATTTCCATGCAGAAGGAAACGTACTGTTACTTAACGAATAATTTACAATATGCGTTAATGCATTTAGGCAAAACGGCAGGCACATAATCAACATGTCACGTGTAAACCCGTCACTACCCGCCGCGTTAGACTTCATATGAAGTATTATTTCCCGTACATCATCCGAAGAAACTTCGTGAAATCGCAAAGTGCTGCTGATACTAGGATGCAAGTTACTATTATAAAAAGCTACATCTGCTGCACTCACTGTTGTATCCGGAACAGAGTTAGCAAAGTGATAATTAAATTGATCAGGATCTTGAAAGTGATCCGGAATTGTGCGTTTGGTATTGTTGTGAATATTCAGTTTGTTTATAGTATTCCACCAAAGCTTCGAGCTTCTTGTGCACCGCAATTCATACTCAATATAGGCTTTCTTTTCACGTCTGATTGAAGCTGTAACCATATTTCTTAACTGCTTATAATAAATCCATTTACCATTTACAGTCTCCTTAGAGCAGTTTAAATTGCGTGAATATTTTTTGTAATTAGAGAAGGCTGTGTTCCTTCCGACTGCAGTAAACACTTGTTGAATATCTTAATTAAAAAAGATAGTTCCAAAAATAAGAAAATCATCGACTAGTATCAATAGACAAAAAGTTATGATTTGTAGGTTTCAGTGAAACTGAAATAATTTGGTTCTACAGAAGATGATAACGTTTTGTTTATTGAATCTGAATAGTTTTTTTTGCAACTTTTTAATTATTGATGTCCTGAGTGTTTTAGTTTATTAGCATCATTAGCATATTATGTGTTTAGCAACAATTCACCTTGCTGAAAATTCTAATTATGATGTTCATATKTTCGACCACGTGAATTACATAAGGATCCAATATCAAGCGGATATTAAAAATTACCTTTTTCTGTACGACCTCATATGAAAAGACTTGAGTTTCGCTCATAGTGAGAGAATATTTAGCTTTTTCTCAGAAATGTAGTTTTTTAAATCCACAGTTTTGTCAGAATTGAACTTTTGGATACCAAACCTTGACAGCCTATTTGTAAAACATCATGGGTACTTGTTACTATAGCAACCAAATGTTGATAGATCTATCAATGATTGTTTTCCTTCCACACAGTTCTCCAGCTGGCGGAAAATTTCACGAGCAATTTCCCTAATGATCCAGTAATCGATTTAATTACCAGCAACGACCACTGCAAGTTGGCTGCGTTGGAACATTCTTAATAATGCTGTTTACATAACTGCAACAAAAAAAATGGTGAGCTCACTGTTTGCGTAAGGAGAATCGAAGCGTTTCGAAGACGACGTGTGCCCGGGTATTCTGTAGATTTACACAAGTAATCGGTCGCCCTTGGAAGGCCAGCCAGTCTGGCTGGCAACATGAGTCTGTTGCTGGGAGAGAGAAATCGGTTGATGCATGAGCATTACCGCTTTTTGTGCCCTACAGTGTCTTCCTTAGCTGGTGGCGTAGATCAGTTCGTGCTAATTTTATTTTACAACAAATGTCTGCCTGAAATCGGCGCTGCTTCTTTTCATCAAAGCTAAAGGTGCTAAATGAGGTTGTGGAATGGTGAACACGTTTTGTCTATTTACAAAAATATTTTTAGTTGATTACGGAGCAGTTTTACTATAACTGCATAGTTTGATAGACTCGACGTTAATCTTATCACACACTTTCGTAATGTTGTCAAAACAAATCAAATTTATTGGATTAATATGATTACAGGAATAAATGAGAAGTTACTAAGAAAAATCATTATGCCATTATCATTACTAATTGGATATCTATTTTAGACAGCAAGCTGCAATATTTCATTTATAGATAATTCACCAAACAAAAATATATAAATATAAAGTTTGACAACAGTTGTTTTACAGAATTATTGTGAATAGTGTATATATGCTGAATACAAATTTATAAAGGTGAATCGGTATTTTACGGAGTGGTGACAGAAATTGGTCTGCAGAAAATTACACTGAAAGACTTTTTTTAAATCCTGAAAGGGATGGGGGAGAAGTAGTAGTTGAAGCTAATGAAATATTGTAGGAGAATGATCAAAACAGACTTAAAAATGTTAATGAAGAATGATACCCTCAAGCATCAGGTACATCAAACACCTTGCTGACAGACATCGAACAATTAATTAACAGTGATGATTTCGTTTTGGACCCGGACTATCAAGATTCAGATCACTTTTTGGCTCAGGAGGAAAACGAAGAAGATCATGCAGAAAAAGAGATTCCTGTAGATACCAATGAAGACAACACACAGAATAATTTAGTTGAATAACGGGATAATACAATTATTGTTAGAGAGCGAAAACACAAAAGGAATTTGAACAAATGGAAATATAATGAAAGAAAAGCTTGCTGCTAGAAAGGAGTACATTTCTAAGGGACATGTAAACTGAAACGTTTTCAAAAAATTCAAGAAGACACTTCTGGTCTCCATAAAAAGATAATAATCAAAAGCGTCAGTTTGTGGCACCTAGCATCATTGTAGCATCAATAAAGAAATATAGAGATAGAACAGGTGACAGAAATAATAAAAGACAGGTAACATCATTATTCATCTAGACCATCGGATAGAAGTATGCAGTCTTTTTTCTGCAAACCTTAAACATCTCTCAGACATTTATAACAACCGCTTTATCAAAAAGGGAATGTGGTGGCCTTGTGTCCAAAGACCACAGAGGAAAAAACCCGCCGTAGAAAATTTCTGATAATGTAAAAAATGCAGTAGAAATCATATTTTGAAATGCTGATACAATCTGATTATGACAAACATATCCATGAAGAGGTATAAATTAAAGAAAATGGATAAAGAACTATCTATCTTAAAATGTAAAAAATAATGTTACTTTTAATTTTTGCACAGTAATGCTAAGTCACAAAATACAGTGAGAAAGTTTCAGGCAAACAGCATCAAATCCACTTTTGAATTAAAAAAATTCTCATAAGTAAATTATAAAATCAAGAGAGTCACGAGGAGAAAGTTTAAAAACAAGGATTTTTTCAAATTTTTGTAATGCCTTACAATCCCACATTAAATATTTGGCTGTTTCTAATAATGTTTTACCGAGGGGTGTATCACTAAGGAATTTTAGTGTACACGCGCCAGGAATTGCACGGAATTACGGGGAATTAAAAAGAATTGTGTGGAATTACTAAGAATTGCTCAGAATTAATTGGAATTACGGTAGAAATTTTAAATTTGTATTTACAAAAATTGTTCAAAATTTTATGGTCTACATTCTGATAACAAGAAGTAAATCCTTGGCTTACTTTAAAAGTTGTTATTAAAAAAACTTGAATTTGACAAAAACTTTCGGGTTTTGTATATTTTTATATGAAAAGATGTAAAAAACTTGTTTGCAAAATAATGTTTTGTAAATTTAACTTCAAAGGTCTCAGCGACGTTCTAAAATATCGAAATTTGCAAGAAATTGTATGATTGTCAGAAGATGCCATTATAATTACTGAAAGAATTGAATATGATCCTGTAATAAATAATAAAGTTTGGGATTTGTTTTAGCTTTATAAAATAGCATTCCCAATACTAATGCATATACTGCGATTTAATCTGAACCATTCCAGATTAGAAACTCGAATTACATAGGTATCAATAAATTGTACAAAAGTGAGAAACAAAATACAGTATGATAATAAAGTTGGGAACAAAATTAATAATTTAATTGTATAATGTTTCTTTTAAACGCTAGAACTGGTCGATTTTTGTTTTAAAATTGTCATATTTTGAGGTAAGAAAAATGATGACGTCATCCGTTTTTTAATTATGAGCATCAATTTAAATGGCAATCCCTTACTTTTCTTTAATTCTTCCAGATTTATTTAAAATATAAAAATTGGGGGTTGCTGTTTAAAAAAATTGATGATAACGTCATCATTCAAATGACGTCATTGACAAAATTTGCATGTCAAAAGATGGCAATTTTAAAATAAATATCGACCTGTTCGGGCGCTTATCGAAAAAAATACATAAATAGGTAAGTTAAGAATTTTGTTCCGAACTTTATGTTCACTCTTAAAAATTTTTATTCTTTGGCTCTTGTGGTTTATCCCAGCATAAAATCGTTTGTATTATTCATCATTTTTTTGTTTTGCACTTATTTTTATAATATGTTTTACTTATGTTTTAATAGACTTTATTTTCTTTGTTTTTTTTAAATTATATTATTACACTAAAACTTAACTGGACTCAATGCAAACACACACACGCACACTAGATGAATTACATAAAATTTCAGGAATTACTAAGAATTTAGATGTAATTCCTAATTTCATAGGAATTTCGATATAATTCCATTAACTCCGTGGAATTAGATAAAATTCCATGTACAGGAATTACAGGAATTTTCTGACTATGTATAGGAATTTTTAGTGTACAAAATTTGGCCCGTGATGCACCATTCGTGTTATATGCTCTCCCGAACAAATGCATAATATGAACACAGTTGAGCTCTGAGGTACAGATAGATATATATTTTTTCACAGAAAACTATAGTTACTTTTCTGCATGTCGCCATATTTTGCAGGCATACTACGTATATATTTTATCGTGGCCAACAAATCATCTTCACTTTGACTTTGTTATTAAATGGGTCTATTTTTATGCAACTAATGTTCAATTTATGGATTTCCTATTCGTATATAAATCATCCTATACCAGACAACGTATAATTCGTAATTTACTGCTGAGGCTATCTAATATTAACGTTGTACCTTGCATTCTACCCCTGTAACAGCAACATGTCGCCAGTTGCACGTACTTTTCTTTAAAATGCATTATTCAGTCGATTCACGAGGAACCAACTGGAAAAACTTGATGTATGGGTGCAGTCCGCGGCCCCTAATTAAACATTCGTCGAGACAAAAACGAGAATTTAACATTCGAGTAAGGCACATCGTCTACTTCTATTATAGACACATGACTTATAAGGCAAAGATTTATTGGTCTTTGGTGTGTTCTTCTGCGTATTCTGAAACCATAATGCGAGACGGGCGGCGCGCACATCCACCGTCTGCATTCCTCGCCTCCGGTTACATTGTGTTTGAGGAGGGCGATCGGGAATTTTTAAAACACGGGGATGCGTGACAGCAACACAGATGTTGAATGTGCTACCGTGGGTTTGGATGTCTTCTTTATGAGCGCCACCGTGGATATATGTCATTGCTATTAAATGAATACAATGAAACCACTTGTAGATATATAAGCCATTTTTAGCAAACTGCTTAGTTTCATTGACAAGACCAGTTTCGAACAGCGGTACATTAGCAAGGTGGTAGATAAAAATCGCTGCAAATTGAATCAATACTTCCACATCCAATTGGGTATTATCACTTTTTTTGAAAATTAGGTAAAATTAATCTTGAAGTGCATATATATCCTACGCCATGTTAAAAAAAACAAAAACAATATTTGTAGGTAGAGAATTTCAGGTCTGAAATTCGAATCTTAGGAGTCACCGCCAAAACGCTTCTATCCAAGGTTATTCAACTCGTGACGTCAACTGTCATGTAAACATTACTGAGGAGCATGCTGTTTAATGGTGTAGTATCATTCTTGCATTGGAAAAGCTTTTGTGTGGTGTTTATTGAAAGGACGGTGTAAGAGGTCGCACCAAAAAGTGATTTGTGTAGTTTTACAAGCATCTATTATGTATGGAAAACAAAACAAGTGTTGTTTTGTACATGGTTATATAAGTAAGTACAGCTAACATAATTTTTGTAACCATTCCTCGTGATTATCAATGTATGAAAAAATTGTTTAAGGGCCCTAGACGTGATATGCCGAAATCGGAAAAATTTATTTTTCTGTTGCGAAGATCATCTTAATTCTTACTGTAAGTTTTTTATTTTTTTTTGGGTTATAAGTGTTTACCATTCAGTTTCCATCTTGTTATAGCTTGAAGAGGATATGAAAAATTATATGCGTTTTAAGTTGATAGAGGGAAATGTTATAATAAAGAACGATGTTGTTCCCCATATATTCGACTGTTAACCAGACCGGAAACGAACCCCAAGAGCCCTGAAAATAAATGGCAATTTATATTTATTCTGACGTCTAAAATTTAGGGTACATTTTTATGTTTCCAAATAGTATGTTTTCAACAACCCACTGTCAAATTATCAATGCTACGTTAATTTGATAAAAAGTTCACTTATACTGTTGCTTTTACGTTCCTCATCTCCGCCGCGTTGAACCACTCGTCGCTGTATACAAATTCCATAACAATGAACATGCCTTCAGAAGTTTTAATTCATAAGTATTTTACTTTTTCTTGGCGTATAATTGCTTGTCACAAAATGAACGCAAACAACAAACTGATAAATTGTCAGGCTGAGACTGACGTGTGACGCGCTGACCCCAGATGTAAACAAGCGGCCATTTACAAGACACCTGACGTCACGGCCAATATGTTCGCGTTTTGGCGGTCCCTTTAAGTATTCACATTTTTAATATTAAAAATACACCTTACGATCCATTTTTTCCAATTTATAAGCTGTCACAGCTGTTTTGTGGATTAGATACTACCTATTAATATGCAATTTAATAAAATATAATTACAAGGCAAATACCCAATTGTCAGAATGATATTTACGCTTTTATTTTTTATTATCGAGATATTAGCAAAAATACATAAATTTTTAAAATTAGTTTTTTCCAAATAACTCGAAAATTATTAACTCAACAAAAAAATTGCAAGAGTGCTTTCCGATCAGAAATTTGATTTTATATACAGTGTGTCGCATTTAAGATGAAGACACCTCCATATTTTATTTATTTAAAGGAATACAGATCTGAATTTTCGCACAGTAATAAACGGTGACGGGTCATATTTTTTAAGATACTTATGCTAATTCTGAATTTTAAACTCAATATTTTGTTTCGCGTTAGAGATATCGATAAAAGTTATTAGTAAAAGTTATTCAGAATTTTTTTTTAGTCCCGTAAACCAATTTTCATAACAAAATTCGCATTTTTATTTTTTCAATATTTTTGTATCTTAAAATCATTACGTTTTTTGTTTTTTTTTAATTTTATACTTAGTTTGCCATGGTAAATAATAAAATTGAGAGAAGTGTCAAATACTAGTCAGTTGGGACTTTATTGCGTACATTTCTAGTTATTGAGATAGTAATCACAGAATTAGCACTTAGTTTTTAGTTTTTTTTGCATCGCTTTAGTTAGCAAGTTTAAACAGCAGCCAGTTTTTAATTTATTGTGTTAATTTCTAGTTATAATTGGTGATCAGAGAATCAAAATGCTATTAACTTTATGTGAAAAAATCGAAATAATTCGGTTGTCTGGTGATAACGTTCTTAGCAGCAGACAAGTTGCTGCAGAGTTTAACTTGAGACATCCCAAACATGCTCCTATTACTCATGGAAAAGCAGCCGCTGTGAATGCTCTTTTTAATGAAACTGGCAGTGTTGTTAAAATTCATCAGAATGGTCAAACTCGTCGAATACACCCGCATCTTGAGGATAACGATATATTGGCGGCAAATCTACGCATGAGCCTTCGACATTTATCATTTCAACTGAATATTGGCAAGGATAAAATTAGAAGATGCTTCATTCTTCACAAAATTAAACCGTGTAAACCTTAGTTTTTGCATACATTGAAAGAAGGTGCTAATAATAAAAGATTGGACTATTGTTATTGGGCTCAAGGTAATTTTTTAAACGACAGACTTTTTTTGAAGAAGATTTTGTTTAGTCATGAGGCTACATTCACCACTAATGGGGTTGTGTCGTCTCAAAATTGTACATATTGGGCCACGGAAAATCCCCACTGAGTTATAAATTGTAAAGACCAATATTCCCAGAAAGTCAATGTTTGGTGTGGGATTTTAGGAGACCAAATAATTGGTCCTTTTTTCTTTAACGAGTCATTAAATGCTGAGCGTTTAGCTAATTTTCTTGATGGGCAATTCTGGGATGCAATTGAAAATCTTCCTCTTAATGTGCGACAGGATATGTATTTGCAACTAGATGGTGCATCTATTTATAACTCAAGAATTGTTCGTGAGTGGTTGAATCAAAATTTTCCTGGATAGGAAGAAACAGTCTTTTTGAACTGTGCCCTCTGAGGTCTCCCGATATTACACCTCCTGATTTTTATTTTTGGGACATGTTAAAAAACAAGGTTTGTAAAACAACACCCAGAAATCGAGATGAACTTTGTGAGAGGATAAAACAAGAATGTCAAGAAATCAGCATCCCTGAACTTAAACGAGTAGCTAGACAGAATAGAAGAAGAATAGTTGAGAGAGACCTCAACTAATTACAGTTAATTAATTATTTTGTATTAGGAAAATAATTATTGTTTATTTTTTTTTCTAAATTTAATCAGTTATCATGGAATAAAATAATTATCATAAAATAAAATTCTCATTCCCTTGTGTTATTTAATTTATTGAAATATTTGAATACATAACATTAATAAATTGTCAAATTCTTACTTTCCATAGCGCACTAGTTATAAAATTGAAAAAAGGAAACGTAAAAATTTTAAGATATCAAAGTATCGAAAAAAATAAAAATTCTGAACAACTTATTCTAATAACTTTTTTCGATATCTCTAACGCGAAACAAAATATTGAGAATCAGCCCTATTTGTCAATTCGTAGTAGGCCGAGTTTAAAATTCAGAATTGGTCTAAGTATCTTAAAAAATAGGGCTCGTCACCGTTAATGACTGTGCGAAAATTCAGATCTGTATTCCTTTAATAACTAAAATATGGGGCTGTCTTCATCTTAAATGCGACACACTGTACATATAATACCAAAATTTGAAAAAATCGTATGGGCAGGTTCCAAAATACATCTTTTGGAAATATTTCGAAAATGTAAAATTTTTGATAAATTTTTAAGACACTTTTTGTGAGGAATTTTATTTCCTATCTGATGGTATTTTCATTTTTTGAATATATTAAGTATTTTCGGACATATTTAGTAAAAACCGTTTTCTTGAAGTGACGCTTTTTTGCTAATATCTTCTGAACTGTTTGCTGCACCGAAAATTTATAAGGACGAATAATACTCGCAATTATATTAGTAATGACATACTAAAACGAAAAAAAATTTGCAAAAAGGGTAGTTACCCCCCAATTACACCTCCTTCCCGATACCCTACTTACTCCAAAAACAGTAGGTCGCTTTGGGTAGTCGAGATTTATAGGTAGGTATGCCAAATTTCAAGTTCATATGTTAAGTCTTCCGAAAGTTATCGCGTCCACATACAAAACCACAGACATACAGACAAGAAATGCTCAAATTTTGTTTTTGGATGTTTTCAAGCATTTTAAAGCGATTGAGCAAATAAAAATTTTTGAATTTTTTTTTCGCGATACAATACTTCCTATCCGTTGGATGTGGAAGTAAAATTGAGTTCCAACTTTGGCTATTATAGTTCCATTGATAATTCTAAAAATCTACAATATGCATAAACTTTCAAATACACCTTGAAATAAAAGTACAGTAGTAGTGGACTTAAAAATTATGGCATTACTTCCTTCTGCAATTATGGCTAAAGAAGATTCAAGAGGATATAGCTATTAATCAATCTTCCGAGTCATTTAATGAAAAAGAAATTGCTTTCTTCATAAAAGCTTGAAATTTAGTTTTCTTTTTTGGAGTCCGTATCCGAAATCATAGCTGGCATCTGCTCCCAAAATGGTTGACCAACGAGTTTAATAGCTTACCTACACTTCCAGTAGATTTTTCGATTAAGAATTTCATACAGACAAAGTTAAGAACATCAAGCTTGAGGAGGGTGAGTTACTGGTCTCATTTGATGTAACATCGCTATTCCCTAGTGTACCTATAGATGCAGCGCTGAAATACCTTGAGGATCTACTGGTGATTAACGACACTGATAATATCAAAATTCAAGATTCAATATACAATTGAACGGTTTTTAAATTAACAATGAGCTTTTCGAACAACACGAAGGAACGTCCATAGAAACAGTCTCTCCTCCTTTCTGGCAAACTCCCTCGCGAATGGTTGCGTTACGTCGATGATGTTCTTGCCATCTTTGACACCAATAAATATAACAATGATAACTTCTTAGAAAGTTTAAATTCCCGTTTCACAAACATTAATTTTACTATGGAAAAATAAGAACAAGGAAGTTTTCCGTTTTTAGATATATTGGTGTCAAGAAAGAGCAACGACGAAATAGAGTATAATCAGAGTCGCAACATTCAACATAAACTTTCTACTTTGAACTTCCTAGTTAATAGATTAGTTAATTTTCCATTATCGAATGTTAACTTTGAAAAACTCACATATATCAAGAACGTTGCAGTTCATAATGAGTACTCTAGTAAAACGGTAGAAAATTTACTTAGGAAGATACAGCAAAAAAGATTGTTATGTAACCACTTTGTCTTTACCAACTACTTACTGTAGAATATAAATTTAACAAAATTTCCTTTGAATTAGGATTTACCAAAGGATTCGAACGCATCCTAAAATCTTTTCGTTTAAAACTGTCTTTTACTGCCAATAATACTATCAAAAATCCTTTAGGAAATCCGAAGGATAAAGTAGATAAAAAGCAGGCATATATCAAATACAGGTTAGATTTAAAGAGCATTTAAATCATTTCAGGTTTGGGAGGTTTGATAGATCAAGTATCGCATCTCACCCCATAACGTTTGCTATAATCTGTGAATATTCTTTATCATCAATATAATTTGAATATTTCACATGGGTTGATTCTTCCAAAATGGTTTACTATATCTACTATTCAAATACATTAAAAAGGTAATTAACAGCATAATTTTCCCTTCATTAATTTCCGATGGAATACTGAAAACGAAGACAATAACTGATATTAACAATGGCTCACTCGCAATCAATCATTCTTTTATACTTTTTATTTTTATTGAACACTTGGTCGTCGCGCAGCACCCAATGAAAAATCGCTTATCGCTAAAACTGAGGTTAAAGTGCAAAAAAATTCTTATTTTATCGATCATCCTTGAACTTTCCCACAACAAAATGCCATTAAATCTAATTTTAAACCGCCACCTTAGAAAGCGCTCGAGCATGATTAACCTGCACGTTTTCCTCTAATTACAGTAGTTGGGCAATGGACGTAAGTTGAAATGTAGTAGAAAAGAAAACATCAAAGTGTTGTTAAATGCATGTTTAAAATCAACAGAATCGTTTCAAATGACGCTAATAATAATAAAATGTGAAAAAGTCCCGTTTTTGTTCTATCATAAATACGGAGAAATTATTATATGATTTCCGTTTCTGTCCAATTAACTGCCGTTTATACAAATGTACAATTGTCGTTATTAAATATAACATCCGTTAAGACAAAGTCGTCTAAACCGGATCAGCAGCTGTCAGTCACTGTTTCGAATCAAACCTTTTTCTGCTGTTTGCTATTATTTTAAAGCACTTTGCAGTTGAGGCAGCAAACCAACCGACACCAATCAGTTGATTTATTTTTAGTGTAAATATACGCTAGAAATTTGCAGTAATTGGTTGCAGACGTGTTGTACACAGAAGCTTCTTATTTCATGTGTTTACACCACGATGTTTGGGAGTTTATGTGTTCTCGGTTTTAAAAATATACCAAGGTGGAAAAGCTACATAAAATCATAGCAGTTGCTGGTCAAAGCACAAAAGAGGACAACATTTGGTAGTAGCGATGATGGTTATATTTAACGTAAGATCTTTGATTAACAGTTCGTATTTCTTGTGTGTAATTTTAGAGAATACTACATACATACATGTATGGATGATAAAGGAATAAATGGCTGATACTTTTAACAATTTCGGGCTGCAATGCTTTTAATGTCATGCATTATTTATAGATATCAGTTTCTCTCTGGCTGTATCGCCTTCAAAAATACATGCTAATTGGGGTAAATTTCCACTATTATTAATATTTAACCTAAAAAACACTGGGAATTATATCCCGTAATATCATGACATTGAATGATACTTTATTAAACTAATGAAATACATAATTAAAAAAATATCACATCCAAATTTCATCCATAAGAATGAAAAAAAAATTATGTTATTACAAAATTCTTACCCACAAACTTTGATAAACAAAATTTTATTTTCTACAACTGATTATGCACAAAACGGTCGATTAATCAACAAAATTTAAATAGTATAAACGGTTTAGACTTTAGATAGAATGGAGCAACAAGATAGTCGAAATAATAACATAGAAGTTTCTCGTTTTGGATCTCTTCCAAACATTACAGATCTGAAAATGAAACTTATTAGAATTTTTCAAAATTAAGGCATTAAGAAATATTAAAAAAGTTTCGTATCTATTTAGCAAATTGAAATAAAAAAATCCAATAAAATATCAATGAAATGTCTATTCTATATCTTGTGACAAAATTTATGTGGGACAAACATCGCAGTGGCTTTCTAGTAGAATAGTACTGCATAAAAGCGATATTAGAACGAATAAGAATCAATGTTCATTGGCGGAACATATAATAGAAAACAATCATCATATAAATTGGGATGAAATCAAAATTTTAGAAAAAGAAAACATTGCAAATGAACGTTTAATTTTAGAAATGTATCAGATAAATAAAAATATTAACACAATAAATAAAAAATCAGATACACAAAATTTAAGTAATTATTTATTGTCTCAAGACATATTAAAATCTTGAGTTAATAAAATGAAAATGTTTAGTAAATCGTGCAGTTATAAATTTTTAAAAAATGTGGTGGCTATGTTGCAACTTTCAGATTTTGTCATTCATCTGTCTAAAATGAAAACTTCGAATTCTAAATAATATTATACATAAATGGAGCGTATTTTGCATGTTTTATAGAAGCCTTGACGAAGATTTGTAATAAAAATCGAAAGCTTCGCAAAGATAGAAGAGTAAACATTATTTCAACGTAAGAAGTCGATATTCCCCTTAATTAAGAAGACTTATAATTTTATATTTTTCGTTTAATTATTCAAACTTACGTTACTAATGTTTTTTTTATTTGATAGGAACAGTACTAATAACAAATTCGCTTATAGACTTAAAAGTTTAAACGCAACATTTCTGAAACATCTGTTGTAATATAACGATTTCAAGCTAAAGTAGCTGTAAATATTTGTGTCTAGGCTTAGGGAGCACATCTATTGTTTATTTTTAAGTCGTTTGCAAGTCGTTAGCCGCATTCGCCTTTGTGTTTAATAAGTTGCAGAAAGTCTGCTACTATTTTGGGAGGTCCATTGTTAGCACTTGGTACATGAACAGTGACGCAACGAGTCAAGCTGATATGCAGCTGACAATCAAATTAGCACAAATTTGTCTGAAACACAAGCGCCGAAAGTAGATCAAGAGGTTATCTGCTAGAAATAAATCTCTACTACGCCAAGAGTATTTGATGCAAAATGCTAGTACTGAAATAGTTTACTATCGCCTTGTTTTGAAATTAAGCACGACTAATATTTATAATAGACTAATCAATAGATTGTCACTTTTTTATATCAGCAATATGTTATTCTTTTAAAAATTAAAAAAAGACGCAAAAATGAGAACTAAATCGTATGATTTATGCTAGCAGCATGTGAAAGGATATACGCATTTCGCTGTGTTATCTAAGTAGATTGCACCGTGCTTCTAATATACGACAAAATGACAAATGGTTCAATATAATCGGCCAGAAGAATAATTATTCTTAGTATGAGATGCAAATAATATAAAAAGTGACACTGTTCTAAGATAAATGCGCTGATGAACTGGGTTCACAATATGTAAATTGCATTGCAACAGGATATCTTTTATATATATTTTATATAGATGATGAGTAATTAATTTATTGTGTAAATCTACTATAAACAAAATAAATGCATTTACTAATTTTTATTGTTTAAATGTCAGTATTTTTGAAATTATAACGCAACAAACTTATGTCAAGTTAAACCTGAAGTTTCTAGGCAATTGTAGAGGTTAAAAGTTTACAGAAAACCTATCGTAGGATTACCCTAAAAATTTGTTTGTTTGTGTTATTAAATTTGTATATTTTCCTCTGTTTCAAAAAATGCATTTTTTTAATGGAACACCTATTTTTACAAATAAAAGCTGATCAGGTAGCATTTTAATTTACCATGCCCAAACCTTAAGATTTTCAAAATAAATGCAGATAGTATACTTTTCATTCTCCTGCTTGTTAGCTTGTTAAGGTCTTCCATGTTYATTGTTTTTTTTTTTGGGAGAGTTTCATCTAGTACGATATTTATTGGCAGACTCTTTCGTGTTATTAATAAATGAGTGTAGTTAGTATATCACTAAATTTTGGGTTTTCTCATCGTTTCGTGTTGTAAAGCTATAGACCATCATGGAAAGTTTTTAGGAGACTCACTTTCGCTTATTTAAGCATCACAATGCCGTATTTCACTCTGCACCCTGTATAAATCCCATTTTATCAACTCCTACCTGGCCAATCGGAGATAGCGTGACTTCCGTTCGGTATGTAATTATGTTTGTTCAGCACGGCAGGCTAAATGGAGAGGGTGTTTTTCAGGTACAGATTTATTTCTCGCTTTAATTTTAACGGTTCTCGTAATAAGAAACGGATTGCGTGCAATCCGATTTTTTCGTTGTTGCTCCGATAGCTTTATTGCATTTTATATACGTCAAACGTTACAGAGCGATTGTAATTACGATGCCGCTACCGAGCAGCTCAGGATGAGAATTTTGATTGCCTAAGGGCAGAGAGAGGAAGTGGTGTCGAGACGGTCAAGACACCTATCCCAACAGTTTAATGTTGATTTAAGATAATGATGATGGTCACTACAAACAACAGTTCATCGAAGCGTATATATAAGTTTTGTTTTTATTGTGGTACCTCTGATACAATCAATGTTAGAAGAAATATTCAATTTCAGAACTTATTTACATTTATCTAGCAGTGGACAACTGTGTGTCGACACTCGCAGTCCCAAAAATAACAGAAATGTGTACTAATATCAATAGACCAAAAGTTATTATCTGCAGATTCCAGTAAAGTTGAAAGAATCCAGAATCTACAGATGAGAATGGGGTTGCGTAAGAAGTTATGCAAATTAATCATATTAATAGTTTTTTAATTAGAGAGCAACAAAACAAACTATTAATTGAATAAGTTAGATATGAACAAACGAATGTTTTCCTCAAATTGAAAGTAACATTTAAATTATTAATTCATTAATGAATTGACATTGACACGCTATTAGATTATAGATTATATTGTTTCTTGTATGTCTATACCCTCTCAGTCGCGATTACATATACGTTAAAATAAATTTTTCTTCTCTTCCTTTGTATTATTTGCTGCAAACATTGTTGTCCCTATACTTGTACAAATTTACTRTATAGCGTAAATAAATTTATTGTTCGTTTGATTCATTGTTTACAAAAACTACTGTTGTTTACACAATTGCCTTAAGAACGTGCATTAGCATCCATTTACAAGTTCTTGACCAATTATAGCTGCAGGGCAACGATACCGCGATGAAGCATTAAACTTGTCTATGGAAGCACATTTAGCGCTCGTTGATAAAAAAAATTACCAGTATWATGAACGGGATTATACAGACGTTATAATTGAAATGCACACATCCGCTTACAATAAAATTGATTATCTGCTTATTTTTCTGTATGAAAATTAATAAATTGCGGTGTCAGACTATTGCGGTGTCAAAAAACATATCAAATTTTCAATGCTATTGTATTTTAAATTATGGGGAGAGCAATAAATTGCAAATTGGTTTCCTTACACATCGCGTATATAATCAATATGTGGGTACATTAAAATTTAATCATTATTACACAGTTTCGGTAACCGAAATTGCGCGCAACCCTTAATTAAAAACGTTTTGTTGGAAACATTCGCGAGAGAATTCAAATTAGGTGCGCCCCCTCAAAAAATACGCTTGTTTTGAAGCTAATCATTCGCATCTCCCTTTAGGCAGGCGAGAGATGTGGTGGTCGCTCCACCCTAAAAAAGGAGAACCACCCCCGTCCACATTCCAACGCGGTATTTCCCGCCAAGGCCTACTTAGGCCCACCGAACGGCAGGTTTACGAGCCAACTTTTGCATTTTATGGTGGTTATTCGCCGCTTATCATATTTTCCCCGTCAAATAATTCCTGATTTTGCTTTGGTATATTTGATGGCCTTTCCTAGGGCCAAGGCGAAATGTTCGATTTTTATGGGAAAGTAAGAGCTAGGGGTCTCATGTGAATTTTAAGTCGCTTTGAGTGTTGGTAGATAAAGACCGACCTGTATTTTTACGTGTTTTTCGTTTGTTGCGTTTTATTGTATAATTTCTCAACAAAACAGTTTCTTTTAAGACTATACATTTTATTTGCGTGACGTAAGGTATGTTTTAATATAGCAATAAATTTTGGGAAAACACTACAGATTGAAATATTCTTATAGCACTTACTTGCGTGGAGACCGTTGAATAGGATAGATGTTTCCCACCCCACAAGAAGGTGAAATCAAGGTAGAGGTTGTTGAAGAAGTCGAAATGGCGGAACATGTTTTTGACAATAATGTTGAAAATGATTCAAGTTTCATTAAATAGAATCATATTCATTTACCACCTGAAGCTAAAGAAATAGTTTTGAATATTTCTGAATATATCAAAAATGCAGACGGAGAAAGTGGGGGCATCGCTAAAACCAGTAAAATGACGAAAATTTCACAATTTACTGTGAGAAATATAGTTGTAAATGGAATTCAGGAAATATTAGTACGAAAAGACGTTGGTTTGTCGGGTGTTTCTAAAGGTGATCGAGCAGATTTAATACGACGTATAATTTATGAGGCATATTAGAAAACAATTTTGATATTTTTGTTGTGACAGAGACATGGCTGAGGAGTACAGATGTGGATGAAGAATTTCAGATTGATGGCTACAGTTGCATAAGACGTGACAGAGTAGCTAGGGGAGGTGCTGTTTTGTTTTATATCAAAAATTATTTATCGTTCAATATAGTTGATTGTAACGAAAACATTGAGCAGCTGTGGCTGGATGTAAAAGTGGAAACAAATAACTATGCTTTTGGTTTTGTGTATAATCGAAATCGTCAGTTAATCTCTGACTTTATAAACGAATTGGAAATAGTAGTTCCAAATATGTTGCCAAGATACACTGAAATTGTTTGTGTCGGTGATTTCAATATAGATATGTTGGACCCCGATAGTCTGCCAACTAGAACTTTAGTTGACTTTAGGGGTCGGTCTCTATCAAGTAGTGGCACTACGTACTAGGGCGACAGGTACGTCCTTGTCTCTTATTGACTTAGTTATTACCACAAATACCGACATTGTTGAGGATATATCCGTTGTAGGTGCTCATGCACTTTCGGATCATGATTATGTTCATTTCAACCTAAATTGTAATGTAGTAAAGCCAGAACCTGTGCTACGTCGTTACAGAAGCTACGAACATTTTAATTATGTTCAATTTCAATCTGATCTGAGGTCTATCCCATGGAACAATATTTTTCACCTTCCTGATATTAATGCCAAGTTAGAGTATTTTAATGCCAGCCTGTTAGCGGTTTTCGACATTCATGCTCCAGTTATGTGTTCCAGATTTACTAGGCTCCCAGCACCCTGGCTTACTGACAACCTTAAAAACATGATGCGGACCAGAGATAATGCTCTCAGAGGATACAAGCTGGTAAAAAATGTCACAAATTGGAATAGCTATAAGCACATTAGGAATTCTGTAAATGCTGCAGTAGTGAGAGAAAACAAGGCCTATTTGAAGCATTCTTTTCAGAGGCAAGGCCTTAATGATTTTTTAAAACAGGTAACAGATTTACAAATTAAATCTAAAAAATGTTTTTCCATACCTAGTAATTTGACAAATGTTAATGAAATCAACAACTATTTCATTGATAGTGTTCCTAATATATTATTACAAGGTACTTCTTATACATATTCAAACTCAATAAAGAGCTCTGTTTCTGAAATTCTGAATTTCAAGGCTGTGGATGAGATTGACATACTGCGCATCATATCTTCAATTAAAACTAAAGCTCTGGGCACTGACCAAATCAATATAAATATGATTAAACTGTGTGTTCCATACCTGTTGCCTATTGTGGTGCACATTATCAATTTTTGTATAAATCACTCTGTGTTTCCAGACTGCTGGAAACGGGCGTTGGTAGCACCGTTGCCAAAAATAAAGAAACCACTGTTACTGAAAGATTTGAGGCCCATTAGCTTGTTACCAACTTTATCAAAGTTGTTGGAGTGTGTCATAGCTATGCAACTGCAGGCTCATATGATTAAATAAAATATTCTGCCGTATAATCAGTCAGGTTTTAGAGCGGGGTATGGCTGTAATACTGCTCTTATTAAAATTATAGATGACATTGTGAATGAAACTGATAAAGGAAAACTTACTGTTTTAATATTACTCGATCACTCAAACGCCTTTGATATGATTTCGCACAAAACTCTGTTATGTATTCTGCATTCCATTGGTCTCAGTAAAATGGCAATTCAATTGTTGGCAAGTTATTTAAGCAATCGTTCTCAGGTGGTGACACTGAATGGAAATGTGTCCGACGTGAGATACGTTAGCAGAGGTGTACCGCAAGGCTCTATTTTAGGTCCTATATTATTTATAATATATACTTCGTATTTTGAGTCTGTTATAAAGTCATGTAACTTGCATTGCTACGCAGATGGTACTCAAATTTATACATCTTTTGACGTGAAAAATATAGAGTCTGCATGTCGTGATATCAACAAAGATCTGTCTAGGCTGTATGATATATCATGTGCTCATGGCTTACTTTTGAACCCGTTGAAGTCAAATGTTATCATTTTTGGCCGTAAGTGTGACAGACTTGCGTCAAAAGACACAAGTGATATACAAATTAATGGAAATTCAATTCCAATCACTGATGTTGTAAGAAATTTGGGTGTATATATTGATTCTGATCTTCGTTTTGGCACTCACGTTTCTAAGGCTTTTTTACAGAAAGCTTATTACACCTTAAAGCGTATTTATCAAAACCGTTCACTTTTGCAAGGAAACATGAAAAAGATTTTAACGAATAGTCTAGTTGTTTCACAATTCGACTACTGTAACTCGGTGTATGGTTCGTGCCTAAGAGGTATTGACAGAATTAGGATTCAAAGGTTGCAGAATGCTTGCGTTAGGCTCATTCTATGGTATAACAAAATATAATCACGTATCCCATAAGATAGCCGAGCTTGGTTGGTTGAACATGTCCAACCGGAGATTGTAGCATGCTTCTTGCCTATTGCATAGGATTTTACTTGACAGAAGACCATCGTATCTGTGTAATAAAATTCGTTTTCGCACCGACGTCCATCATCTGAACCTGAGGCATAGGGGGTTGATAGATATGCAGTTATGTTACACTGAGATGGGTAAACGACGTTTTCTTTATGAATGTGTTTCGTTTTATAATTCTTTGCCTCAGCGCATTAAGCAGTGTACTCTTTTATGTTTTCGAAAACATTTGCAGTCTTGAACAAAATAAATTTAAAATTACAATGTTTAACTGGGTGCTGGCGTGCATTTGGGTGTCCCGATTAGAGCAGTTTCATGTAGTATGAATCTATTTTTTTTTCAGCTGGAGGTTAAGTGGGAGAACAACCGCAGCTTTTCATATGAGGGCTGTTGGCTGAACTTCGCCCCCAATTATTATATATATATATATATATATATATATATATATATATATATATATATATATATATATTAATAATAATATATAATAATTTTGTATTAACAATTGAAGAATTGTACAAGAAAATTAAAAGTGAGCTAATGGATTTTCATAGGTATAAGAAAATTAATAAACGCCAAGTGCTTATGGAATCTCCACGAATTTCTGAATGACGAATAAAAAATTACTTAAACCAAATTAAAAAATTTCGTGCTGAAGATAGACCAATCATATGTGTCTGCGAAACTTGGTGCCACACCACGACACTGTGAAAAAACGTGGATGCGATAAGAGTAACAAACAAACGTCGTGCCTTTCGTTCTATTGACTAACAATTCGTATTGAACTTCACATTGCAGCGCTATCGATTACCTGATAAATGGTAATTACCTCACTTGACCTGATAAATAATAAATCTACTACCGTTCACGTGTGTAGGAGTATGTTTTGACGTGAACTGTGTTCGATACATGTTTCATTATGGAGGCCTATGTTGCAGTTGTGGTCGTTTCTTCTGGATGCCTGTGATCTTTGTGTACGGCGACGAAGAAAGGTATTTTAGGAACGCAACACAATAACCTGTCACTTTTTAACGACCACTTACGAGAAACTTACAGTGACTGATCAGACATTGGAATTTTTCACAGTTCGTCGGCAACTTGAAGTATTCGTGGCCGTTTCGTCGAAGATTAATAAAAAGAAATGCCTAAATGTGCAACAATGGCGTTGATAGATGTCTCCACTTGCAATCCTATCTGATTTTTATGCTAAGGAACTTTACTATTTTCGAGTAAGATTTTTCCACGATTAGTCTATTTTCACAAAGAATGAATAATGAATGATATTAATCTCCAAACGAGATTCAAAATTCAGCTTTGCTTATTATGCGTACTTACCTAAAATGACGGTTAACATTGTGTTACTGAAACTATCAAATATTTGTATCTTATTGTAATAAACGATCGTGTAATTATTCGATAAACAATGTGAAACATAGCAATAACATAAACCAGCTTTTTATGAGCTATTCATAATAGTGATTTCACAATGTTTCAAAAACAGTGCACTTTCGAATAATAATAATAATCATCTATTGGTGCATAAGTACATAAACAGATACTTTGCACAAGTCAGGGCATTCACAGCTATATGATTACAATAACTTGTACAAATATATCACATCTAAAATACTTGTTACAATTACTAAGACGGCACAATCACTTTAAAATATTCGTCAATATCATAAAGCGTACTCTCGTGTAGAATTTTTTTAATATATTGTTTAAAATTATTATAGGACATACTTTTTACATCAAAGGGGAGAGCGTTGAAAAGTTTAATTCCGTAGTATTCAGTTCAATTTCGTGTACGTGTTAGGCTCATATATTTAGGGCAGATTTTGTTATGGTTCCTTGTATTATAATCATGAATGGAGTTATGCATCGGGTAATGGTCAATATTGTGCTTAATGTATAGAAGACTTTGAAATATGTAGTGAGATGGAAGCGTCATAATTTTTAGCTGTTTGAAAGTATGTCTATAGTCATCTCTGTATTGTAGACTTCTCAAAATTCTTACTGCTTTAAGTTGCAGTTTAAAGATGCGAGTCCTAGCTGCAGAGTGTCCCCACAGCAACAAACCATACAAAAAATGAGTTTCAAATACAGAGAAATAATCCACTCTCGAGTATTTGGAGGGTCTCTTTCCGCAAGGCTTCGCAAAAGAAACGATTCATTACACAGCTTACCGGCTAGATTGTTACAATGAATGTCCCACTTGAGGTCACTGCCCAAATAAATCACCAGAAACTTTACACTAGTTTCAAAACCAGTAGTCCGCGTACACACACCCTTTCTTAAGGAAAAAAAACAACGCCAGTAGTTTTATTTGCATTCAAAGTCAGCTGCTTTGCAGTAAACTATCTGACAGCTCGAGAAATAGCTTCCAGGCTCTTCGTCTCCAGATTTGTCAAAGTTTTGTCAGCGTTAAATAGCGTTGTATCATCGGCGAATAAAACACATATATCATTCATATAGTTGGGAAAGTCATTAACATAAATTAGAAACAAAAGAGGCCCTAGTACCGAACCCTAGGGGACGCCATATATCACAGGCAAGTTATCCAACATAGCATTTTTCAATTTGACAACTGTTGCCGGTTTGCAAGAAATGAGTTCAAGAGTTTACAAGATGCTGCATACAAATTATACATATACAACTTGCTAAGTAATATTCTATGAGGTACACAATCAAATGCTTTACTTAGATCTAAAAATGAGCCTACGGCAACATCTCCATTTTCAAAACAGTCCATAATTTTCTTGAGCAAAGAAAGAAGGGCATCAACAGTACCAGAACCACATCTAAATCCGTGCTGATTGTGAGAGAATAAATAAACATTTTCAAAATATGGGTATAACTGTTCATATAATATTTTTTCTAGTATCTTTGAAAACACCGGTAGTAAAGAAATAGGCCTGTAATTACAGGGATTCTTTGCGTCACCATTCTTAAAAATTGGGATAACAATAGCTGTTTTCAAACAGTCCGGAGACATCTACTGAGCTATGCATTCATTAATATTGCTTGTTAGCGGAACTAAGAGTGCTTCTTTTATGCATTTAATAATCCTAACATTCAAATTATAGGCATCCAATGAGTTGTTATTCTTTAATTTGTTTATTATTTCACGTACCTTCGAACTAAATACCTCACTGAACTGGAAATGCTGAATTGCTTTGGACATATTACTGGCTTTATCAATAATGTTTTTGTTAAATGACAATCGTTTGATTTTTAACTTTTCGCGATATTTTCTTCTAAGATTTGTTTTTAGTCTACAGAGGTCCGTATTGACACTATTGACGAAATTAACATCATCCCGCATTTTTCTTAGCTCATCATCAAACCATGTATTGATTGACAGTTTATTATTGTTGGAAAGTTTTTTAACAGGAAATGCTAAACTTGAAAGCTCTGCAACTATATTTATAAACCAACAAAACTTATCATTAAGACCAATTAAAGACCAATCAATATTTTCGATCCAATTATATAATAGAATTTTACCCTGTTCCGTAATCGGTCTACTAAAGATTGAATCATTTGTTATTCCCTTCGTTTTTGGCAAAATTACTCGGATCTTTATGCCCTCATGATCGGATAAGCGGGTTTCAGAAACACAAATTTAAACAAACTGCCTTCTATGTTACTGAAGACGTTGTCAATGCAGTTTTTTTGTCATTGTGGAAGATTAATGAGTTGTCGAAAGCTATAACTGGCCATTAAATCAAACGTTGTGTCATACAATTATCAGAATTAAAAATCCCATTACAGTCGCCCATGATTATCACATTCAAAGACAATGTGTTTATACTATGTAGCAAGTTATCCAAAATGCGTAAAAATAGGTTGAAATCACCATTATGCATTGAATTTATAACTATATACCTAGTGTTTTATGAGGGGTTTGCATTCTTATCTATGTTTGCTAAATTCACTGATTTTAAAACAAAGAAATTTCATACTATACTTATAGCAGTTATTAGTAGAAAATAACACCTGGTATGTTTCATATTGTATATATCTATGGAGATCGTTTAATGCTTTGGTTATACGTAATTGTTCTAAAAGTTCTAAACATAGACCTGTTGGTATGCTATGTAAAACCTAAATTTATTTTCCTTATATAATGTGGTTAAATTCTATGCAATGTTTTGAAAATCCTGTTAAATTACATTTTTTTGTGTTTAATTAGTCTGTGTTTGAAACTGCGCCCAGTACAGCCTATATAGTAAACATTAATATCTTGACATTTGATTTCATTCACACCACTTTTGTTAGTTCTCTCTGTCTTTTCTTTATTGTTTACTAACAATGCATTTGGGTCATTTTTGATTTCATTTGCAAGATATTTTGTAATTCTGTCATTAATGTTTCCCATATAATTTATAGACTGCAAACATTTTTCTGTTTTTGAATAGGATTTAGGATAAAATTAATTTGGATTGTTTTGTGTTTAGCATTTTACCTGTATCTATCACAGTGGGATCAGATCAAAACCATTGCTATCGCTAGTCGTTGAAGAAATGTTTCATTTGCCTCTATCACAACGTTCAGTTGAAATTCCTACTTATAGCAGTCTTGTATTCTGTGGGATAAAGACCTACCACGTTCGTGTTTCGTGTCATATTGAGTTACTGCATTTTTCACTTTTCTCCAAGCAAAAACGTGTCGGTTGGTGCCACAGCTTGGGTCAAATAAATTCCCTCACGTGCGGAACCTGGGAAATTAATGGGTTTATTATTTTCTAAGCGCTTTGGACGTTATTTATTTCTTCGCTAGCATAGCACGGAGGCATCATGATGATATTATTTGCTTAATTTTGTATTGATTCGTAACGTATCAGTATCAAATGTATTAAGATACGAATATAACATTTTGTTGCTTCCATTTGTGCTTAAAGTGCATTTTAGTGTTAATTTCTTTTAGAGATCTTTGTGTTCGAATGCAACTTAAACAAAATCAGTTATATAGAGAAAATAAAATCATCAAAATTACCGTCCCACTGCACCCAGAAACATAAAATGTTTGGTGCACTTTCATTTCCGCTTATTACGCAGTTTGCCTTACCGGATCATTTCTGCTAAGTACGTGCATAAAGAAACGTAATGATGCCAGCTCTGCTACACTGCAAACATCTAATTCCGTACTCCATTCCTGCTGTTTTATGAGGATTAAGTCATTATTATTGCAAGCCTCTGGCAGCCAAATGGACTTCCATAAATACGGAGTCACGTATATATACGAACATGAGCCACATAACGTTAAAATTATTCAAAGCCCAAACAAAAGCATCGTCTTTTGTTACAGATCTGGTGAACAATGCAGGAAAATATTTTCACTAAATCGCAAGGCACCTTTTACTAAAAATTTAAATTGTTTAGTAACTAACCGCGTGTGTACTTCCTTATATTGGCCTATGTAATCACACTCGTAATAACTATCACATTCGATGCATTAACCATTTCGGTCAATTGGTTTTCCCTAAAGTAAGTAGAATTTTTTTGCATGATTCATTAAATGTTATGCCTAATACATTAAAGTGGAGTATTTCTGACAGCAAATATAAATAAAATTTATCAATAATGTAAAATGCATACATAAAACGTTACTGTACAATATAATCTCTATCGTAATTTTCCATCATGTTTCCTAGTTTTTGAATGATCGCCTTCACTATCTACATTCAATTTGTGTTTGTTTAATTTTTGTTTATTCTTTTTCTCTGTTTTCATTTTGTTATCGAAACATTCCAAACATCACACATCTTGATCTAATGAAATCTTTAATCAATTTAATTATAATAGAACACTAATAAAACATTTAGTTACCAATCAGATTTCCTTTCGTACATATATTCATAACTGTTTATGGCAAACATTTGTGGAAACACGTGTATACTCAACCAAGTAAATGGCCCCCTAAACCGTTCGAATTGACATATTTATTCCATCTCATACTTATTGCGCAGGATAAACCTCTTGTAACGTACGATGTATAAATCTCTTTGAGCAACGAGACCCCACATTTCTTGCATATTTTAATGTGATTAAATTAGAGCGAGAATTGCTGCCAACCGCCAACAAAGGATAACATATTGTGATGCTTATTAGAGGTAGTTACTGCAGCAATTGTACGTCATGCAAGCAGTGCGATGTTCGCGGCCTACCAACATGTGTTATCTGATACATGCCTGACAGTTAAGTAATTACTACATTGTTCAGGCAAACTGCAACTGAAATCTAACTGATGCATTTGAAAAGGGGGCACGCGTGTAAATGATTTTTAATTTGGGCAACGCGACATACCCACATCTATTTTCCACTTGATCATTTCGTCCAGGTGTTGCTTTATAGAAACTCTGCTTAGTTTCCGAGCTCGGGCCTAGATAGTTCTTTAGATGGTAAAAGAAAGTTGACCGTTTCACTTGTTCATTCAGCACAGAATCTACAGATAATAACTTTCCGTCTATTGATAGTTGAATAACCATTTTTCCAATGTTCATAATGAAATAAACGAATTATCTCCATAATTTATAATGGGGTCGTTCCACAATTTTTTACTTTCACATCCAACGGATGTATCGTGAAACAAATTTTTAAAATTTTTTATTTGCTCATTCGCTTTAAAATGGTCGAACACGTAAAAAAACAAAATTTGAGCAAAAAATGTCTTGGCTGTGTATCTGTGGTTTTGTTTGTGGACACGATAACTTTCGAAAGACGGTTTTTTCTAAATATCACCGAATATATTTAATATATTCAAAAAATGAAAATACCATCAGATAGGAAATAAAATTTCTCACAAAAAGTGTCTTACAAAATTTATCCAAAATTTTGTCATTTTCGAAATATTTCCAAAAAACGTATTTTAGACCCTGTTTGTACAATTTTTTTTAAATAATGGTATTATAAACAAAATCAAATTTCTGATTGGAAAGCACTCTTGTAATAATTTTTTTGTTAAGTTAATAATTATCGAGTTATTTAAAAAACTATTTAAAAAATTTATTTATATTTACTAATATCACGAGGACCGTTTGTCTTAGAGAAAATGTGTAGAGAGAAAAAATGCTCAAAACCTGATTACTAATCGTATAGTATAAAAAATAAAAACGTAAATGTCATTTTGACAATTGGGTGTGGAAGTATTGATTCAATTTGCGGCGGTTTTTTATTTTACTTTTAAAATGTACATAAAAATTGAAGCGCAGACATTTTTTGCGATTTTTTCGGTTCTTGTTTGCCGAGAAAAAAATGTGAAAGTATGGATTTTCAATATCCATTTCAAATGGCTCGATATTCCGCCACGGAGATGACGCAAAAGGTTCGCATGCTGACACCAATAATAGCCAGTGCTCTAGCGGCATTGCCAGTAATATTTGTTTACATTTTTTTGAGCTGCGTCGCGTTGCCAGTGTGAGCAAATTTTCGCGATACCGTGAGGAATGTACTCGTAAACTGGCATTGTGACATTGCGACCTGGGTCAGCTTAAGGCGTATTTGTGAAAATAACTTATATCATATTTCAGTCAGTTTATTCTATAATGAATAGTTCAATATAATAAGCACATTCACTGGCCTTTTGCTGAAACATGAAAGCACTTCAACCATCGAACCTGCTTTTGAACTATTGTTTTTACTATGAGGAATTAAACGACGCTTGATAATGTTTAAAGTTTGTATACTTACGTATGATAACGATATGACAAATTTAGGAAATTAGGAACCTTTTGCGTAATTGTTGGCGGATTTAAGGAAATGTTTGAAACAGGGTAATTTTTCTACCGCCATTTGTTACGAGTTCAATTAATCTGAAAGCAAAATAGATGCGTAGCACTAGTATTCGTGATGTAAGCAATAAAAGCCGCAGGTTAAAACTATCTAATTTTAATGTGCGGGACGACCCTATTGAAGTATGCCCACCTAGATTATTATGACAACACAATCTTCTATACTTTAATATAGTTTGTCGCAAAACTAATTCTGTTTTATCAAGCCAGCTTACAAAATTACCTTTTCGAATCCACCACTTAACACCGACTCCATAAATATACGAGGAATCTGTCGCGTCATTTCATTATAATAAATTCGGTCACGCTTTTTGAGTGGAGCACGCGTTGCATCGAATCATCGTCTCCGTGTATTCAATGAACTTGACGTCTTTTCGTAGCCTCTTCGACACCCGAGTGAAGCAACGAACCCGTACAAAATAAGATAAAGGAATCAGCAATGCAAATAAATTTCAATAGCGAACTCGCTTGGGGTGAGAGCGGCCGCCGAACCGCGGTCACTGTCGAAGGGACCACCTACTAAAGCTGTCAAGGGAGGACAATGGGCTACAGTTTGTATCCATTATTAGAAAGGTTCTCGTGTTACCGGTGCTAAATTTCACACTCCTCCTACATTTCATTTACCAAAACACCGTCACACATTTGTGTGCATTAGAATCCAGGAAGAAATTTAAGGGTAGGTACTTTCTAAATTTTCTGTTAGTATAGGCACATGTTGATTCTTAATCTTGCAAGTGGAGCTTCTAAGAAGCTAAGAATAGCAAACCTAAGTTCCAATAAGCGAAAACAATATATTATCTTTGACAAGGATCTGTTGGAATTTTACCGTGATTTACCGAAACATCCCACCATAACTCCGTTTAGACACTACCATCTAAAGCATCTCATTAGCGGACAAAATTCCTCTTACACATTTTTCACAAGCCAGTCAATTACTTCTCAAGACCGTTTTACAAACGCTTAACCGCCCTAATTGAAATAATCCTCGTGAAAAAAGAAAACGCACGCATTGCTATTTTAAAACGTGTTTCCAGTGTGGCTTATGCAGTTGTTTTGTTTATCAGCGTTCATTTTGGAATAGCTAACGAATATAGCGAAACCGTCTCATAAGACCTCTGCATACTATGCAGCAGTGCCAATGTCAACTTGGGATTGCAACAAAAAGCTTAGCAGAGCTTGCCATGTAGTTCAGGCTTTCTATAGTCTATTCTAGCTTACGTAAGCTGCGAATGCAACTTAATGATCTATTTAACTTTCCCTAATTTTATTTCCACATCCAACAGATGGGAAGTATTGTATCGCGAAAATAATTTTCAAAAATGTTTATTTGCTCATTCGCTTTAAAATGGTCGAACACGCAATTGAGCAAAAAATTTCTTGTCTGTGTGTCTGTGGTTTTGTTTGTGGACACGATATCTTTCGAAAGACTTAATATATGAACTTTTATTTGGCAAACGTATAAATCTCAATTACCCAAAGCGACCTATTGTTTGTGGGTTAAGTAGGGTATAGGGAATGGGGCGAAATTGGGGGTAACTACCCTTTTTGCAAATTTTTCTCCTTTTTTTACTATGTGATTATTAGTATAACTGCAAGTATTATTCGCTCTTATAAATTTTCGGTGCAGCAAACTGTTTAGAAGATATTAGCAAAAAAGCGTCACTTAAAGAAAACGGTTTTTCCTAAATATCTCGAATATATTTAATATATTCAAAAAATGAAAATACCATCAGATAGGAAATAAAATTTCTCACGAAAAGTCTATTAGAAAATTTATTCAAAATTTTGACATTTTCGAAATATTTCCAAAAAACCAATTTTGGACCCTGCTCGTACAATTTTTTTAAATTTTGGTATTACATATAAAATCAAATTTCTGATCAGAAAGCACTCTTAATAATTTTCGAGTTAGTTGGAAAATACCGATTTTAAAATGTTTATATATTTGCTAATAACACGAGAGAGAAAAAATGCTCAAAACCTGATTACTGATCGTATAGTATAAGAAATAAAAACGTAAATGTCATTTTCACAATCAGATGTGGAAGTATTGATTCAATTTGCAGCGGTTTTTAAGATACTCAAGCACAGATCGCTGTAAAACTACCCGTATTTGCCTGTAAGGCGGTTGTTGTACATGATGCACACCGTTAGACCCCAGTTGAGTATAGTGCTATCACTAAATTTGGGTAGAATATTTGGCTCCTTACATGACTTACAGAAGCCGTAAATCTGTGTGTCCATACTCTTTAGCCAAACTATCAAATCGGAACGTGTTTTGTCTTTAGAACCTCCAAGAGTTGTTTCTTCAACATTCCTCACAATATGACATGTTTTAAAAGAAAATCTTTGATTTCTTCTTTGTATTTTTTCGATCTGAGGAGAATGATAAGACGAATTGTCTAATACACTTAATGCATTGACCGGAAGCTTTAGCAGCAGTTTATTCGCAAACTAGTTCAAAAACTTCAGCCGTCATACTTTCATGGTAATACAAAATAATTATTCTTTTACCGTATGACGCCGGTTTTTCGATTGCCCCATTTTCGCCCACTTCATTTTTGAAATATTCATAAACATTCAAAACTATTTTTAGCTATTTTTCTGACTCTTCGGGTACATCAATTTCAACATTATTGTCAAAAATATTTTCCGACATTTCGACTTCTTCAACAACCTTTACGTTGATTTTCATTCTTGTAGGTGGGAAACACTCACCCCATTTATGTAATAAGTTAATGGTATAAGAATATTTAAATTTGTAGTGTTTTCCCAAAATGTATTGCTATTTTAAAATATACCTTACCTTAAGCATTCAGGAATCCATTTGATCTGAAACCCTTCTTATTCCCAAATCGTGGTGAACAATATAAAACACATGTTCTTAGGAAATGTGCAATATTTCTGATATAGCATCAGTACTTTCCGGAGTGGTTACAGAAACTGGTCTTCCTGAGCGGTGGTCATCTTTGACATCTCATCTTCCTGTTTTAAATTCCGCAACCTAGTTTTTAATAATGGTATATGAAGGATGCTGATAACGATGTCAGCGTAAAATTTTTGCCTAAGACTTGATTTCTCGTACACCTTGTATAGGTTCTGCACTGCTTTGACGAATCAGCCTTACCGGGAACGACACGCCACAGTTGGCACGTAGCAACGAAGCCGGTCGCCACGTTAGGACATCCTCGCGTGAAATGCTTTCGCGGGCACCTTATTAATTCCAGGAAACTCATACAGCAGTGCACATCGACTTCCTTTTGCAATTCGTCAGAAGTTTGGCCGTCTTCCGACACATATCATGCTGAAAGTGTACCGCGACTCTGGGTATTACACTTTAGCTGCCGCTGGGAATATTAATGGCGCATTTGTAAGTGACGGGACGTTGCGCTCTCCAGACCACGACAAGGAGGATTTCGACACGGTTAATTGAAGGAGCTATTCCTGCAAACACCGCCAGCGTTGCCAGTCTTGGAAGACTGCATTTAAGGGATGCTCCATTTTGGTATCTTCACATTCTTTTGAAAAGCACTAAAAATTGATGCTTTTTTGTACGGAATTTTTTCAACGATACGTTAAAAAATGAAGACGTCGGTATTTCCCACTATGTCTTTTAATAAACAGCAGCATAGAGAAGGGTTTCCACCCTAATTTCAGAGAGGAACGTTACCATGTACCGCCCTAGTGAGTTACAATTTTTACCTCACTCACTTCCCTCATCTTTTAAAACATCTTCGTATCTAGACTCTTCAGGCACTACCATAAGAAAGTTAGAAGAATTTTTAATTGAGCAATCCCCGAGCATTGGGTATTTGCCATGCATTTATATTTTATTAAATTGCATATTAATATCTAATCCACAAAACAGCTGTGGCAGCTTATAAATTAGAAAAAATGGATCGTAAGGTGTATTTTTAATATTAAAAATGTGAATATTTAAAGGGACCGCCAAAACGCGTACATACTGGCCGTGACGTCAGGTGTCTTGTAAATGGTCGCTTGTTTACATCTGGGGTCAACGCGTCACGCGTCAGCCTCAGCCCGTCAATTCATCAGTTTGTTGTTTGCGTTCCTTTTGTGACAAGCGAATTAAAATACGCCAAGAAAAAGTGAAATACTTATGAGTTATGACTTCTGAAGCCATGTTCATTGTTATGGAATTTGTGTACAGCGACGAGCGGCTCAACGCGGCGGAGATGAGCAGCGTAAAAACAACAGCATAAGTGAACTCTATCAAATTAACGTAGCATTGATAGTTTGATCACATTGGGTTGTTGGAAACATACTATTTGTAAACATAAAAATGTAAGAATCAAAAATGTACCCTAAACTTGACATTTGTTTTAGAGATCAGAAATAAATATAAATTGCCATTTATTTTCGGCGCTCTTGCGGCTCGTTTTCGGTCTGGCTAGCAATCGAATATATGGGGAACAACGTCGTTCTTTATTATAACATTTCCGTCTATCAACTTAAAACACATAAAATTTTTCATATCCTCTTCAAGCTATAACAAAATGGAAATTGAATGGTAAACACTTATAACCCCAAAAATAATAATAAAACTTACAGTAAGAATTAAGACGATCTTCATAACAGAAAAACCAACTTTGTAATTTCGGTATATCACGTCTGGGGGCCTTAAACAACTTTTTCATACGTTGATAATTTCGAGGAATGGTTACAAAGATTTTGTTAGCTGTACTGACTGAACCACTTTTATAACCATGTACAAAACAACACTTGTTTTGTTTCCCATACATAACAGATGCTTGTAAAACTACACAAACTACTTTTTAGTGCGACTTCTTACACTGTCCTTTCAATAAACACCACACAAAAGCTTTTCCAATACAAGACTGATACTACACCATTAAACAGCACGCTCCTTGGTAATGTTTACATGACACTTGACGTCACGAGTTGAATAACCTTGGATAGAAGCGTTTTGGCGGTAACTCCTAAAATTCGAATTTCAGACCTGAAATTCTCTACCTAGAAATATTCTTTTTGTTTTTTTTTAACATGGCGTACAATGTATATGCACTTCAAGATTCATTTTACGAAATTTTCAAAAAAAGTGATAATACCCAATTGTGAAGTTGGTTACTAGTTTTCCACAATATACTTATTTCCAATTTAAAATTTAAAATTTGAAAGTGCTAGTTTTAGTTTAGCTATTCACAGGCTTTTTTATATTGTGAAAAAACTTTTGGTAGAAGATTTTGCTACTACCAGATATAAAAAAATTAATGGTTTCTTTATTTTCTGCTCTAAGAGAGCATACTTTGAAAACGCATCGTTTAATTGTTTATGATGTAACCTGCAAGTTCTGATAGTCATTAAATATGGAGAAGCTCATCATCCTAATATAGATAGATTGACATGAATAGTAGACATAAAAAATGCACAATGGTGAAAGCAAAAGGCCCTGAACAAATTGTGAATGCTTCCTGTTGTAGGAGAAACCCATCAACAACAATAATGTCAATAAAAAAATTGAATCTAGAAAGAAACAAGATACATTCTAATGATATTAGAAACGAAACCAATCCTTTAACATATCGATAAACTTCATAATTTCATTCCCTGTGGAAGAACTGTCACAGAGTTAAAGAACTGAGTCATTCAACATAACGCTCGATTTTCAGCATTGTGTTTGAAAACTTTACGTGTGTTTTTTGTTGTTATTCATAACAAGGTACTGAAAGTGTTTTGATTGAATTGTCCCACTTAAATTAAATATGGATCTGTATTTAATTTAATGTGTTATGAATGTTTACAAAGCAGTATCGTTTATTATAGCAAAAATTATAAAATGCTTTTGATCAAATCTATATTGTAACATTTGCCACAAGAACATCAAGTACCTTTTCTTTTAAAACGCATTTTATTTTTAGTAAAACACCAAATTTAATTTAAATTATTATATGTAAAAGTATCGTGCTTCTTAAATATCCTCTTTTATGTTACCGGAACACCATAAAAGGTAAACTTCTATTGCTTCTTAACTTCATTACTAATTTTATATCAAGATTTTATATATTTAAATGATTTAAAACCTAACTCTCTCGCATAATCAGACCAAGTAACAAAAGTATCATTCACAAGCTGTTCAACTCTAAAGAAAATTATTCTGTATGTGATCGACAATATAGTAATATTATGTTACGTGAACGTTGATTTGTTTCAAAATTTTGTAATTATAAATACACAAGCGTGACCTCGGTATTTTAAGTACAGTCAGTTTTAGCTTCAAAAGCAAGATTATTAATAGTCCCTCAACAAGACACCGAAAGTTAACTTCACAAGTAAACACTTTCCCGTCGCTATCTTAGCCCACAATACAGTTTATTTTCGCATAATGTGGTGTTAAAATTGGAGACTCTGTTGTCTCTGTTTTGAGCGCCCCCATAATTCAGTGTAAGAACCTGTTTAATTTAACAAACCCATTTTTGCCGCATCCGGCGCGGCGTAGTAATACAAATTAACCGAACGGGCACCTGTGTAATCGATATGTTTATTTTATTAATTATGAAGTTTCCAGGTGTGGCTTTCGATTCTCCTGCTTTACGTCCACCTCTGAGATGTTGACGGTGCATCTGTATACAAGGTTACGGAATATCGAATGTAGAAATTATATTATGCAGGCCAGATAAACGTCGCATGATTGTTGCTAGAATTTATTCGCTGACATTGTTTATGGTGTGATTGGAAAGTCATTTACAAGGCAAATGGAGATAAGCTGTGAATTGGTCGTATAATTTAATCTTACGTTTTAAATTAAGCTGCGCCCACGTTTGCTGTATCTCGACAGTTTTTAATTGTTATTTGAATTACTGTGATGCAAAAGGTCTGACCCATTATCGAAGTGGAAATGTGCATTGTAGTCGCGTAAGCTAGTAGGTGTATTAGGTATACAGGGTGATTTTTTGAAAACTTCACACCTTAAATAACTTTAAATATAGCAAAAATTTAAAAATTTGCAAAAACAGGTAAACTTTTGTTTGCAGGGGGACAACTTTTGGGATAAGTTTTTAATGGATAGCGCTTCAAAAATTTTAAATGAAACTACCCATCTTACGATACATCATTTAAAAGCTTATTATACAAGGAGACTTGCCATGTAATTAGTTTTACTATTTTTTACCCATTGACGGGGTAGTGGGTCAAAAAGTGCATTGTAGCAAGTAGCTTATAAAATGGAATATTTTGGACCTTTTTTAACAAAATTTATTGTCTTGCAGTTACAATAAAAATTGTCCTTACTCAAGCCTAAAACTTGTTAAAAATAATTGTTACACCTAAGCAAAATGCCAAAAATACTTAAAATTTTCTTTCGACATTACTTGATATTGCAACTCGACAGTTTATACTGAATTGGCTAAATAATTATCTACTTTGTGTTTCAACTTTTTGGCTACTTCTTTGGCACGACCATCTTTTTGTTCACATTCCTTTTTATAAATCGCGTGAAATTTTAAAGTGAGAGTCCAAGTGATAATGGTTTTTTCAACTGCCGAAAGGGTAGAAATAATTTTTATTTACGGTGCTGAGCATAGCTGTGCTCGTGCGTCAGCAAGGGTGTTTAACGAACGGCACCCCGATAAAAATGTTGACGCTAGGTACATTCTCGATCTCGTGCAGAAATTTCAAGACACTGGATCTGTAGTAAACAAAAAAGGGCAGGGAATAGAGTCGTTGATGAAATGGCCCAACTTGAAGTACTTGGTCATTTTGCAATGGATCCAACTAGCTCTTTGCGTAACATTTCTACAGCCACTGGACTTTCTTATTCATCTGTAAGGAAAGTTACAAAACTGCACAAATTCCATCCCTATAAGATGAAAACTCCCCAGGAACTCGGCGAAGATGACATCGATAGAAGACTGCAATTTTGCGAAATTATGACAGAAAAGATTATAGTAAATCCAAATCTAATAAAAAATATCTGCTTCAGTGATGAATGCACATTTTTTTAACGGCTCCTTAAATAAACATAACGTCAGGTACTGGAGTGACGAAAATCATTATATTTTTCGAGAAGGTCATACGCAAGTTCCTCAGAAGCTGAACCTCTGGGCTGGAATACTTGGCAACGCAATTGTAGGTCCAATTTTCATTGATGGGACGCTAAATGGGGGAATGTATTTAGAATTACTTGATAACGTTATTGATCCTTTAATCACAGAGCAATTAGAAAACCAACGTGACCCTGAAGGAAATCCAATGTTGGATGAATACGAATTGTTTTACCAACATGATGGAGCCCCACCGCATTACGCCATTAATGTGCGAAATTGGTTAAATCATAGATTTCCTCTTCACTGGATTGGTAGGCGTGGAACAATTGGATGCCCGCCACGATCACCCGATTTGACTGCTTTAGATTTGTTTCTATAGGGTCATTTACAATCTGTGGTTTACAAAACACAACCTACTAGCCTGGACGATCTGCGAGAAAGAATTATTAACGAGTGCAGGAGGATTCCACCTGAAACTTTCCGAAAAGTGCAGCAGGAGTTCGAGAACCGTCTGTATTATTGTATGGAAAGAGGTGGTGCACATTTTGAGAATCTATTGTAAGGTTTGAATTTCTATGGTTTTGTTCACAGTGTTTTTGGAGTTACAAATAAATAATTTTTTTTTTCGTGGACATGAACTTTCTAAAAAATTAAATGATAAATACTTTAATGTTAATAATAATGTTAAAAGAAAATTTTCAGTATTCTGGGAGTTTTTTTTTAAGTGTCATATTTTTTACAAGTTGTTTGTTTAAATTTTGGGTTCTCGTAAGGACAAATTTTATTTCCGCTCTAAAATAAAATACATTTTGTTGAAAAGAGTCCAAAATAGTCAATTTAATAAGCAACCCTGTTTCGTAGGCACTATTAATCTATTAAACGTGGTAAAACTAATTACATGACCAGACTCTTTGTGAAATAAGCTTTCAAATGATGTATCACAAGATGGATAGTTCCATTTAAAATTTTTAAAGGGGTGTCTACCTTGCTCAGAGAGTAAGCGCTATCCATTAAAAACTTATCTCAAAAGTTGTCTCTCTGCAAACAAAAGTTTACCTGTTTTTGCAAATTTTTGCTATATTTAAAGTTATTTAAGGTGTGAAGTTTTCAAAAAATCACCCTGTATACATAGTACATACATCAATAATGGTAGTACAACGACCAAAAGAACAATGGACACAATTCTAGTTCAACAAATGAACGCTAACTGGCTTTATTCGAAAGATTTCGTGAGTACACAAGAATAAGATAGGGTATACATAGCCAAGTAATGGGGTTCTGCTGATTTGAATCAGAAAACTAAACTGGCAGGATTAAAACAATTTCCTACGACGATTTCATTAAATGTTATTTGATACATGTACACATACCTCTATTGGGCTAATACCTTGATTAAGTTAGGTAATTATTTATTATTAGTATTAACCTTCCTGTTTAGTATATACAGGGTGTCTCTAAATTCGATGTCATAATTTCTAGTGCGCATTTCTGACGTGAAATCATGACGAAAAGTCTATATAAACGTGTCCGAAAATGCTTCATTTTTGATATACAGAGTGTTGAAGTTAAAAAGAAGATTTCGATTTCTTTTATTTTTTACAGAACGGTTTTTTGAATCTTTACGAATTTTAGAAGAATGTTATAATAGATCACGGCTAATAATCTGGCATAAAACATTTTTTGATATGTGTAACAGAGGCGGCGTGGGGGGAGGGGCAGAAGGGTTTTCTCTTTGAAAAAAAGTTGTGTGTGAGATGTCAAAAAGCTCGTCACTATTTTCAGAAAGTGCAACAAATAAGGTACAAAAAAGGTCCTCTTATTGCATTTCGCTAGAACAAACCGCTTTCGAAAAAATCGACAAAACCTGAATTGCTACAGGTTGGCGTAAATAGACCAAAAATTAACTTTTTTTATTTTCCAAAGAAATTAACGTTTATATGGCAACAATTTTTTTGAATTAATCGCACTATATCATGATAAATGGTCAGACACAATGATTACCAACATATCTAAACAGTGGCGGTAATTTGGAGGGGGCAAGAAGTCTTTTTTATAAAAAGATTGTTTCCACATTTTTAAAACCATTTCAATAATTATAAAGACCAGTAAAATATAAAAAAGAAAAATTAAATTAATTAATTAATTAAATTAAACTAATTATTATTTAAAGCTAGATATGCAACTTGCATTTGGCGTTATTAAAAATCTTTAAAAAATGCAATTTCTTAATTTTACAACAATAGGTTGTCTTAGCAGTATAAAATGTAAATTTTTCTTCTTTTAATATTTTTAACTGATCCTCATAATTTTTGAAACAATTTAAAAATGTGGAAACAATCTTTTTATAAAAAAAGACTTCTTGCTCCTCCTCCCCAAATTGCCGTCTCTGTTTAGATATGGAGGTAATCCTTATATCTGAACATTTGCAATGATATAGTTCAATTACTTTCAAAAAGTTGTTGCCATATAAACGTTAATTTCTTTGGAAAATAAAAAAAAGTTAATTTTTGGTCTATTTGCGCCAACCTGTAGGAATTCATATTTTCTCGAAAACGGTTCGTTCTAGCGAAATGCAATAAGAGATCCTTTTTTGTACCTTATTTGTTGCTCTTTCTGAAAATAGTAACGAGCTTTTTGACATTTCACACACAACTTTTTTTCAAAGAGAAAATCCCTCTGCCCCTCCCCCTACGCCGCCTCTGTTAAAGATATGAAAAAATCTTTTATGCCGGATTATTAGCCATGATCTATTATAACATTCTGCCAAATTTCGTAGTTTCAAAAAACCGTTCTCTAAAAAATAAAAAAATTCGAAAATTTTTGTTTAACTTCAACACTCTGTATATCAAAAATGAAGCATTTTCGGACACATGTTTATATAGACTTTTCGTCATAAATTCACGTCAGGAACACGCAATAGAAATTATGACATCGAATTTAGAGACATCCTGTATAAAATTCGTGCTTCTTATGTAGGCAGACTATATTATCACCAGATTCTGATATAAAAAACTACCAATATCAATTTTTTCTTAATGGTCTTCTGTCGCGTTAAGAACACATACCAGACACAATATTATAAAGCAGAACGTATTATGTGTTCACTGCCATTGATTGAACTTATGAATAAGCCATGCCTACCGCAAGACACTTTGAATTGGCTCGCATTGTTAGAACCTATTAAAACCACCGTACTTGATGCTGAGGGGTGCTTTTACTGCTTGTTTACTCCCACGGATTCCGATTGAAATGTTAAGAAACATTCTTTTTTCAATAGGTACTTTATTTACGTGTGGTAAACATACGTTACATGTCTTTCGCAGGACAGAGCTGTTAAATATAACCCCTCCGGAGTTTTGGTTTGATCGTGGGCGATCTTTGTAATAGTAGACCTCTTGTTCTTGTGAAATCCGGAACGCTGAGATTACACCTGATGGTATTTTCATAAACGAAGGATCAGCTACGGAAAATTTATCTAAAGACCGACAAGACATATTCTGCGAAAATGATTTTGATTGTTTAAGCACCTTGTTATGGCCCAATCGTAAATCCCCATAAAAGTAATGACGTCCAGATGTTTACAATAGATTTGAACGATATCTGTGAAGATGGGCCGTACTCAGTTTTTGGCTGCGAAAGTCTTCATCAGTTAGTGAGCGATAACCGCAGTAATACAATACCTCTGCGAAGTATAGCCAGATTTTGTTCTCTGGAACTCTGGAATATCAGGATCCTAGTGAATAACCAAAGTAGATGTCACCTATTAATTAGATATGTAAAAGAATACATTAAACAGTACATGATTTTTGACAGCGAATTAAGTTCTGATTTCTTTGCTTGTTACGCAACGGTATCTCGCTTATAAATTACCTAATTCATCAGAAGGTAATAACGGCTTTTTGGTAAATTACCTAGAAGTAAGCATCCAAGTTGAACTCGTCTTTCGCCACGATTCAAGCGCTCCTTAACACTTCATTTCTTGAAAGTAGCACCTCCGTAACTCGGCCCTAATTCTCCTTAATGAGAATGTAATTTGGCAGTCTCGTTCACGCGGTTCCGAACCATAAAACACGGCAATAAACTTGGAAACTAGCTGTTTCCTTCCTCGTTTTCGACGTTCTACGCTAGTCGAGTTCAATTAGGAGCTCGCTGAAAGCTTTTTGAGCAGATCCTGCATCGCACACAATGAGGCTGCAGAATGACTGCTCGGGGCCATTGTTTTGCGAAAAACTGCCAAAAATATTCATCAATCCATATTTTTACACAGATTGCTACTTAACAGGAATGGGGGCGATGGGTTTGACGTGAATACGTTAGCGCTTTATTTAGAACTATATTTCGTAATTTGCAGCGAGCAAAAAGTAAATTTTAATAGGTTATTTCTCCAGTGAGGACTTTTTTCCGGTGCATTAATTAATAAATCGAGTACAATTTCACCAATTGCCGTACCTGCCGCATTATTATTTTTAATGAAAGCGTCAACACTGTCAGTTTCTTTTCGTAGCCTAATGCTGGCATCCATTGATTCATTTTTGAAAGCATCAACGCAAAACAGAAGTAATTTTGAAACTGTTTCCCCTGACAAATTTGATATTTGGCTTTTTCTGAACAAAATTTAACTTTGTTCCTTAGTAGTTTTAAGAAAAAACTAAAAAATGTGAGCATAAGGGGAGTGTCATGAACAAACACAAGTATACATAATGTKTGATAAAGATTTGCACCAGTTTAGTTTTAGATATGTAGTATATGATTGGCGGAATTAGTTTTCGTTTCTTAGAAACATAAAATATAAAATGTGTAAAAGAACCTGTAGTCGGTACGCACTCAAGAAACTATAAAGGGAATATCGATGAGGATTCTAATAAGAATGAATGGAATAGTATTAACTATTGTAAGCAGTATACAACAGAATAATAAATATAAATAAATTAATGAATTGTTCTTTAAGCGTAATCCACTATATTATTTTATTGTAGAGCGCTTTCGACTACAAGGTAGTCATCGTCAGTACAACAAAGGTAAAAATAAAGAAAAAAGAAACTTTTATAATTCGTTTAACAAAGTCAAAAATATTTAGAAACAAGCAAACTTTACTGCAAACCAAAAGTAACCTACATGCCAGCAACAAAAAATTAATATTAATTTAGATCAACTAAATAGTTTAGAACGGGACAACTGAAATTCCAAGAAGCGTTTAAAATAGTAAAATTTTGTTTGCAAATAATTTTATAAATATCTAAAATTTCCAAAAAATTTAATTTTGAGAATTTACTGCACACATGTAATCAATTTAAATTGCCTAGCATGGCAGTGTGTTTATTCAACAATAAATGGTTAGCTAACAAAGAATTTTTTCTTACAATATCTGAATTTTTTTGTACTTTCAACACCCTGTATATAAAAAACAAAGCATTTCCCGACCCGTATTAATATAAACTTTTTGTCATAATTTCTTTACAGGAACATTCATCCCAATTTATGACATCGAATTTTGAAACACCCTGTATAATAACTTCCTTAATTGATACTAAGTGTAAAACCTAAAAATATTATATTTGCTACTGCTAATGCTCATGCCCACTTAGCAGTATAAAAAATTATTACATTTGCGTGATGTTTCTGGATTTAACTGTATTAACAAATTAATGATGAGCTATCACCAATTGAGGTAGGTAAATTATTACGAAATGGGTTTAGTAATTATCATTCAAACATGTTTGTTTTATTAACAACGATTCTCCTCGTAAGTAATAAAACTTGGTCATAGCAAACTATTTCTGGATTTTTAGGAATTGAAAACGGAGGTGTTAAAGTGTATATTATTCTAAGTGTTTTTCGTTGATTTTACCCACATTAAATAAACGAATGCATTTATACCATCTGAATACACAATTCTCCTAACGTGGATTTCAGAGAAATCCGTCTGCCTAATGATGCAAATTGACGTTTGCGTAATTTACAAATGCATATAAAATAACCGCGGCGTTGTCAGTTATACAACATTATTATAAGCTTAGAATATAAGAAGTCCTTTTACGCCCTGAATTAATTCTAATTCTTATAAAGAGTAAAAATAATATTTTAGTGCAAGTATGTAATTAAAATTTGCACTAATTTCATCAAATTACCTTGAATGCGCTATCTTAACTCATCTGCATTTTGTACAGGCCTAAAAAATTAAATTTTAATGTATGCGTTTAAATAAAGCCCGGGCTTTAATTTTTCTGGGTGGAGATGTTCCACAATTGCGTGGTCGTCCAAAATTCTTATATTTTGTAATAATTCCTCCAGGTAGAGTACAATGAAATATTTTCAAACTCCATTTACTTTTTGTTTATTTTGAATGTAACTTTCTAACAGAAAAGCCCATTTTTGGGAGTGAGTACCATGATCACAAATACAGAAGATACTTTACAAAATTTAATACTGAAATCTGAGATCTCAACTTTAAATTAGTGAAGAACTTCATTTTGGAATAGGTACTATGCTAAAAATATGTTTTCGAAATAATATCTCTATTTTTGACGAAACTTTTGTTCTATTTGTCTAAATTCCATAATCTGACAACATTGTAAGACCCCAAGTCCTCCTAAACAGCCATCGTGGGCGCCTCATTTTTAAGCCAGACCATGTTAAACATCCTATTGTAACACAATGCACGCACGTGTTAATCCGCGAACGTGGGCCATAATGATGGAGTAAACTGATGAAAAGGAGTTTCCAAATGATACATAATTAACGGTTGTTCTTTTCTTTTTCAGGATGCTACGAGATTGCTGCTCCGCCGTACGCAGAATGGGAAGCTGGATCGTTGAGATGATCATCGTTTAATTTTTTCGGGACAGTGACGTCTGCCGAATTGWTATTAATGTGCTCCGCGCATCGATACATCTATCATCGGTAATAGATCTCGCYCCGTCGAGAAGAGTATGCGTGGAAGTATATGACGTAAAAGTAACAGGTACGAAATTTATCGGGCTTGCACGTTTGTTCCGCTTAAATAAGATGGATTTGCTTTAAAAGATTATGTTTCGAAACAATAATTTCAAAAAATCTAAACTTCGTTTCCTAAATTTAAATCTCTCTATCATAAGATATTTTTTGGCGGTTCTTAGTCCTGAAATCCTCAGCAGTGGACTTTGAGATACCAGTGACTCGTTTGGAATTATCTGCTGACGTCTAGAAATTCGAGTGTTAGGTTTCTTCGGAATTTTGCGGGTCTGCTTGCATAGAACCGATAAGAATGTATTTTTATTCGTGGAATTTCCTTTAGATGAGCTCTTGGTTTTTGCTTCAGTTGAAGAATTCAGTGATGTCGATTGATTTTTGTGGCCAGATCCGCTTTTACGATAACTAATGCAGGAACGCAGATTTTTCTCCTTCAGGAGCTTTTCTTTTCTTCTGAATTTATTATGATACCAATTTGACATTTTGCCATCTGTGTTACACCATAATTGGTAACCACATATTAAGGAGCTGTGCATTTGCCTTTAAACCCAAGCGTGTTTAACTTTCCTTCTATATCCCAGACACAAGTAGCAACTTTGCACTTTCTTATAATATCCTGATGGAACAAGGGTACCGAACATTAAATATGGAGATTGGCAAAATGGATCGTGAGAGGGTTAAATGGAAAGAAATTCAACAAAACGAAGTTAGACATACTAGCGATTAGGGAAACAAAAAGGAAAGGATTAAGAGAAGTAGAACTTGAAGGAGGACACCTGATGATATATAGTGGAGTAAAACAAGAAATAAGAGCAAAAGGAGTAGGCTGTATAATTCGAAAGGAGCGCATAAAACATTTAGAGCAATGGTCACATAACACTAAAATTGCTAAAGTTAGAAATGAGAATAGAGAAAAGTTAAAGGATAACAATACTGGTTGTGTATGGACCGAGTGAAGATGAAACAGCAGAAAACAAAACCAGGCTTCGGGAATAACTCTCAGAGATTACAGATAATAGTAGAAGGAAAATAGTAATAGCCGGGGATTTAAACAGTAAAGTTGGAAGATTAAACGCAGATGGTAAACACGGAGAAGAAACAAAGAACAACAATGGACAAAGACTGACGAATTACTGCATAGAGAATAATATGATAGTGGGGAATACATTCTACCAACATACAGATAAACATAAATACACACGAGAGGTTGTGAGCAGGAAAGAGAAGTCAATTACGACCATCACCTAGCGATAAAAAAATAAAAATGAGTACACATAAAGAAACCAGCAAACGTGTAAAGACAGAAGTAAGCACAAACGAGAAACGAAGCAATAAGAGTGTTTAAACTACCTGAAAATAAAACCGTAAACAAGTACAAAGTGCTGGTGGAAAAAAACGAAATAATAAATAGCATAGAAAGTGAAGATGATATAGAATTAATCTGGATGAAATTAAAAAAATATATATTAGTGAGCACAGCGAGGGAAGTGTGTGGAAAAGTCTTAGTAGATAAAGTGGGAAACAGACACATTGGTCGGCTGAGGAGATAAAAAGCCTAGTAGGAAACAAGCAAGAAATATGGAAAATATATTGCAAAACGAACAATAGAGAATTACACAAGACACAAAGAGCAGAGAATAAAAGTCAAAGAATCAGTAAAAGAAGCTAAAAGGAAGACTTGGGAAGAATTTGGGGCTAAAATGGAGAAAAACAGCAAAACAAACCAGAAGCTACCCTATAAAATATTGAAGAACGCCAGAAATGATAAAAAATACATTGCAGGTCACATAAAAAACAAACAAGGAAAATAAGAAAAAGGAATCTGTTTGACATTCTTGGACTGAGAGAAATCATTTGATAACATCCCTAAAAAAGTGGTCCGGCAAAATAACAAGCTCAGAGAATGCATAGAGAGTTTATAAGTACCACAAAAAATATGTCAGAACAGAACAACAGAAAGCGCATGCAAAGAGATAAGGCTAGCAAAACTAGTATGGAAGACATAAGTACAAGGAAAGAAAAAAGAGGAAGACCGCAGAAGACATGGAACATGATAGTGGCCGAAGCGTTGAAGAAGAGAAACCTCTCCCGGGACGAAGCTAAAAGAATAGCAAAGGACATGACTAAGTGGAAGAAAATAGTGTAAGAAGCAGTAAACGAGTGAGAGACACTGCATACACCCAATGGGTAAAAAATTATTGTTGTACAATAATCTGACAGTTAAAATGGGCATACACAATATTTGCCAATATACCCTCAAAAAGTTGTGTAGATAGATAGATCTATAGCACACCGTCTACGTCTCAGAACAAATTTGAAGAGACAATATGAACAAGATAAATGGTCAGCAGACGTGTTCACGATACCTTGTTGTCTTCTCCGAATATATTCAGTTTTTTCTGTTTTGGTGGATAAAAGATCAGAAACTTTTAGTCTCATTCTTGGTGATTGCTCAGTTTTCCTAACAGAAACCCTTAATTCTCTTCAAATTTCTCTATCAACATCACGTTGCAAAGATTTATCCAGATGATACAATAATTTACTCTTCATATACCTGTCCCAATGTCTGGTTTTCAACTGAATCTTAATATAAAATTTGTGGTAAACCATAGTCAATACTTCATTGGCCTATTGAAAGCTTCTTACCTAAGAAGAAACTTATCAAGTGTCTCATAAACAATATCATCGATAGATATAATATATCATTAATAACGGGTGACCAGTTCCAGCAAAAAGTTAAATTTGTGGAGGTTGTACTTGTAGGTCTGCTGTCTACCGTTTCTAGTTCAAATAGTTCTAAACTTAAGCTCAAACAAGGAATGCTGATATTCTTTGGTATCGTTTTTATTAGTTTTTGCAGCGCCCATTTTTCATTTCTAATCAATTTGTATGTTTTTCTGTCAACTCCTTGGCAATCCCTCTTGTGCTGTATCTTCCGTATTAATAGTCTTATCAGCTGCGCTAATTATATTACCAGGAACAGAATTTATATTTACTCTTTGTCCTACATCGCAGCTCGCTGACCCAGTGTAGTAATTTTAAGTGTTCTCCGCAGGTCTGCGTAGCGAATCGTTACAGCCGTCGGTTCCTCAAACAATGACTTAAACGACGCTCACAGAAAAGCCGTGAAAATGCCGCCTTCCTCGACGGCTCTTTGCGTTCTCCTCCTCGTGATCGGCATTTTCGGACAGCAGAGGGTGAAGAATCGACGGGCTCCGGTGCTGACTTCCGTCACGTCCTCGAGAGAACGCAAACCCAACATCGTCCTGATCCTGACCGACGACCAGGACGTGGAGCTGGGATCGCTCAACTTCATGCCGCACACCCTTAAGGTCATCAGGGACGAGGGAGCACAGTTCCGACACGCGTATGTCACCACCCCGATGTGCTGCCCTTCGCGATCTTCCCTGTTGACGGGGATGTACGTTCACAACCACAATGTGTACACGAACAATGACAATTGCTCCAGTACCCAGTGGCAGGCCACGCACGAGACGAGGTCTTTTGCTACTTACCTCTCCAACGCTGGATACAGAACTGGTGAGTTTAACTTAAAACTGCAACCCTCATTGGATGCATACAGTTGATCACTAACGGTATCAATTATTGCAAATTATGTATGTGTTGAATGGTCAAAATGAAGCCTCCAACATGTTTTCCAATAAAATATTATATATCGTGAAATAAATCTAACTGTACCTAATAAGAAATCAGAATCCAATAAGAAGCTTTCTTGTTGGTTGGTGGGGCTATACACTTTTGTGGATACTTTTAGAAAACTGCAGGCATGTTGTATTTGGTATAAAAAGTATTATTATTATACTTCTTTACAAGTATTTTAAATAGATGATGGACCAGGGAAGCTGGAAGTTTTGAAAATGTTTTATATCATTACATTAAAACAACGTTCTTTTGTGATTAAATCTTACTACAAAAATAATGATTGTGTGGTCCAGCATTTTCGAATAAATTTCAACATTGCTCGTTAGAGTTCCTTCTGCCCATGCCATAAATAAGTGGGTTCGTAAATTTGAAGATACTGGATCAGTTGAAACAGTCAAACATAAGGGACCAAACAGAAGTGTCAGAAGTCTTGAAAACTTTGATCTCGTTAGAGCATCTGGAGAGCGCAGTCCAAAACGTTCAAGCCGAAAACAAAGCCAGGCCTTGGGCTTATCTAGGACTACTTTTCTTAGAATTTTACACAAGTATCTCAATGCCAAGCATTGAAAGCAACAGCCTACATTTTGCTGAAACGATGCTGTAGCATGAACTTGACGTTCACAATTTTTGGATGTCTGTGAAGCACATTTCCATTTATCCTCCTATGGTCCACCTGTTACTTACTAAAACTTAGCTACTTAAATAGTGTTTAGTAGTTCAAAACACTACATGTTTTTAGCAATAATAAAAAATAATAGCACTTGGTTCGTGTAAGGTATCCAATCTTCAAGCTATACGAGATCTATCCGTCATAATCTGCACTAAGACATAAAGGTATATACCGCTTGTAGGACTATGAATTATTTTCCATTTAGAACGCGAATTGTGTCAACAACACGTTCACTCGAATCGTCAATCCATCGGGCACAGTTATCAGAACTGTGGGATCCAGTTTGATAAATCCACGTTTCGTCAAGGACATTATAGTTTTGATAATACCAATATTTACGATTATTTTTCATCATTTTAATTCTTAAAGTTAAGATTTTAGCTGGATAACTTGCACATAACAGCTTTGTTAGGGTACTAATTCTTATATTTGAATTCCAGTTGTTTTAGAATATGATATAATCTCGATCTGCTTAGCGAAAAAAGCAAAAATTGAAGTAAAGTTCTTAATTCAAGACGCTAGACAACTAAAGTTGCACTTATAAAAACAAAATGGGGAATACTGGATACTGCCTTTTTCCATTCATTAAATTTCTTACTTCTTCCACTCATGTTCAGCAATAATACAAAAATGCAAACTCATAATCTTCTGCCATGTATTATATACTACATTTACTAAACAATCGGTAAATTTACGCTTTTTTCTGCACGCTGAACTGAAGAGGTTTTTACGAGCATTTTATTAGCTCGATTGTAAGCTAAAAAAAGCTCGGCGCACTAGGCAGGGCGAAGTTTATTACGTCATTCAAATTATGTTTTTCATTGGCACACATTCGGAAATGACCTTTAATCTAGCTTGAAATCAAATAATAATTCATTCATTATGAGTCTATGCACAATATTTTCCCCGTGATATTTTCTTTCAAAATTTTGGTTAATAATGGAAATGCAGGTAAATACTTAAAAAAAATATTCCTAACTGCCATTTTGAATGTAATTTTGCTAAAATGCATATTCAAGTTAGTTCTAGTTCTTCTACCTAACAATGACAATACAAAACAGATGACTCCGCAGCTGGAGTTCGAATATAGTTGATAATATCTAGTTGCTACAAGGTAAATCATCTGTAGTGCATATGGGTATCTTAAACGATATGTAGTGTCGAAGGTTTACCACATATTTCTAGCCATAGTATTGCCAGATGGCATTTTGACCTTGCTTTCTCTGCATTCTTGTCTGCATCACCCATGCGATTAAAACGTTTATGTGGTTCTTCCATTTGGCATTCTTGACATGAAAGACCATCTAAATAATATTAATGTTAATAATAACCTCGTGTTCTACTGTATTTAAGGCTAAATTAAGAAGAAGCCGCACAAATATTTATTTTAGAAAATGACAAATTTGAACCGTATATTGTTCTCGTTAAAAATAACGAAAGAGCTTTCTGAACACTGGGGTCTTTGTTATGCTTTAAAGGTGGTATGTGTTTAAAAAAACAGATCGTTATTTTTTGCATGAAATACACCCATAGGCTTTCTTAAAAAGTGTCTCCCATATAAAATCATATCGCTGTCGATTTGTTTACTATTATTAGTGTAAGTATTAACTAACTAACTTAGGAACAATTTCATAATAGTTACCTTTAAAAACTAAACCAGTTTCATAATCATCATTTTTATATGGTTGTTTTTAGCTACTGTCATTTTTTATCAGAAACTTTAGTTAAAACTGACCTTTACACTCTTAAAATTTGAAGTTTTAAATGGTTGAGTTTCACTCATCAATGCAGTCATTAACATTTTTCAGCAGCTCTATGCGGCTCATTTGTTTCCAAACAGTATAAAGTGATTGTTAGTTTAGCCATAACTTGTGGCGTATCAGACAAAGACCTATTCATTGACCACCCCGTGTATGTGAAGGAACGCCATCAACTCCATTTTAATCAGAGACCATGCTGTCATGGTTTCAACAGGCATATATAGGAAGGAGCACCGAAGCTTATGTATGTACGCCGGTGAATGCAAAATGTATGCACCCATTATTCGTTGTTAAAACGCTATTGCATTACCGTCGCAGCGTGAATAATGTTTAATGTATAAGTGGCATGTACTATTGTAGTGCTGGAAGATATCCTTATTTGAATAAAACCCTCACCGCATGCACATGACGTGTTAAATCTCGCCAACAATGGACAATGACCCGTTTTCATTATAACTTTACAAAATTCACGAGCATAATGTTGCATCTATCCGAGATTTCGCAATAGGAAGTGATGTGGCAATTCGATCTGCATGCAGGCTGCTGAAGCAAGGCAATGACGTATGCAACAATGTTGACTAATGAAGCACGATATGTGGTAAAAGCGTGCTAAATCCAAGGAAATTAAGAAAAAGATCACTGTTTTTAGCCGATTCACACGAGCAAGGCAAAGTGCAACCATTTCTCAATGCTGAACTGATAATATTTGTATAGCAACTAGTCTTAGTTTTCATGTTACTTTAAACATCTCTGGCATTTGACATGTTGTTTTCCGGCCTTCTTCCCATGTTGCTTATTTGACCTTGACGTTTCGACACTCATGTCGGTGTCTTCATCAGAAGTAGCTCTGAAACTGAAACTGAAACGTGGGAAGCAGCCCGGAAAACAACATGTCATCGACAACAACAACCACGGAAGCCTTCAAACCAAAATCTCTGGCATTTTTTAAACCACGGTAGTATTTCTATAAAACATTTTTGTTAAGCTTTGTCCCATACAAGATCTCACTTGCTATTTATTAAATTATCCTTTCTACTACAAGAAGCCTCGGCAGTAAAAAGTTCGAAACCAAAATGTCATTGATTAAACACCATTCCACCAGTTCTTTCTGTTAGGAACGGTTTGGAAAGTTCGAATAGAATGCAAGTATGTCGTTGAAAAATGGTCCTTTCTTAGGTGATTTGTTTTTCCAAAATCTAAGATGATATGTTTGTCAGCTTTCATATAAAAGTAGTTTTTACCCTTGAAACGTTTCATGATGTCGTGATTGTATGTTTTCCAAAGTTTTGTACCATTATAATTATATTATTCCGTATTTAAATATTGTATGTATTTATATGAATGTTCAAAATTTCTTAGATATAACATTGTTATTCCCTAGTGTACCTGTTTTTTTTTGTTATATTGGTAATATTTTGGAAAACTTATGAACATTAATGTCACAATGAAAAAAGAACAAGGGCATCTTCTACTTTTATATGTACTGGTGTACACAAAGAGCAACAACGAAATCGAGCTTATCGTCTACAGAAAAATACAAATCGCACTTTTCTTTGCCAACTACTTTAAAATATAAATTCATTAAAATTCTTTTTGATTTGAGGCTTACAAAGCATTTTAAAACATATGTGTGATGTGGTGTAAGTCGAAGGAAATTTGTAAATATTCAGAAAACGTACTCGCTTATTTACCTGAGAAAGGAAAGATACTATAATCGTGCTCACTATGGTCGATTTACGCGATGCTAAAATCCACATTACTTACCAAAAATTATACTGATTTAAGCAAGTTCAAGAAGTTGCCGGCAGTGTTAAAGAAACAAAGAGCTAGATATAAGCCTAAGCAGTCAAAATGTTTCTCACAAGCGGAAATATACAAATGATGAAACATACTTGTTACAAAAGATAAATTCTGTACATTTTGATTATTGTAAAATCTGTCAATTCACAGAGTTATCTTATTATATCTAATTATTGTAAAAGTTAGAAATATTGAGCACAGATAATTCATTTTGCTAATTATCATTCCTGATTCAAAGCAAGAAGTCGAATTTTTACCGTCACAAATAACATTCCAGATAATTCTGTAAATTTGCTTTCTTCCTTTTGGAAGTATGTAGCCTTGAGACCCATAAATGAAAACACACCGAGACCATTCTTAAAATTTAATAATAGTAAGTGTTCCACTCAAACGGTAGGAATTAATACTATTGCTAAAACACCAAACAATATTGCTATTATCTCAACCTTCCAGGGTGTTATTTATACATAGAGCGTTGTTTTTGTCGAACTTTATAGATCCAAGGTGGGCTGATTTATACAAATGAAGCGACATGGTTCTACAGTTGCATGAGGATGTAAATAATAACAACAATGAAAATATTGAGGCAAGTAAAAAAATTTAACAGAGCCATCAAATAATGTATCTATCAGTGATTAAATTTTTTTAGAACATAGTCCTATTATCCGTTCTGGTTGAGAAATTGTTATTAAATTTTCGCTCTTTATACATAATTAACTGTTTCAAGGGCCAGATACATTTTTAAATTATGCGTCTGTAATGGTCTTGATTGATCATGGCAGAAAGTATGTCATGCACGCCTCTGTACGCCCAAAATTGACAAATCAAGTCATAAATACATCATTACCGTCCTCCTACACCATCATCTTTATTTACTGTTGTCCAAGACAGAGCACGAAAGGAAAGCTAATCCCTAATATACATAAACTTCCACAACAATGTCAAAACTAATTCAACATGTTTATTTTACGATAAGGAAACACGTCCACTACCTAACTCATTCAGTTTTTCTTACGTAAACAAAATGTGGGCAGAGGCATCACGATACCACACAAATTAATTCACGGTGCAGATGTGTTCTGTCGGGGGCGTACCTTAACGCACACGCGGATTTAATTTGCTTTTGACCGGAATGTCGTAACTTCGTAGAGATTAGATGGCTGTAGGAAATCTATCATTAAAGGATATGTGCACTAGAATCAAGTATCTTCTCAGTTTTATTATACTGTTGGGATGTAATCAAGCCTATTATCCTCAATTAATAAAACGTAATATAAATGTTAGCAGAAAAAAAGCGCGAATCAAGTATATCCCAAAACTACCCTATGTTACAAAGCTCTGGACTGCATTCTAGCCAATCAAGTCTTCAGATTCCATTCTAATCCAGATACTGTACTACATTATTAATTTATGTAAAGTATCAAGCAACGATCTATGAGACTGACTTATGCAGAGGGTTTTACAGCTTGATGGTCGGCCGTCGTAAATTATTGTATTGTAAATGAGGCTTTTTACAACCTTATGGTCGGCCCTTCTAAACTATTGAGATAAGTGACACGCTTCAAAGTTCCTAAATAGGTCGTATTCAAAAAAATCTTGTTGGCTAAAATTTTAACTTTTCCACTATAAATTTTTGAAATTTGTTAGTTGTGACAATTTAGCAATCAATAAAACATACAAGCTTTTATAACAAATTTTATTTAATGCAGACCTGATGCTAACTGGCGCGACCCTCGATCTATTTGTGATACTTCATTGGGTATAAATTTTCCTATGTATAAAATAAAAGCCTTTGCATGTCATAACGAATTTATACAAATTTAATATAAAAACATACAAATTAGTAAGTAGAAAATTATTTACATTTGTTAGATAAAAATCACAATAGTGTACAATAAAATTTATACACGGTATCGGGTATCGATTATGTTCATTACAGACATCACAAACTAAAAAAAATTACTCACTAACAGTTTCACTGCTAAAATCACGATTAACTTCTATTATTAATTCTTGTACATGATTCGCTCTGTACCGATTTTCAATGTCCAGTACATGCCGCACTGAATTTCTCCATGCATCGACACTTGTTATTTCAGCTTCGTGTCTAATATTTAGCAGCATTTCATTGCTAAATTTTCCACCGGTGTTCCCTCATCGAATTCTTTGTTTCAGCTGCCCCCATGTCATTTCAATGGGGTTGAAAATGCAATGATATGGGGGTAATCGTAGAACGGTGTGTCCACATTCAGAAGCGAGAATGTCAATTTTAAATTTTATCGAAAAAAAAATCTGTTTGACCAGTTGCTCTACGAAATGTATTTGTCCCATCAAACGCCTCTTAATAAGTGGCTAAATGTAAGCATATATGTAGGTATGACTGAATAAGTAAAAAATATTGAACTTGGTACGCTTATATGCTGTAAAACTTTAGAATATAAGTAAACACATATGCTTTCAATACCGTTTATAGTAGGAGTAGAATAGTTCCGATTTCTTATTTCCAAAAAAATATACAGGTAGAAACTACGTTTATGATCCTCCGGATTAAAAGAATGTTTAAACCTGTGAAGAAACAGGGCAGAGGACGATTGCACATCGCGATCAAAAGTATGGGCTGCCGTATTGAAATTGGATTGTTTACCATTCATGGTTATAAAAATAGATACTACTCATTAAATTAGGAAATAATACGATTTAGTCATACATTAAAAGCTATTAGATGAGAAATATTTGTAGTTCAAATAATAATACCAAATAATGCTCATTGATTTATGTGTACGGCCGAACCAGTCTGTTATTTACAACAGCTTCAGGTAATACTTGTAAACCATTGTGAGCGGTAATCGGCTGTTCGTATAATGAGTCTAATAGATTGTTGCTTGCAACTATAAGAAAGGTTATTTATCATAAACTGTAATGTAACGATATTGACTTCAAGAACGGTTTCCATTACATATTTTATTCAAATTTACGCATAACGATGCTATCAATTCCGAATACTATCGTTTTTTCGATAAAGAAAGCTTCTCGAAATGCCGAAGAAGATAAAATTATCTTTTTGTGCGCGAGTAATAAATTTTTCGCAAAGGATGATCTCTCTCCAACGGGGCGCCCACGTGCAAAATTTTATCGTTTGGTAAATAGTCCATAAAGCATGGAAACGTGTGGGGGTTCTGCTACGTTATTGATTCCACAGTGCTTTATTAAATTATCAAAGGACATTAAATCGTACTTAGCATCCCAAGCCGTTCTATTAATACTCGGATTGGAACGATGAAAGGACTCTGATTTGGAGGGCACACGCAAACACACCCGCCACGTTTTCTTAATGTATTCGTCGTTACGGCCGAGGGCTGTGATTGTGTCTGTTGGATTGCACATTCAAGTGACCCTGATTCCAAATCATTCATAATGACGAGAGGACGAGCTCACTAAATAATGATAGTTCCTTTTGGACATATTCTTATAAACATTGGGTTTTTATGCTATACTAGAAAGAGAAAGTCTTTCCAAAATTTATGGATTTAAAACTTTTGAATTCGATCCCTTTATACAAAAATGGCTTAACGTTGAAATAAAATACCTGTATTCAAAATGTAGCCGATATGAATTAGATAAGTATAAACTTCATTTAAAACTCCTCAAGGGTTTGTTGTGAACAAGTGATGTTGAACATTTATAGTGGTTGTCGTTATGATTATGATTATGCCACGCATGACAAAAAATTCAAAGCATTGTTTCCTTTATTAGAAACGCATGCGAAATTCACACAGAGAATAATTTTAATCATAACAGAAAATCAACAAATCATTAAAAATCTCAAAAATAGGAATTGCTTTTATCTGAAATCGGATACAAGGGAAATAAAATTGTCATACTGGATAAATCAGACTGGTTACTCACGTAAATATGGAGATTTGATGTAATCATAAATAATACGAAACAATCTCAAGACAACTAATTTGTTACTAAACAAGATCAAATTTGGAGGGCTAACAAATTGTAGCAATGCTGCTGATAATTGTTATTTAAAACAATAAATGGACTGTCCATTCTAGATCTGTGTTCGATATCACTTTCACTCTCAAGATTCAAAACTGAAGAGATTTTTGTTAGTACAGTTGACTATGGTCAGCAGGTACTCAGGACCCATGCGGGAGGCAACTCAGCTATATAGATGAATGGTTTGGTGCAAACATCTTGGTTTTTCGTTTACCAGATGTTTGCCCAGCACGGGAGAAAATATTAGTTCATACATCAAGGCTCTTACATCACACTTTCAAGCATCGGGTATAATATTGCTGCGGGGATACAGCTAATCAAAGAATGCGAGAACATAGTTAAGAAAATGACATAAATAGTTTAAAAAGAAGACTACAAGAGTAGCATAGCTTGCAATGTTACCGTGGACTCCAAATACAGCATTTATCCTAATTCATTAATTAACAGAACTGCTTGAGTTAAACAACTGCGTTGAGTTGATGACAATGGTGATTGTTTAAAACTAATTACTTAATATGATTGAAAAGAAACAAACAATAAAAATTAAAAATTGAAACAGTACTAACCTGTGAACAGTTGAAGGAACACAATGAAGCTGAAACTAAACATTTTGCGAGGCAATGTGAATAAAATACAGAAATTTGAAGATGGCATACCTGGTTACTTCAGTAATAACAAACTACCTCGAAATCCTTTGTCAGAATTACCTCAACCAGCACAAACAGTTATTGGTAAATGTCACAATAAAATGGGAAATCGGTGAGATCTATTGTTTCAAGTATAAACTCACTCACTTATCTGATTTCAAAATAATTGACTAACGAGTTTAGTAGCTTACCTCTAATAGATTTTTCGGTTAAGAATTCCATGGAGTTTATAGACAAAATTAAGAACATTAAACTTGAGGAGGGTGAATTACTGATCTCATTTGATTTAACATAGTCATTCCCTAGTGTGATTAACGACATTGATAAAAAGTTTAAGAATATATACAATCGATCTGTTTATGCATAACCCAGAACTGTTTCCAAATTAACAATGAGTTTTTCGAACAACACTAAGGAACAACCATGGGAAACACTCTCCTGTTTTTGGCAAACTTATTTATGGATCGATTCGAAACAGATTTCAAACGCAAAAACAGTTTTCCATCGCTATGGCTGCTATACGTCGATGATTTTTTTGTCCAGTTGTAACTTTTTAGAGAACAGTGGAAAATTTACTTAGGAAGATACAGCACAAAGGACAGATTGTAGGTGCAACCACTTTGTATTTACCAACTACTGTAGAATAGAAATTTATTCAAATTCCCTTTGAATCTTGACTTACCAAAAAATTAAAACGCATCCTAAAACCTTTTCGTTTAAAACGGGCTTTTAATGCGAATAATACTATCCAAAAAAATCCGAAGAATAAAGTAGATGAAAAAGACAAAGCAGGCGTATATCAAATACAATATAGTAGTTGTAATCTTAAATATTCGATTTAAAGAACATTTAGCTAATTTCAGGTTTGGCAGGTTTGATAGGTCCAGTATCGCCCAACATATTAAAGACACATACCACCCCATAAGTTGTAAAAACTTAAAACTAGTCAAACAACTTTCCGTGCAATTAAAATAGTATAAATAATGATGTTTTGTTGACCTGACTCCACTTCCGCTGAAGACCTGAAGAGGAGAATATCCTCCGGTTAATCCGCACGGACATCTACTGAAGATGGTAGCTTAGCTGCCGAAATACATATTTAGGCTCTCTAAACTGTTGTGGTTTCATTTTAGTTTGATTACAAAAATTGTTTGCAAGCCTCAAATAATTTTTAAATGTTAATGTCAAACATTGCTTCTTCAAATAAAAAAAATATTTTTGTCGACAGTTAATTTATATAGTATTTATTTTAAAGTTTAAAAGCCAACACTCTTAAAAATAGGTATCATTTATATAACACTAATTTCTACCTATCCTATCTTTTGGCACTGTGACGTAGTTTTACCTACCTTCACTATTGCGTACGGCAGCTCTTTTTTTTTGCGATGGCAATAAGGGGTGGGTTCACGTTATAAAAAAAAAACAAACAATAATTAATATAGGGCGCCAGCTAATTTGTGAAAACGTAACTTAAATGCCCAAAATAGCAAAGCACATAAGTTAGAATTTAAGACAAAACAAGATATCTTTAAAAGTACAAGTTTAATTAATAATTAGTCTTTTTTTACAAGGAAGAGGTGATACTAATAGCTCAAAGTTTGTTGTGACATTGCATTGTATTAAATTCAGGTGATACACGTGTATGACCTTTACAACTGTTTGACAGGTAAGTATGTACGTGTCGAATATACACGACGTTTGTAAACTGCCGTAAATAGATAAGTATCGACACAAAAAAAAAAGTCTGAAATTGGATGTGATAGCAACGAACGGTAAGTATGACTTAAAATATAAATTTTTAATTGAATTATTTAAGTTATTAGCACAGTATAGCTTATCTGTTTTCCTTTTTATTGTAGATATCCCCTGGGATGCAATGATACGGCGGCTATTGATGAATCCACCTGCCCAAAGATTATTCCTGATAGCTCTCCCAGATTCTAAACAAGGTAGTCTACGGTCTTCGTGGCTGCTACGTGGATCTTGTAGGATACGTCGCAATGGTACTCCAAAATTGGAAAAACGAAGATTTCTTACAACGAAAAATCGAACAACAAAAATGGCGACGGCGATGACGATAAAATATTGGTAATGATACCGTAAAGGCCTTAGGTGTTGGTTGGCCTAATATAATTGTAGTTAGGTGTTTAAATAAAGAGTAGCAAATCTTACTTGCAGTCAGTGAGCTGCTGATCGCACGGATTTAACACCTCGAATGTTCCATATTGCAGCGTTATCAATTATGACCTTAGTGTCGGAGTAGGGATACTATACAGAAGACGATGACCTATGCTGTCAGATTGAAATGGAAATGTTTTTGGAAAATTAATTGTTACACCACCCCCCTTCAAAAAAAGACAGAATCCTGTGGATTCTAGAAGACTAGCTAACGCTAAAACTAATTAATCTATTCACCATGGCGTGTCTTTACTGCTAATTTAGCCTAATTAACTTTGTTAAATAATTATATATTTAATAATATCCTACATGCGATTAAGTACTAAGGAATAATATCTAAGAACTAATACCTAAGAAATCGTACCTAAGGCGCCTTCTTAAGTAAATGTGAACAATTCGTCACGGATCAATAGAGACTGTTGTAAGGAACCCAAACCTCAAACATGGCTTACAACAAGAATAGGGGTTTGTTAGCTGAATGCACAAAATAGATTCAGTACAAGAAATGCACAGCTATAAGAGTAATAAATGTGCAACGATGCACGTAACGGTTAGTAAATTAACCAACAGAAACATCTGAGTTAGAGCCCAAATATGGTTTCAAATCATTCACATGCCACCTACCAGCATCGGTGCCATTTAAATTTTCCAAACGATAAACAAGACGAGAAACTTTTCCCGCAATCTTACATAATACATATTTAGGTGCCAATTTAGCACTAAACTTATTAGTCGCGTCTGACAAAACCTTATTTCGACGCCATATTTTATCGCCAACATTATAAGAAACATCGCGTCTTCGTAAGTTATAATAATTTGAATTCCTTTTATACGCACTAGACAATCTTTTACGAACAATTTTTAAAGTGTCTGAAATGCCTTTAATGTCCTGCGCGTATTCATTTCGATCGTTTGCCAAAAGCTCAACACCATCAGTGGTCTCTACCTTACCGTAATAATCTCCAGCTATAGGTATGTGCCTAGCAAAATTTAAAAATTGCGGTGTAAACCCTGTAACTTCATGTGTTGCTGAATTTATTGCATACTGAATTTCATGAATATGTTTGTCCCAATTTTTATGTTCTTTGACGTAACTTCTTATCGCGGAACCAATAGTTTTATTCGTTCGTTCAACGAAATTACTCTGAGCATGGTATCTTGCATTGTACCATATTTTTTGTATTTTATATTTTGCAGCGAGATTTTTAAAATGATGACCAGCAAATTGTGTACCATTATCACAAATTATAAATTGTGGTACGCCATAAGTTAAGAAAACGTTATTTTCAACAAATTTAACTACGTTGATAGCTGTCGCGGCGCGCATTGGATGAATTAAACTATATTTCGTAAACCAATCAGCAACTACCAAGACGTAACTATTACCATGAGAGGAACGTGGCAAAGGACCAATAATATCAATTGCTAATATTTGAAATGGGAATCTAACATTTTTCTGAGTGCCCATAAGTCCTTTTGGACCATCGGTAGGAATCTTTTGTGCAGCACAAACATTACAAGTTCTAACATAACGCAAAATGTCTTGACGCATTTTAGGCCAATAATAACTTTGTTTTATTTTATTAAAAGTTTTATAAAATCCAAAATGACCTGCATCTGGAGGATCATGACAAGTAAACATCACACTTTTTCTCAACGCCTTGGGCACAAACAATTTCCATTCTTTTAAATTTGACTTAAATGGTATTCCGTTGTAAGTATATTTATATATCAAATTGTTCTTAACTTGAAATAGCGGATATTTATCTGGTGCTTTAGTGATCTTATCTATTAGTGAAGTATAAAATACATCTTTATGTTCATCAGTCACTGTTATTTCTGAAATATTATTCTGCGACATTCTGGACAAAGCATCCGGAACCACATTCAATTTACCTTTCCTATGAACTAAGGTGAAGTCAAATTGCTGAAGCTTTACCGCCCACCGTGCAAGTTTGCCTGATGGTTCTTTCATTCTTTGTAACCATAGCAGCGAATAGTGATCCGTTATTACACTAAAATGAGTGCCTTCAACATAAGGGCGAAACTTTTCGATAGAAAAAATTACTGCTAAACATTCTTTTTCCGTGACTGCATAATTTCGCTCACAACGTGACAAAGACCTACTGGCAAATGCAATTACCACTTCTTCACCATCAATTTCCTGTGTAAGAACACCACCCAAACCCGTATCAGATGCATCACATTGTATAGAAAATGGTTTTGAAAAATCTGGGCTGCGCAGAATGGGAGCAGAGACTAAAGCTTGTTTTAGCCTAATAAACGATGACTCTGCCTGATCAGTCCAAGAAATCTTTTGTCTCTTAGCCTTTCCCTTAATTAGGTCATTTAGCGGCGAAATTAAAGTTGAAAAATGAGATATAAATTTACGGTACCATGATGTCATACCAACAAATCTCTTTACTTCAGTTGTAGTTGTAGGTCGCGGATAATTTACCATACATGAAACTTTATCAGGATCGGTCCTTAAACCATTTCCATCAACTATAAATCCTAAATACTTTAAAGAAGGTTTGAAAAATTCGCATTTTTCTAAATTTATTGTTAAATTTGCGGCCTTTAAACGTCTTAAAACTTCATTCAATGTTTGGATATGTTCCTCAAACGTAGATGATGTAACAATTATATCATCAATATAACAAAAAACTTTAGGTTCTAATTCCGGACCAAAAATTGCGTCCATGAGGCGCTGTTGACATTGGGCTGAATTTTTTAGACCGAATGGGACAACTTTAAAATGAAAAAGCCCCCTACCGGCAACTGAAAAAGCAGTTTTCTCCCTACTTGCTGAATCTAACGGAATCTGCCAAAAAGCTTTTCTTAAATCTATTGAACTAATAAATTTTGCATCTCGAAGCATGCTTAATATGCGATCTACTCGTTGTAAAGGATAGGCATCTGTTTTAGTAACTGAGTTTAAACGTCTTCCATCGAAACAGAATCTGTATTCACCAGACTTTTTTTTCACTAAAAGAACTGGAGAATTCCAAGCACTAAGAGATGGTTCTACAACCCCTAATTTTAACATTTCATCGAGCTCAGTATTTAAATGTCTCAGCATAAAAGGCGACATCGGATATTGTCTCTCTTTGAAAGGTTTTGCATCACCTGTATCAATCTCAAATTCTAATTTGTTCGTAAGTCCCAACATGCTATTACTATTAATCTCTTTAAATTTTTCAATTATACCTGTAACAATCGTATTTTGGTCAGAACTAAGATGATCTAAACTACACAATGACGGAGAAGTATAAGAAGTATAATCTGTTGTCACACAATTACTTATATCTGAGTTACGAGACTGAATATGCCAACTATTATCGTAGAAATTGACGTTAAGAGAGAATGCACGACAAAAATCGCTACCTAAAATCACAGAATGTTTGAGTGATGGTACTACTAACATTTTAATAAGTTTGCAAGTGCCTTGTAAAGAAATTGGTATATAAACTGACCCTGAAACATCTTGATTAACGCCATCAGCTGTTGTTACAGACAAGTTAGCTGTCTTATCAACTTCTAAACCACATTCGTTTACCAAATTTAAACCAAGTTCTCCGATAATTGATAAATTAGCTCCAGAATCAAGAAGTGCAGTGACAGTACGATCAAAAACAGAAAATCTAATATACGGACGGTTATCACCGGGTTTATCATAAAAAAGTGGAGATATTTGTTTAGAATTGCTGCTAAACGTATTAGTCTTATAAAAATTTTTAACGAATACTAACCACGACTGCCAATCATCTTTATCTTTTTGCGTTGGAACATAAATACGACGCTTTAACTTAGAATGGGCTAGTGAACAATAAGTAGGTATACGTCGCCCGTTTCCGGATACCCAAGTTATACGTTTTTTGAACAAGAACAAGTACGCACAGTTTCGTTCGGCCTACCACACTTAAAACAAAATTTACTCATCCTAGACTTACAATCTCTGAACACATGATTCTGTAAACCACAATTCCAACACACTACAGTATTCCAATCTTTATTCTTAGAATATGAAACATTGCGTTTGGTATTCTTACTGACAGAAGATTGAGCACTTTCAAAAGCATTAGTTTTGTGTAACCTTTCCACAGAATCTTTGCCCTTACTTTCACGAACACAAGCCAGTTCAGGCTCTAAAGAAGCTGCATTAGGAGGTAATCTATAGCTATTCTTGGTAGACGTAGCCTCATCTATTTTGTGACATAACTGTACCAGTTCTGACGAAGAATTAATAGGCGTTAGGGCTAATTGCAAATTATAATGTGGTAGCATGTTTTTTCGTATATACTTTAATTTTGTAACTTCCTGAACAGGTCTCTCTAAACGATTAAACAAGGTCTCCATTATAGCTACGTATACATGAATGGGCTCTTTAGGTGACTGAGTACGTTGACGAATTTCATCCCACAACCTATCATCATAATCTAAAGGTAGAAATTGTGACTTGATTGCCGTGACCAAACTATCCCAATCTTTAAGTGAACTACGTATTGAACGAAACCATAACAATGCGTTTCCTGAAAATAAGTCAGTTGCTGACGAGAAAAGTTCGTCTTTTTCTACATTTCTAGCTATTCTAAGTTCTTCTACTCTATCTAAAAATGACTTTACCGACATATTATTTTCCCCACTAAAATGTACATTCCATTTATACACTGGAACAGATTTGCGTGATGGTGGGTGATATTGAAGAGTGGCAGGAATAGTTTTTGTTTCATAACTAGTGCTAGGAACAACTTCATTGGTATTATCATTCTTATCTTGAACTTTATCATATAATAAGGCTTCCAATTCCAAACATGTCGCGTAAGATTCGTTTTTAAATGTAAGTACTTCCTGATCTAGTTCACCTATTACATTAGTAGGTACATCTATTCTATTTACTCTATTAGTAATGTGTATCAAACGCGTTTCAATACGTTTAAAACCTGAATCGGTTGGAGGACCATCGAAATCTGGAATGAGCGCACGGATTTGTTCTAAAGTATTGTTAATAGCTACTTTTTCGGTTTCGATTTTATACTCGGGATCAACTAGCTTAATGTCACGATTGTGGTCACGGGAAATTGCTCTAGATAACATTTTACGCTTACAAGCAGCATCTTTTCTGGTAGTAACAACTCCTCTAATACGTAACTCGTAATTAAGCTCTTCACTTAACAGATAAACAGGTTTCATATTAGAATAATCCATAATGATAGCCAGAATAAAACGAATAATACGAATGGAACAAACGCAGAAGACAACAAATGCAACAAAGATCCACCCGAAAAGCGTACCAAGAAAATGCGGAAAGACAATATTCAACTAAATTAAATATGTATAACCTTGCCTGCAAATTGGCACTTTAACGGAATTCAAACAGCGAACACAGATAAGCTAATCGTTTTTACGCGCGTTTTTGCGTATCGTAAAATCGACAAACAGCAACGAAAATGCTATCACCACATCCAAAATATATTTTCAAAAGTTAAATTAATGAATAAATTAATTAATGAATCCGGCCCCACGTACAAGGGCGCCAAAATAAATAGTGTGACGTAGTTTTACCTACCTTCACTATTGCGTACGGCAGCTCTTTTTTTTTGCGATGGCAATAAGGGGTGGGTTCACGTTATAAAAAAAAAACAAACAATAATTAATATAGGGCGCCAGCTAATTTGTGAAAACGTAACTTAAATGCCCAAAATAGCAAAGCACATAAGTTAGAATTTAAGACAAAACAAGATATCTTTAAAAGTACAAGTTTAATTAATAATTAGTCTTTTTTTACAAGGAAGAGGTGATACTAATAGCTCAAAGTTTGTTGTGACATTGCATTGTATTAAATTCAGGTGATACACGTGTATGACCTTTACAACTGTTTGACAGGTAAGTATGTACGTGTCGAATATACACGACGTTTGTAAACTGCCGTAAATAGATAAGTATCGACACAAAAAAAAAAGTCTGAAATTGGATGTGATAGCAACGAACGGTAAGTATGACTTAAAATATAAATTTTTAATTGAATTATTTAAGTTATTAGCACAGTATAGCTTATCTGTTTTCCTTTTTATTGTAGATATCCCCTGGGATGCAATGATACGGCGGCTATTGATGAATCCACCTGCCCAAAGATTATTCCTGATAGCTCTCCCAGATTCTAAACAAGGTAGTCTACGGTCTTCGTGGCTGCTACGTGGATCTTGTAGGATACGTCGCAATGGTACTCCAAAATTGGAAAAAACGAAGATTTCTTACAACGAAAAATCGAACAACAAAAATGGCGACGGCGATGACGATAAAATATTGGTAATGATACCGTAAAGGCCTTAGGTGTTGGTTGGCCTAATATAATTGTAGTTAGGTGTTTAAATAAAGAGTAGCAAATCTTACTTGCAGTCAGTGAGCTGCTGATCGCACGGATTTAACACCTCGAATGTTCCATATTGCAGCGTTATCAATTATGACCTTAGTGTCGGAGTAGGGATACTATACAGAAGACGATGACCTATGCTGTCAGATTGAAATGGAAATGTTTTTGGAAAATTAATTGTTACAGCACATCTGTTTTGTCACTAGTTTTCACTTCCTTTTGCGTGATAAATGAGTGAGTACAACTATGTAGGGACGCACAGTGGTCAGAAAATCGTAAAAGCTGGCCAAAATCAGGAAGATTTTCTTTTTATTTATGTAATTTAAACTATTGCAGTTGCTACAATGGGATCCTCCGTATTTGTTAACAGATGCCAGAGATCGTTCAGCACCTAATAATTTCACCACCAGTCAGTGTGAAGATTGCACTTCATTGCTCTACATTTTATGCTCAAGTGATGATATGATATAATGTGTCTCAGTAAATAAGTGAAAAAATAACTTTTTTTGGTCGATTTACGCTGCAATAAAATTGATTCTACCAGTGGAGGTGTGTATAATTTAATTTTGTATCCCAGAACATTTTATCTCATTGGCAAATTCCTATAAATATACAATAACTTTGGGGAAACCTATATAAATAAAACTTTACTCAGTTGGTTTAACATTTGGCAGATGTTAATTATTCTGTAGTATTCTGCCTAATAAAAACGTACATATTATCCGAAATATATTGTACTACAAATATGTAAAAAAAAGTCAGCTGGGGATAGTTGCGAATGTATTGCGCAGACGCATCGTCCGTGTCCGTCATCATCATCGTATGAGGAGAAGCGGTAGTCCGAAAATCGGAAAAGCTGGCCAATGTATGGTATTATTGTAATTCAATAATATTTAGTAGACTTACCTTTTTGATGCAGCTGATTTCCATACTGAATTCAGATTTTCAAAATTCAAAATGGCGAATCCAATATGGCTGACAAATTTTGTTAAATGTCGTTGAATTGTTTTGAAACTCTGTATTTAGGAGATTTTGACGTCACTGATTACAATACTGAATTCTGATTTTCTAAATTGAAAGTGGCGAAACCAATATGGCGGCAAATATTTGGTAAAGAAATTTCGCGAGAATTTTGCACAGAAATGTAATCGTACAAAAAATATGGAAGATACTTTTAACAGGCTTTTGATTACATCAGATCCCAAAATTACTAGTATACGAAAACTTGCTCAAAGAAAATGAAGTGCTTTTCCCACGAAGCGTTAGAATTTCTTGTTGAAGTCGAAGTTCCAATTTCTGACTTGAATCATAAGATTGGTGACTCCGATGAAAGTAACATTAACTGTGTAAGCACGGATTCCTCGGACAATGACTAAAATTACATTACTATTATTATTATATTATTTCTTGTAAGTAGCATATGTTTTCAAGATTTTTATGTATTATTAATTTGATAAGCCATAAGGAATGCAGGAAATTGAATATGTTGAAAATAAAATCAATGTTTTAAAAAACAGTGTATTTTACTAAATAAGCGATTTGAGTCTATACGATTCTGGAGTTTGTTTTGCACCCAGCGGCCTTAAAACCCTAGCATGACTATACTGAATTGAAAATTTTGATTGAGTGGCTTTTTCCTAAATTTGTCTGCCATATTGGATTTGTCAATTTGAATTTTGATATCCTGAGTTTAGTTTCGCAATCAGCGACCTCAAAAGCTTCTAAATACCTAGTTTCAAAAGGGTTCAATGACTTTTACTATAATTTATCCGCCAAATTGTATTCGTCATTTTAAATTTTAACATTTTGAATTCGTTTGGTAACCAATAATATGAAAACTCCTAAATATCGGGCTTTAGAAAAATTTAATGTATTTTCATAAACGTGTCCGCCATATTAGAGACGCCATTTTGAATTTTGGTTCTATTGAATTCAGTGTCGTAATCAGCAAGGTAAAAAATGTAGATATACTAAAAATTGTAGAATTCCGATAACACCTTCATATTTTGGCCAGCTTTTCTGATTTTCCGACCACTGTGGGAAGCGGTCAAATATGTTCAGTGTAGTTGGAACATTCCCCTTTATCTCCTGCTTTTAACCTGTTGCCATCCAGAAGCAGAACAAGAGCAGTTGCAATGGTCGAATAATTCTTGCAATTGTCCTCCACAGTCACGTATTCATAATGGCTTTGGTTCTCGGAGATCGTCTCCGTGCGCCGCTCAGTACCAGAATCCGCGGAGGTCTATGCCTCCTCTGTCTCCTGCGTCAACTGTACTGAAAGCTCAAACAAATCTCGCAAAAAGATAGGAGCGAAAAGTTGCTGCAGTCACTTACCTTGCGTCCCGTCACGTTGAACGTTGACCTGGGGATCGTTTTATGCTGACCCCGTACCATTTATCCCATCTTGGGTTTTCGCCGGTGTAATACAAATTGCACTATAGGGATTTATTTACGATCGTCCTCATAAATATTAACGGTGCGTTGCGAAAGTGAGGCACGATTCGAAAATTTTTACTGTTTTGCGCGAAAACGGGAAACGTTATTGTTGTTGTTACTCACATCATTGGAGGCAATAAATATCTATGGAAACGTTACATTAACTGGCACGTCTGGGACACCAATAAAACGGTTAATAACTGGCGCGGATATGACAATTACTTGAATAAGTTAAATCTGAGAGTGGTCGTTTGCTCGGTTATTAAACTTTCCGAATCGCGTGGCTGTAAACTCTATTTTTAGATTGGCCAGGAAGCTTATTTCCATATATCTATATTTGTACGTCCTTCTATTGCCATTAATTTGGATGGACGTAAATTTTATAAACCATTTCTTGTTTTAGTTCCCAGTCCCCACGCTCTTCCTGTCATAAGGCTTCTGCTGGCTTTGCTGGTCACTTTCTCCAGATGATGCTCGGGCTCATCCTGGTGTCTAGTGTTCTCGCACACCATCAGGATAGAGATATCACCTGCGTAAAGAACTTTCTGGTTTAGTCCCTTAAGAGATCGGGATAATCCCAACTCGGCACACATACAGATAGTTTGCGAAAAGGACATTTCAACTCGGCACATACCATTATTTTGTTTACCCGAATACTAGGAGAACTCGGTACGGTAATAAAGTGATAAATCACAGACCAGGTTAAAACATTTTCTATTTATTGCACATACCAGTGGAATCGTCTACAACGAAAAAAGCGTTCTCCCATGATCGACTCCAACTCGATCAATAACGAATATTAATATTACCTCGCGGTACGATCAATGGGAGAACGAAAACGATATCTGAAAACGTGTACAATCCGACAACATCTGGTAGTTCCCATCGTGGTCTACGCGTAGTTCCAACCTACTGACGTTAGTGCACGGCGATCTACAGAAAGCACGGCGATCTGCAGCAACTTTGATGTCCTGTAACTTTTGAAGCGGGAGGCTGCACACCGTAGGGCTCCGGATTGGAGGTCAGTGGGTCATTAGCTACTACCATACTAAGTTTGGTCATGATCCGATCAATTCCGTTCCATTGAATGATATACATATATAGTTCTCTATTCTATGGAAAAATAACAGAGTATATGCGATAGGTACACAAAATTAATACAAAGATGATATTCACGTATACATATTTCGTAAAATTACATTAATTATGATATCATATTCTTACCGCAATACCAGTACGCTGCCATTTTCACAAAAACTACTGTAGAACATTCGTTATTTTTAAATTTTTTAAGCGTAATTAAAAAATCATATTTTCTTTTTGATTTATAATTTTTGTGTTTCCGAATACAACTAGAATTAATACTGTTATTTTCATTATATGTTGCAACCTGAATTTTCAATAAAACACAAATATTTATATAAAATGATTAAAATGAGCTTGCTGAAACTTCCGCTCATATAGGTAATAGGTAGGTGCAAAAATTGCTTCTTCTGAAATATAATTTTCAACTAAATGGTTACAAATTGCATCTAATCTGTTATCGTGAGGTTTTAGTTCTAAAAATTCAAAAGCAAAAATCGCTGTAGGTACCAGAATCGAGAAAAATGAGGCCGAAACAATAGCGTAGCCACTTGCCAATTTCACTGCTTTTTCCTCTGCATTCTGCTGTTAAACCTAAATTTTGAATTTTTTCCACCATGTCTGCGTTAAGTGGAAACGGCATCCTTAAATTTTTGTCTTATCCCATATAACTTTTATGGCGTTATGAATTGCGACTTTAAAATCAATAACGACTTCAGAAGGAGACAAATCAAATTTAAACCTTTACAAATAAACCATTGTAAATATTGTTTAAAATGTTTTGTACAATAAGAAAATGTTACAATGTCTTTAAAGAACGGTAATGTATTTATTTGTTTTAAAGTTTCGGACACTTCCAGGACACTAGAAAGAAGTTTCGGATATTTCTTGCGCCGCCAATAATAAATAGATTTTCTAACAAAATCCAGATCTTGAATACGAAGTTCATCATGCTCGCGTTGGACAAATTTTTTGCACAATTTTTGTTTGAAGGATTTTCACAGATAACTCTCTGCTTTATTTTGGTGTCTTTGGATGACATTTTTAGGAATTTTGTCGAGGTTGTGGACTAAACTGCTGATCGTTATAACACGATCGCCGGATTCGCCAGTAGTGTGCAAAAAAGCGCTACATTTTCGGTTAATACACCGTCGCTTTACTTCCCCAGACGCCAATTTCCGGTTAAATTCATTGAACTTATAGTGTTTTGCCACGTTGGCTTTTTTGTTTTCGCGAATAACATTAGCCATGATGAAAAAAACACTTGTTTTAAACACTGAATCCATAGTAATACTATATTAATTTATCAACCCTTCTTCGTTATTTATGTTTGCAAATTCTTCTCCTGTAGGGTAGCTGGCAAGCACCACCCCACTATTGGGTTCGGTGTATACGCCGCACCGTATAAAACAAATGGCAAATGGCAATCATAATGTTTTTTCCGCAGAATTTTAAAGCACTTACAGCGTTATAGACAAAATTTAACGTTGAAGTTACATGCCTTAATAAAAGAGGTTTTGGGTACGGTGCCTAATACCTACATACATTATAAATATCAAAACAAAATGGAAACTGAACTTGGAAATTGTGAGAAAATATTTATTACATATTTTTTTTGTGAAGGATTGGGTTTTACTGGGGTATATAGCGGAAATAAAAACTGTAAAACTATGATTTGCTAGCACAACCAAATCTAAATAGTTAGGTAAATGTATTATGCATCAGATAAAATGAAATTATTCATAAAGAATTAAACGGGGTTGAGCTGCTTATGAACAATTTTTGGGGAGCTGGAGCCACGAAGTCACCCTAAACTTGACGCCTATGCAGTATCTTGCATTTGGCAAAATTTAGAATTTCCGCTCTGTTGCTGGTGTAATAAAATTTGTCTTACAATACTACTTTCTGTTAAAACGGTATGCCGAGACAAATTTGCGATTTTGTAAATAGGGGCTAATAAACCTGTAGTTGATATTCTTATTAGTTGTGCATAGGGTGTGTCTAGTTGGACATAATAATTATAGCTAAACCCTGCCATGCACCCCACTGAGGGATTAAGTGTGCCGAGTTGGTATGTGCTCAAGAGATCATCTACTACAAGACCACAGTATAATAACAGTAACTCTGTTTCTAAGCTTGTAGTCAATCCTGTCTGTGTCGTTAATGTACAATAATGTAAAATGTACGCTTAGTATCTTGTTGTAGATACTAAATCCTAGAATATTAAGGCTTTGGGATTAGAGTTCTCAACAAAACTTGCAGTTCGGAACTCATTTCTGCAAGTCTGCTATACCTGAAAAGACGTTTGACTGGTTGAAGCTAGACTAAATTTTTCATGGAACCTTATACGCCACTAGATTATTCGTCCCTATTGCACTGGTCCTGTTGGAAGCTGCACAGTTGCAAAAATGTCTTAGCGACGCCGCCGAGATGAAATCATAAATATATATTGAGCGTTTAATATTTCAGTTGGTATTCTTGCCGCTAGCGGCTTTAATACTAAACACGTACTTCATATGAATATACCTGATGCTTGGGTTTTAAATGTCACGCGTGCCTCCTTCTGATGGTAATTTTATGCGCCTTCGTCTTTTTGTTGTTCGCGCGCTGCAAGAAGTTCAACCTCGCCCGAGGCAACAAAATGATTGCGGGAAGCGCGAAACTACTCTTTTCCGTTGGTCGACACGAAAATCATGAAGGGTTATTTTACTTTCTTTTATTATTCATAATACCACGCGCCGTTTTTATTTAGAATTAATATTATATAATATAAATGTTTGGATTAAAGAAGCCAAGAATTAAGCCACTTAAGCCACTTTTTTCCAGCCATATATCGCAAGATAAATGTACCACCGATAATTTGAGGTCGTAAGATGGCTTTTAATAATGGCACACAATTTAAACTGGACTTTCAATTTGCTCCTTCTCTTAATCATAATATGTAATATTCTTGTAATCAACATTAATAATGTCAATGTAATGTTTAGTGCTGGTTTAGTGTGAAACTGGTAGTCAAGTAAAAGACAGGTTAAGATAGGTATACATAATTTTATTTATACTTAATGTTGAACCTTTTTAATCAATTTATTAATTTATAAAAACCATTAGAACATTGCAACGTATCTTGCAATGCCTTAATTTATATCGACAGAAAACTACACGAATTTGAATATTGTGCTGACTTTTATACAGAATGAATTGCAGACTGCTAATCAACTTCATGGGTACAGATGGATGCACAGAAAATGTTTGCGAAATACCTTTTTCCATTTCACAGGAAGTAGTTCGCTTATCATTACTTGCTTTTGCTTCAGACCATAATATTAAAATCGGTAAAATTTGTCTAAATAATCTGACAATCTTGCCACTTTTTATAAAGTGAGTGTGCTTTTATAAGGGCATATTTTTATAGGCTTGTCATATAAAAATGTTTTTTAGCCTCCCATTTACTTATGCTGTTAGTAATAAATTTCAGTACAGCCACGATTCATAATTACTACGAAAGATTTTGAAGCCTCATTCTCTATATGTATGTATGAAACTAGTTCTAAAGCAATAGCTGACCAAGAAAATTTTACGTGAGATCTAACAAACAAGTACAAACATTCAGTTTAAAAAGCATTATTTGAAAATACTCTCAAAAGGGTTTGTCATTATCCAGTGCATTATTATTGATAAACGTTTTACATAATAGAAGATCAAATTGTGCCAAGATTATACAATATCACACATTGTATCATCAGCAATTTTGAAGTCACTGATTTTGAAATAAGTAGTAGTTCCATTAGTTCTTGTAATCTTGTAAAAATGAGATAGTGTGCATATAAATTCACTCCCCATATCTTTCGTGGGAACTATCTCTTGATTTAGCTACTTACTTACGGAAGATATATTTTCAGACCCTTTCTTTTCATATAATTGCCGTTAATCCTATGATGGCCTTCCTTGATATCTGCTGCGATTTAGAGCATACAAAATAAAGGCGCCCCCAATCTGAACAACGAACAAGCAATATATTTTTTAGCAAAAGGTAGCCACGGAAAGGTTTTTTTGACCTTTTTCATGTCTCATCCGTAGATTATTGCATAAACCAACGACCTTAGATCCGTTGAGCAGGTGTGTCCAAGCTGCAACTATATTATATGTTAATCGACAACTAATATGTATGCAGATTGCTAAAAGTCTTGGAATGTTTATTAGATAAAACGAGCTCTCAAATCCCGACAGATTTGTTGTCTGTCTGTGTTATTGAATTATCAGCAAAACGGTTTGGTATACTTAATTACATGTACATATATTGTCTCTTCTTAAATGTGGCTTTCAAAAAATGTGATAATAGTGTCAGTAAAGCATTCCCTGCCTATTTTAAATAAACTTTATAAAACTGCCATGAACCCCTTCAAAAATTAGCTGTTCTACGCACTTCATGCTTGCATTAATAAAGAATGCCTAAAAACAATGTTGCACTTGCCATAAATAGCTTCAATATCCACTGTATTAATCATTTATTTATGTGTATTATCATTATTTACTTCGGAATTAAAAAATATGCTTTGCATTCTATCGTAAAATTTCGTATCATAAGACCTTGAAGACGAGTAATTATGATTTATTAATGCTATTCATCATTACCTCCAACGTTGATATAACACGTGACGTTGGTTATCAGACATTATCTGCATATTTCAAAATGCGTCAAATATCTTAATCTGTACGTATTTTGGTTTCTAATACAAAAAAGACTTAGGTATACTTCAGATTGTGTGTTTACTCCGTAATTCTCATAGTTCCTAAATCCTTCTTTCAAATTCTTTTCCTAGTAAATAAGATAAACATAATTTATTCTCACCACATTAGCGCGATAGGAACGTATTGTATTTAAAATATGTGATAAAACGATAGACAAACTAAACTACTTAAATTGCAATATGTAGATGCCTACGTGAATTTCGGTATGTTTATTTGTAAATCTGATTGGTTGAAAAGACAGTTTTTAAATAATTAAAATAATTTTTTATTGTAATTTGTAGTCGATTTTTAGCCCCTTCTAATGTTGCACAACATAACTTGTGCAGCTTCCTTTTACCAGGATAAAGATCTTTTCACAAACGCCCAGTAATTTTAGTACTGCGTAACACTAGAAAAAATCAAAATTTTGCAATGAACTTCGCTAGAAACTAAGTGAAATAAGCCAGATTTGCAATAGTTGATCTTCTCAGGAAAAACGGTGCTGATGAGGAGAAGTATTCTTCCTAACTTCCCATTCTATTACAGTCACAAGAACCTTTAGAAAATTACAAAAGATGAAGATGGGCCTATAATTTACAATACAGATACTTGTTTTGACAACTGACAATCACGAAAAAAAGTTATAGTCCCCATCCAGAATCACTGTCTAGAAAGATGGCAACTGCTGAAAAAAATTTAGGTCCTACTTATATACTTACTTATAGAGAGAATTCGAATAGTTCCGGTCAAAATCATAAATACCTAAAACGGAAGGAATGCAATTTGCTTGTACCACAATCAGCGTGGCGTGAAAGCTTTCGCCAAAGCATCGCGCGGCTCCAGTAGAGGAAGCCCGTCGCTCCTTCATATTAGCGAAGAATGCTGTTTTGACAGAAATATCATTCACACCTGTTCGTAAATAAGATGGCCATCCCTGCAACATTTCCTGCAATTTGATACTGCTAAAGCGAAGATCGACTTCCACTTGGGCCGACGAGACAAAAAAAAGACGAAACAGGTTCGCGAGGTTTCCGGCATAGGAACGAGTTTTAACGGCTCTCAGAGGATTCGTCTGCAGCAGACGTGCAAAGTGGTAACTGGAAGGCTCACTTGAGGAGTACAAGCATGAGAGAGTGTTTTAATAACTATAATGACTGCTTGTTCGGTAGACATTGGCATATGCGATGTCATTACCGGTATGCGTCATAGATTTTCCAGTGACTTACATCGTTATGTATCATATCATTGCCAACAGCTATTGGTAAAATTAAAGGGAATTTAAATAATGTAGTTCGTAAATTTATGCAGTTTTTATGGATCGTACTATACCGCCGAAGAATGATCAGATTAAGAGCAAACAAATATTTCTATCGACATTTATCTTGCAATAGAAAACAGTGGTATATTATTAAAAAAAACTGTGCTTATTTTGAGAAAACTTCCAAATCTTCGTCCTTTCTTCAGTTCTGGTTGAGTTTAACACAAAAGTACTGGTAAAAAGACTGMACTATATACAGAWCATTGAATGAAAGCGTCTAATGATGTTGCTAACTCACAAAATATCCTGCTATACTACTACTACACAGTTAAAATTGAAATGATGTGGCGCAAAATAGCTAAAAAACTACATTTTGTTGACAACAACACTTGTCTTGATACTCTGAAGAAAAACTGAAAGATTGTTAGATAGTATGTTTTCGGAAGGATCGCTTTCACTATAAAACACTGATAAAAAAATTATTTATCTGACGTTTCTTTGTCAAAGAGCAGAACCTCAAAATATCGTGTGATACGACTTCAAACAAAATTTTAAAAGTGAATAAACACATTAAGTTTAAATCATACAACATAGTTAAAACCAACATCAATAACAAACCGGTCAAAAATAATGTTTCATCAGATGCTGCTGTAAATATTTTAGCAAAGGGCATGAACTTTGCTGTAACGCCACTGACAATTCCAATAGTGGAGATAATGTCATTATGTGGAATCTTGTATAAGACTGCTTCCGAAAGATCAAGCGAATAAGGATGAATGTATGCCTCGCCATTAGATATGCAAGTACGTCCAAACCTTAATGTGACATCTGAGTAAATGAAGGCTTTTAAGGATTTGAATATATATAAGTCGTTTTAGTTACTAATAATAATAATAATAATAATAATAATAATAATAATAATAATAATAATAATAATAATAAATTAAAATTATGTGTTACAATAAACATTCGTCAATAAATAAAGAATACCAATAGGTGAAGAACATTTATGGGTAAACATATACTTCGACAAAACTACAATAAATTTGGACTGATTATGAAGTCTTTTATGCTGTAACAGGCTTTTTGTAAAAGAAAAGCTTTATTTTTTGTTAAATAAAGTTGGGGGTAAAACATTTACCGCTGGTGATAGTGAGTTGAAAAACATAGGCCCATAATAATTTTGAAAATTCTGTTTTTTTTATTCTATTAAATTCTACATTTAGCTTGTTTCTATTTTTGATGTCATGATTATGATATTCTGATCTAGGGCTGCAATGATGAATATTGTTTTTAATATACTTTAAACAATGGTAAATATATAAACACGGCAGAGTCAAAATACCAAGTTCTTGAAATTTGTGTTTCACATCGTCGCCCGTCGCGGCGTTTAAGGTTGGCAACTACCCTCACAGCGCGCCGTTGTATACTAAACAACCTACTTACGTGACAACTATGTCCTCAAACAAGAGTCCCGTACGACATAGTATTTTGAAAAAGTCATAATAGGGCCGTAAGTAGCACTTCATTGGATACTTCATTGGCAAGGCTTCTAAGGAGAAATACAACTTTTGAAAGTTTTGCAAATGTTTCCTTTATATGAGCTTCTCAAGTTAATTTAGGGTCAAGTGTTACGCCTAAAAATTTAACATTATTGTTGTTAATATCTAGAGCAGACAAAGGTTCAGCTACAGTAAAAAATCGCTGCAAATTGAATCAATACTTCCACATCCAATTGTCAAAATGACATTTACGTTTTTATTTCTTATACTATACGATTAGTAATCAGGTTTTGAGCATTAGCAAAAATATATACATATTTAAAATCGGTTTTTTCCATATAACTCGAAAATTATTAACTTAACAAAAAAAATTACAAGAGCGCTTTCTGATCAGAAATTTGATTTTCTATATAATACTAAAATTTTAAAAAATCGTACAAGCAGGGTCCAAAATAGGTTTTTTGGAAATATTTTGAAAATGTCAAAATTTTGGATAAATTTTCTAAGACACTTTTTGTGAGAAATTTTATTTCCTATCTGATGGAATTTTCACTTTTTTTATATATTAAATATATTTGGAGATATTTAGGAAAAACCGTTTTCTTTAAGTGACGCTTTTTTGGTAATATCTTCTAAACAGTTTGCTGTACCGAAAATTTATAAGAGCTAATAATACTCGCAGTTATACTACTAATGACATACTAAAACGAAAAAAATATAAAAAAATAAAAATTTGCAAAAAAAAGTGTGTAGATGATACTTTTGTTATTTGGTCCCACGATACAGAAGAGTTAGGTATGTTGCGAAATCATTTGAACATTCAAAATCCTGACAAAATTTACTACGGAATTAAAAAGCAATGGTAGTTTGCCTTTCTTTGATACTCAAATTTATAGAGTAAACACTGTACAGTTAGGACACAAGATTTACAGAAAACCAACTCAAAAGAATAGGAGTTATTTGTTAGAGCACAATGGATCTCAGACGAAAATTCTTTACAAAATGGAATATGTTATCTTAAATCATCTCTAGTGAAAAATGCTTATAGCAATAAGAATATTTGGTCCATTTTTAATATTAATAACACAATCCTGGAGTCTTATCAAAAATACTTTTCCAACTGCTAATAATTAAAATAACTACTGCGCACAGTATACATATCTAATATTCATAAAATAACAATAATATTAAAAAGAATAAAACGACAGTAATAAAAAAAGTGTATACAGTTCACGTAAACGAAAACTTATCCATAACTTAATTATTTAGGATTGTTGGATATAATATTATACAATCATGAAGAAACAGGTAAAGTAGGTCTGATAAATTTTTACTATAAATTATCACCTTTTTTTGCAAATACTTCTGAACCCTTTCCTGGAATTCTTCCGCATTAACGAGCATATAAAACGCACTTCTTGAAATGCTAAACGAATTCTATTTTTTTATAGCATTCAGTGTACCTGGAAAAGTGAGGTACCTAAACCTTTGGGTTTATAGAACTAAAGCGTCAGCCTTACACTTCCATCCTGGCTCCTACAGTCTTGTTTTAATTCAAAAATTTAAAAGAGCATCTGAGGGAAAAGCGTTTTGCTGCCGATGAAGAACTCAAAGAAGTCGTTGAACAATATTTTGCAGGATTTGTGGAAGGTAGAACAATAACTGAAAAATGGGAGGATAAATATATTGATGCTGAAGGGAGTTACGAATAATACATATCTGAAAAATATACTCTTGCGTGATTGCCGCGTACTAATGATCGATATGATGTTAAGACACAAATAGGGGACAAAAGCTGTGCGGAATCAACCGTTTAAAAAATGTGACGAAAACTGAGTACAATAAGAAGCACAATGTTATTGTTCCTGTTTTGTATCACATTTCACTAGCTGTTGCTAACGTCTTCATTTATTTTTTCTTACATTTTACTTGTATTGCACGTTCCGGTCTGCTACTCCTATACCAACACTCTGTAATTGGCACTTAAAGCCTCAAATAAGACGTCTACAATCCTATACAGCGTGGGTGTTACATTTCCTCTGATCCCACGTGGCTGACTAGCACGTGCTGTCTGCGTCTCGTTTTTACTCAAATCCCAGACGCGTGATTAATGTTTGCTGTTCGTCTGCCTGCTTTTGTTTTTTACGGTACGTTCTGCGGTTATCGCCATCATTCGACCTTTTTTGAGAGGTAATGTCACGTGTTATTAAAAATGCGCTTCTAAATACCTATGATGTACCAAAACAGAGATGTGCTCAAGTTAACCCTTATTAATCAGCTTTAAATAACAATAAGGTTGACATGTTTAATAACACAAGTCGGGTAGCTAATAAAATTCAACATGGAAAGATAAATCTCGTATTACATAGACAATTTGTAAATACTATGGCATGGGATGAAACTCATATAGAACGTAACATGTCATTAGCGGCGATTGCCACCACTAGGGCCCATTCTTTCGACCAGGCAGGTCATATTCATTGGTCGACTGTAGACGTAGCCTACTATATGGACTAAGGAGAAGGAATCGCAATAACCTAGCCAATCAGCCAAATGGAACAAATTCGATAATTTATAAGTTCGAAGTAATGCGAAAAGTAAACATCATTTAAGTGTTTTCGATCCGAATAACATAAAAACTGTATCTTCTAGCGTCGAAAGAAAGTAAGCAGCAACCATATGAGTGCTCCTTTTTATTGATATTAAATAAAAACAAAGCTATAAATGGTTTTGTTAACTTTTGTTTACAACGCTTGGCCTTAGCCAATTGTTGTCTGATTATATGACAGTAGTTAACTGTGTTATAGTCGTTTGAATTGCGTTAATTGCATATCAAAAATGGTTCATTTAACAGAATTTAAACTTTATTTTTCTTTTCCAGGCTACTTTGGAAAATACCTAAACAAATACAATGGTTCCTACATTCCACCTGGTTGGAGAGAATGGGGTGGTTTGATAATGAACTCCAAATATTACAATTATTCCATAAACATGAACGGAAAGAAAATTAAACATGGTTCCGACTATCACAAGGTAAGTGATCTACGAAGTGATCTATTAGAAGTTTCTGAAAATGTGAAGGGTGATTAAAATAAATAGGATGCAATAATAATAATAATAATAATAATAATAATAATAATAATAATAATAATAATAATAATAATAATAATAATAAAATAATAATAATAATAATAATAATAATAATAATAATAATAATAATAATAATAATAGTGTTTATTTTCCCAACAGACATAACGTCTATGGTGGAAACAAAATTACAAAGATATGTGCGTGTTACAAGAAAATTAAAAATAATTACAATTTTACAAAAAAATGCCATCTAAAAATTAACAATTTACGTTACTACCAATCTACCGTAATATGTAGCATAACAAATCATATCTAATTCTATTAGAAGAAAAATTAACATTAAAAATATCAAACTCATCATTTGGAAGAGCGTTGTATAGCTTAAAACTAGTTATCATTCACCTGTTTTAATGATGAAAAGTATTTGGTATATAATAATAAAACAACATAAGAGATCTACTACTAATTCTAGGAACATATAAAATAATTTGATTTAGTAGTGCTATACTGTTTACCTCGCCCTTAATAGGTTTTGTAAAAATATTAAATTGGAAACATTTCCCCTTGAAGTGATGGAGTTTTCATTTACGATATTGAGAAGAGCTTGTTGATCACAATGATTAGCAGGATAAGTAGCAAATGACTTGAAGTAAAGGTATTTACAAAATTTACGGAGAACATTTTCTATAAGACAAATATGTACCTGATGGTGGGGATACCAAATAATACAACAGTATTCCAATCTTGACCTAACTAATGCATAAAACTGTAGTTTAATAGAATATGGATCTTTAATATCTTTGGTATTTCTAATAACAAAACCCAATGTTTTTAAAGCAGAATTAGTGACTTTAGATCCATGTGGAGCAAATGTAAGTTTTGAGTCCATAGTAACACCCAAATCAAGAAATTCGCTACATCTACCACTAATGCTATAATAAAAATGTACATTGTTTTTTTTTTCTAGAAAAGGTCATTACACGACATTTATCTATATTTAAAGATAGTTTATTTCTCTGACACCATGCTGTTAAGTTTTCAGTATCATGTTGTAACTCCACGCAATCAGTATTTGTCTCAATAACGTGTGCAATTTTTAAGTCATCTGCAAATATAAATTTGTGTGTCTTAATACAAGTGGCAAAATAGATTATAAACAATAATGGACCTAAGTTCGATCCCTGTGCAACACCACTTTCAACATGAAAGCTAGAAGAGGTGTAGCCACTGCATTCAACATACTGAGTTCTACCAATCATAATAGATTTAATTAAGTGTAGCAAGTTATCGCATAACCAAAAAGACTTTAGCTTCATAAGCAAAATGCAGTGATTAACCTTATCAAACGCTTTAGATAAATCGCTGTAAATAACATCCACCTGCAAACGATTGTCAAGCGCTTTAGAGACAAATTCAATTCGACCGGCCTTTAACAAATCCATGCTGTTCAGGCACAATAAAAKTAGAGATATGTGAGCTTATTACACTGAATAAKATTATCTCAAAAAGTTTGGCAAAGTCWGCAGTTTTTAACATTAGATCTATCGCCAGATTTGTAAACAGAACATACACCAGATTGTTTCCARAAACATGGATATGTAGACGTTGCAATAATTAAATTAAACATAAAACATAAAGGTGCCCTTAAACAACTAATACTACAAAAAATGCAGGTACGTTATCAGGTCCACTCACAAAATTGCTCTTAATTTTTTTAGCTGCCGTTAATACATCACTCTCAAAAATTCGAAAAGTTGGTAAACTTTCAGATATCCATGTTGACCTCAGAATGGCTTAAATAAAAGAGACAATTATGGTGTTGATGGCCAAGCTTTTATTAATTCACTACTTACAATTAGAACTACATTTAACCATGTCTAAAAAAACGTTATGTGTCAGTAACTTTCGTGATATATGTACATTGTTATTTGACCACCACTAACACGACGTTCCTTAGTTTATTTACTCAATATCCCCGTTCCATTAAGAGAGCGTGATCCATTCATTTAGGCCTTACAAACTGTCAATATGGAGACCCTTGGTGAGCAATGACATTAGAATGGATTGATAAATTAAACAGTGCTTGCTATTTTGTGCTTTGTTAATTTGACGTGGGGATTGTAACGAATGATCCTTCTAATAATCCAGGAGTGATAAATGTCCCCTTAGTGCGACTCACTAGTGCTGGGTAGAATCGAATGAGAGGATTAGTCTGGATGAAACGAACGCAAGATAAAGACCGACCAGGAATATTCTGCGAGTATGGTTTTGATTGTTTAAGCGATCGTAAACCCCCATAAAAGTAATGACACCCAGATGTTTAGAATAGATTTGAACGATAAGTCATATTTAAAAACATTTCATTTCATCTTGTGTGTGTCAGCCAGTCGAGTGCTTGTATTTCCCGTGTTTTTCGTTTGTTATCTGTTATTAGTTGTATAATTTCTTAACAAAACAGTTTTTTTTTCAGACTATACATTTTATTTGCCTTGCATAAGGTATGTTTTAAAATAGCATTAAATTTTGGGGAAACACTACAAATTGAAGTATCTTATAGCACTTACTTCTTATAAAAATGTGGAGACCGTGGAATGAGGTGGATGTTTCCCACCCACAAAAAGGTGAAATCAACGTTGAGGTTGTTGAAGAAGTCGAAATGGTGGAAGATGTTTTTGACAATAATATTGAAAATGATGTACCCGAAGACTCAAATCTCATTAACTCATAATCAATTACCACCTGAAGCTAAACAAATAGTTTTGAATGCTTATGAATACATAAAAATGCAGAGGAAGAAAGTGGGGCCATCGCAAAAAACTGTAGAATGACCAAAATTTCACAATCAACTACAAGAAATATAACTGTAAATAGAATTCAGGACAGAAAAGTGCGAAAAGAGGTTGTAATAGCAGCATACAAACTGTCAGGGCCGGCGAGAGCATTCACGGGCCCCGGTACTAGTCGCATGGCGGGCCCTAGGCCTAAAAGGAGAAGTAAACTGAAAGTTTAATATGGGTGTTAGGCTTACGCACATTCTGACGTCATTTTTGGCCCCAATTTTTTGCATTACATTTCCGTATTAGGTCTAGCCTACGTTTGTTAGGGTTCTGACACTTGGTCCAGCCTGTGCGGTCAGAAGTCATAGCGGATCTAGCAAAATATCGGTACACTAACAACTAACTGTGAAATACTCGTAGTACAATTGAGGCTCTTAAAGGCAAAGGGGTGTAAGTGATTTTTTTTCAATTTCAGAGATAACTACACGAATCAATTTGTATTTTTTTCCTTTATTTGCCAGGCCAACTTGTGTATCAGATTCTGGACTCAAAAGAAATTTCGAATAGAATAGGTATAGTCATAAAAGACTTTAAGACACGTGAAGCTTACGAAATCTTAACTTGAAGTTCTGTAAGTCAATGTCGCATGAATTTCACCTACACCCCTTTGCCTTTAAACGCCTCAATTGCAATGCAATAACCCGACCGAAATCCACCAAAATGAACAGTCCACAGAAGCCAAAATTAACCACAAGGCTCGGACCTGATTGGCTTGGAGTAGGGATTCTTAATAAATACGTTTCCTACATTTACCTTATGTCATATTACATTACCCTAACTGATTGGTGAATGAGGCTGGAGACAGAATATTTTGTATCAATAGCCTCATAGCCCATAGCATATGGAAATACATGGTACCGTTATAAAAGTATCCTCAAATGGACCTTTGTGTCAGAGGGAAGATACGCCAGGAGTATCATAGATTACATCATGCACAATAAGACAACAAGTAGAAGAGGTGGGAGTTTTCAGAAGTGCTGAATTAAGAACACAGCACAAATTATTAGTGGCAAAGATTAAACTGGGGAAGGTAGGTAATAACAAAAAAATAGACACAAACAAGCTAAAAGATAATACGTTCAAGGAAGGGCACAAAACCTGCTAAAATAGAAAATTAGAAAGAGAAGAACAAAATGGAACAACAATAAACTGGAATACAGTAAAATAAATAATAAAAAAACAGCAAAAGGGGTATGCGGAGAAAAAATTGTTAATACAAAATTTAAAAGAACAAACTGGGAGACAGAAGAAATTAAAGAGGAAATCAAAACAAAGAAAGAAGCCTGAAAAAATACGAAAACAGGAACACCACAGGATAGTGATAGATATGTAGGCTAGTAGCACGAAATGAAGCAAAAAAATAAGAAAGAAACTAAAACTAAAACCAAATCTTTATCAGATAACTCGTGAGAAATCCTCCATTTACCGGTTTTCATTGATTCACAAATATTCACCAATCAGTTCATTGATTCGATTAATCTTTCATAAAGAATGTACCAGCAAAACCTTTTAACAAACAAAGAAAAAATGTCAGTTTTTAAAAAAATCCATTTTTCTAAATTCTTCGAAAAAGATTTATTTCAAATTTGTTTAAAAAAAGGTTTCCTTGTTTCTAGCAGGTACCGTATATATTTTATTACTAAGAAGAATTTTTACAATAGGCTAGCTCTTTGTTAAAGATAGACAAAATGTGAGACAATTGTTTACTTGACTTGACTTCAATGTCATTGTAACCCTATATACCAGTATATTGACGAAAAATAATCTTCCCACTTCATGATGCTATTTTTCAAATTCATAGCAATTTTTTTTATTCACGACTATGACTATGACTTAGGGCTCCGCCGGGCCCCGGTACATTTGTACCGTCTGTACCGAGCTGTCGCCGGCCCTGCAAACTATCCAAGAAGTTGCGAAAATCAAGGCAAATAGTTGGTCTAGCTGTGTGCATCATGTGATAAAACAGTTTTTACAGGGAACGGCGCAGTTAATAATTCAACTTGGCGACGGTGATGAAACAGACGTTGCCAGTGACTAAGGCTTATTTTAAAAGACGTAAAAATAATACTTTAAAAAATAAATAGTTTAGACTTTCTTATTTATTATTTTATTTTGTGTTTATTTATTTATTCCTTGCATGGCAAGCAAACAGTTTTATAGAGGTCTGTTTATAAACATATTTTATATCTAGAATGTTCCAAAAAGTTTTACTAACCATATCAATTTTCTTAACAAAAATGTATTACCACAGCGCTGTCATATCTTTAAAGTGCTCGGAATCTAATTACATTATAAATTTGAATCTTTCCAATAATGGGAACTGCGTCGATTAAAAAGCACCGTTTTTTATAAACTCAGTTTCGTCTCTCCAAATGGTGTTGTTAAAAAAACGTTTCCTAATTCCACTTTTGGAGTAAAATGAAGGTCTTTGATGTTTTTTTCGGTATAATGCTTCTTTTCTGTTCTGACAAATTCCATCAATCTCAAATATTAGAAATTCATTTAACAAAAGTATGGCAGAAATCCGATTAAACAATAACAAATAAAATATAAGTACATCGTACTTTCCTTATCAGATAAACCAACCCCCTCAAATGAATAATCCCATCACTAATTATGTGCCAGGGGGCCTTTTGTTTCTCTCACGTGGTGCTCTTTGGTGTAGTGATTAATTGAAACAATAGCTCAGGCGCGGTTATGTGTGTGCGCCGCTCCCGTAGGTAATTTGTGGTGTTGTGGAAAGTTGCCCCGGGGAAATTGTTTTAGTAATGTTGATAAACGATGTTTTAAACAACGCCTGGGATTTTTCTCCCGTTGAGCCGCCGTTAATTAAATACGGTACATTTTTGGTACTGCCCTAGGGGACGTTATTATCCTCCCGTCTCGCTGTGAGGTATGCGGTTTGTGAATGGAAGTACCGTAATTATTTCCCATTCATTAATAGCACCTCTGAATTTTTGGGTTGTAAGGTACTTTCTCGCTCTTTGTAACAGTATAGATTATTTAATGTATATTTTTATACGACCATGCTATTGCTGATTGTTTATCATACTTAGTTTTAGAACATTATGTTATATTTACTGCTTGCCAAGCAAAAGCGCGTCAGTAGGTAATTAGTTACTGTTCTGGTTTTGATGTAACTAAATTATTTGTTGTGAAAAAATACAAATTAAATAATAAAAATAATAAATAAATAATAACATCGGGAAATTTTGCTAAGGGATGATATAACGAGAAGAAAAACAAGCTTGAACTGTGACTTGGTATGATCAAATAACAGAATGGTAACAGTAGTTGCAATTCAATGAATTAATGCATCTGTTTTCAAGTGTCTGAAATTTAACCCAGCCGTTTCACGTTATAATTTGTTATGCCATCTGCGTAATAAACTGCCGCGCCATCCGTATACTTGAGTTTTACGATTTTGTGAATGCAAAGCGTTTTATAGCGTTATATAAACTGTTTATTTATAATTTCGCCTTGCATGACCTTTATTGCTAGCAGTTTTAAATTTAGGTCGTGAATAATTACTCTGGACGAAAGATACCGTCATTTATGTCTAATCTAAATTAAGTTGTTGATATGGTATTATTAGTGGTGAGAATTATCATATAAAAGCTATATGATAATTTGATCGTTGCAGATATTTGTAACTGTAATCAATAAATCTGTAGTGCAAGATATAAATTTATAATTTCTTGAAACTGTACCTTAGAAGGCATTTTGAAATACTGTAAACATAATTTATCTTGTATTTTAGATCAAATGAGCAAATTCTACTTAAATTTTACAAATTTCAACTCGCTGAATGCATTTAACATACTTAGCCTATGCCTATGCAGTTATTTCATTTCATCTTATGATCATAGCATTATTTTGCATAATACAATCTTTCGCATGCTTTAGTAGAGACGTGCGCTTTACAAAGTGAATATCATACGAAAGGAATATAAATCACCAGAAAGACCCGCTAAAAATAGATTTAGATCGTCAACTATTAAAAGCATTTCTCGAGTGAAATATTATTTCACCAAACTATATTTATTCGATAATATTTTGTCTGACTAAATAGCTCCTCAATCAGTCTTAAAAGTGGAACATGAAACCTATAAAGATAGATGGTATATAGCCAAAACCAGTTCTATGCCGTACTATCTGCACTAGACCTAAACTGCACTGATGAGCTATAATGATAGCAAAATAGATCTATCTGCAGTTGATTGCGGTGCAGACAGCACAGCATAGACAAGCATTTTAATGTATATCGGTTCTTGCCCGCTCGCAAAAAGTGCTGTGGGCACCTGCTGCCAAATTGAAGTATGCAGGTGCATGCCAATTTGTCAGGCTACAGGTCACTTCCTTTAGGAAGTAGATGCCATAATGGCAGCTAGGTGGCTTTGGCATCATGTCAGTGTAATACTGACAGATGGCATTGCCATCTAAATTCTTACTTACATCATACCAAGTGTTTGGTATATAGACAAAACCAGTTCTATGCCGTGCTGTCTGCACTAGACCTAAACTGCACTGATGAACTATAATGATAACGAAATAGATCTATCTGCAGTTGGTTGCGGTGCAGACAGCACATAATAGACATGCTTTTTAAATAATCATACGTTTCTTTGAAGTTTCGCGACTCCTTGAGAAGTAATTAGTTACAGACAACCGAATCCCACACATTAAAACAGTCGCATACCTGAATACTAAGTGTCTCTCAGGATGTCAAGCAACTAAAGGAACTACTGCTTGAAGACTTGTAAATTGCCTGCATTTAGATGTAAACGCGTGTTTGTACATTTATCAACAGGCTATAAATAAACATTGAAACAGGTTATCTCCTATAAATTTCAAACTCTTAAGTATAGAACATCTGAACAGCGCAAACTGAGACATTTCCCTTTACGACTCTTATTCATTATGATCTCTCTCACTTAGTTTTAAGGGGTGGCCATGAAAAATAGTAAATAGACGACCGGTACCCTGTAGCTTGCGTAAACGCTTATTATTTACAGATAATAAATCTACCGAGTCGGATTTATAATCTAAATCKACACCTCCTATATTTTGCTTTCAGCGAAGCATGACGACTTATACTTTTAATTGKAAAGCTGTTACGACATTAGCCAAGAGAAAGGAGCAATTCAAAAATGTTTACAGATATTCTATATCTCTATTAATATTATATTAATTTATATTAAGACAATTACTACATGCAAATAAATCAACCTATTTCATTTTTATTTACAGGATTATTATCCAGATTTGATAGCGAACGACTCAATAGCATTTTTGAGGCAATCTAAGAAGAACAGCGCCCACAAGCCAGTTATGCTGACGATGTCCTTCCCAGCACCACATGGTCCAGAGGATTCTGCACCGCAGTATGCACATATGTTCTTCAATGTCACCAGCCATCAGTGAGTACATCATTAATGTATCTTTTATTACGAGGTGTAAAATATGATCAGAAATAACCGTTGCACTGGTATTTTTATAATACTACTTGTAATTACAATATATCTTATTTTAATAGTTGATTGAAGTGAGTAATCTATTAAGTATTCGATTTCTAAATTATCAAAGTTGGAATTTCTGACAACGCAAACAATTACTTACACATCATAACAGCTAAGAAGACCTCTACTTCTCCATAAACGAGAACATTGAACCCTACGATTCACAAAATCCTGGTCGGCAGACCGATTATCTAAATTGATGTGTGTATTAGATATAGCCTCAGCGCTGTTTATTCACTTTTTATTAATATCATTCGCAATTTAATGGCGAAGAAGCTAATTGAGCGGGTTAACGACCTTCGATATCTTCATGAGAAGCTTTTACTGCCTCTGAAGATCCATTATTGAATGTAACCACTTCGGTACGAAGTAATAAATGTTCTTAATAGTCACTAAAAGGCCACTAAATTTTTTCAGGCCTTTGAGGGAACGTCGGTATTAATGTTACACGGTTTGTTGCGTTTATTGATGTGGTAAGAAAGAAGACTTTACAGCTTCCTCCTGAACACGTGGGGATGTTACCGGTTAAAAATAAAAAGTGACCAGCAACTCTCATTATTATTGTTAGAGAATCCGTATTTATTGTGTGGTGTAGAATATTAGGTTTGATGCTCTATTTTCGTAAAAATTTGCTTATTATACCAACGTTTTGGCTTAAACTTTTGGCCACCTCTTCTATATTTTCCATAAACAAATTGGCCACTATAGGACTTAAAGGTGAATCCATTGCACAACCTGAATTTTGTCCATAAAGAAATAAGTTGATTTTAAACAGTGCTCAGATAATTTGGCTATCGCGTCTCCGAAGGGATCTCTATCTGTCTTTTCACGTAAGGGTACTTTCTTAAATAAAGAAACCACGTCAAAACTAACTAAAGTATCAACATCTGAAATACATAAATCTTTTATAACATCGATAAAGTCTGAAAAATACTTGATGAAACTACTGGTGTTTCCTACATAAGGTTTTAAATAGTTAGCACAAAATTTTTCAAGTCTGCAACAAGGACTGCCAATCGTATTGACTATAGGTCTTAATGGGACATAAGTTTTATGGATTTTGGGCAAACCATACAGTTTACATTTGTAATTGTAAACAGTTAAAATAGACTTGTCCTTATTTGAAAGATTAGAAGTTTTGATAAGATCATTAGTAATTTTGTAAATTTTTCAGGTAGTATCTCGGGATAATTTTTGGTATGTTTCCTTATCTAATAATTCTCTAACTTCAGTCTCATAATATGTTCTATCTAAAATTACTCTGGCTGAACCTTTATCTGCTCTAGTAACTATAATGGACTTATCTGTATTCAAATCCTTAAAAGCCTTCATTTCCTCAGATGTTCCATTAGATTTGGGCGTACGTGCATTTCTAATGGCGTGGCATATCTACATCCATCCTAATCTTATCCGCTTGATCCTTAAAATATCCTTTCCATTGTTCTTTTCGTCAGTTCATGTTTTTGTTTTCTGTCTTTTGCTTTTTCCAAATAACTTTTTTGCAGTTGTTTCCCCACAGCTTCTCGATTTCGTTATATTCTTTTACTATGTGTGTTGATATTCTGGTTCTGACCTCCTTTCGAACTAGGTAGTGATCTGTATCCCCATCTATTTCTATTTCATTATATTTAGTAGGTATCTTTTTCCTGTGACCAATATCCATGTATTTAGTTGAGTGCCAGGTTTGTATGTGGATATCCTTGTGTGGAAACATGATTGAGTTTATTAGCTAAAGCTATTTCTATAAGAGTTTAGCCATATCGTGGGATATGTTATGAAGATTGTGTTTGCCTATTGTTGGTTTAGACGTATAGGTTCTTTTCCTATCTTTGTATTAAAGTCGCCGCAGATTAGTGGTAGTAGTAGTAATGTCAATGGCTTTTTCTAAGGAGTAGTACAAAACATCTTTAGTATTTTCATCCTTTTCCTGAATTGGTGTTTGTGCCAAGATGATCGAAATGTTATAACATTGTCCTTTGAGTGCGATGTAGCATATTCCTTCGTTTATTGGTTCAAACCTCAACATGTCCTGAGCCAGCTCTTCTCTTATCACGAAACCCCGTTTATGTTTCCTTCCTCAGGCCATCATTTCTTGAGCTGCTGTTATATCCGTTCCTAGATTGTCGAGAACTTTTGACGTTCCAGTCACAATATTCATAGTACTTTTCCATTGCGTTTGTCGAATGAAATTTGTAAGTTGTAGTTTTCCTAAATGGATTCTTTTTACGAGGGTGGATTGCACTTTACAGGCTACTCAATTTAACCATCCGGTGTTGGGATGAAGTTAGATGAGAAAACTTGGTGCATTTCGTCATTAATAAGAGATCCATCAACATCTGAACTACCGATACGCCACTGGTAGAAACTATTCGCGACCCACTCATTTATTAGACATTTTATCCGATGCTTGCGGGTTAGTGGCGGCCTGCTTTACCTCGGGACCGAGGCATTCAACCGGCCAGTGCAATAATTTTGCGCGATTGAAACCAAAACGGACAAATGTATTCCATCGATTCGGTCTTGCATACGGAATGTGGCGGTAGGCGACGTCAGTGCGGGATGCCATGAAGTATTCATCCGTGATGTATGGCCTGCCGCTGAGAACGACTTAACCCCATAAATTATGCAATCACGGTAAAACATAGTAGTGCACTTTCTGCGCCGAGCATTGGCCTGCCAGCTGATGGATTTGGGTTGTAAAAAAAGGAATGAGATGGAGAAGACTGTCACTGGCTATCACGTCAGTTTGTTTCATGGTGGAATGGCGGGAAAAATAGGTACTGAATGCTATTAATGGCTATTAAATTTGTTCATTCTGATTGCTTTTTCGTGGGATTCTAGAGAATACAATACATTGCCGATTTGTTATTACAGGAAATTGATTTACTTTTTTCAATAATGTTAATTTTGGAGAGAAGATGCAAGCATTTATATCTGCAAATGGGAGGGTACTGCAGTATTGTTTATACAACATTAAAAAAAAGCAATGAAAACTAGTTTTCTTTTAAGGCCACGCTGTTATTGACTATGTAAACCATATTATTGTAAATATCAAAGTAAATAAAATCCTGCCCAGTAAATATTAAGTTATGATTAATGTTCCTTTAATGACATAGTTATTATTCGTATTGACGAGAACCTGAAGCTATTTTATGAATTACTGAAGAAGGCCAGAAATGATAAAAAAATACATTGCAGGTCGTATAAAAACAAGCATACATAATAACTGAAAAAAGACAGTGAAATAATGAACAGATAGAAGGACTATTTCGAAGAGCTACTTAACCCAAAAAGTTAAACAAATTGTACAGAAAACAGACAAACGAATTATAGAGGTGCTGAAGAGGAACAACATAACTTTAGGTATAAAAGAGGAAGAAGTAGAAAAGACCAAATTGCACCAGAAATGTTGAAAGATATGGGACCAGAAGAGAGGAAAGTGCTGACAATAATATTTAATATGGCATGGAATAAAAAAGCTGACTGAAATGAGGATAATTTTACCAATACATAAAAAAGGAGACACACAAGAATGTGAAAACTATAGAGGAATAATGCGCATTTGACTTGCAATCTGAAAACGAAGGGATGTTACAACAAATATAGAGTTGTGGGATGAAGAACTATCAAAACGTAAAATGTTAATAAAGTCGAGAAAGACTAAAACGATGGTCATAGGAGAGGAGGACAAATGGATAGACATAACAATAAATAGGAAACAAATAGAGCGGCTTAAAACTTTCAAGTACCTAGGAGTTAGAAAACCAAACAATGACAGTATGGATGAAGAAATAAATGAGAGGATTACTAGTGCAATAAAGGTGTACCACTCACTTAATAGGACGTTAATAAGTTGAAACGAAACAAGTAAGACAAAAATGACGGTATGCAAGACCATTTATAGACGAATATTAACATAAGCCAGTGAAAATTGGGTGTTAAGTGATAGACTATTAAGTAGACTGTAAGCAACAGTGGTGAAATACTTAGGACGTGTTAAAGGGGTGACTAAAATGGACAGAATAAGAAACGACAAAATCAGGGAAGAACTGGAAATAGAGTCGATTAAACAAAATATGGAAGAAAATAAACTAAAGTGGTTCGGGCACCTGATGAGAATGAATGTGGAAAGGCCAGCAAAACTTGTATGGGAGGCAAAAGTACAAGGAAAGAAAAGAAGAGAAAGACCGCATAAGACATGGAACATGAGAGTGGCCGAGGCGTTGAAGAAGAGAAACCTCACATGGGACGAAGCTAGAAGGATAACAAAGGACAAGACTAAGTGGTAGAAAAGAGTGTAAAAACAGTAAACTGCATGCCTTTACACTTAATGGGTAAAAAAGGAAAAAAAACGTATTTATAAAACTATGCAAAATGGTACGCTGTACTATAAGCACATGCAAATCAATTTTATTATTGTGAAAAAAAATTTCAAAAAAGCCAAAGGTTGCGCATAATTTTGAATAATTTGTTGCCAAATTAATGAAAACTAGATTTCTTTATAATCCAACACTGTTATTAACTATCTATACCATATATACCATATATTGTAAATATCAAAATAAATAAAATCGTGCCCAGTAAACATTAAGTTATGATTAATGTTCCTTTAATGACATAGTTAATATTCATGCTGACTATGCGATTTTGTTTTACCTTGCCGAGGAAGGATGGCGACATAGTGTAATCCTAAGGCAACATTGCTGCACAGAGTTACAATATTTGCACAATACACATAAGTGACCTAAATCTCTACAATAGTGTCATAAGTAAAGATAAAATTGCAATTCGTCTTATAAAAGTATATTAAGTATTTAATGGATTGTGATGAGGCAACGTAGGGGGGAAATTAAAGAAAACAGTTGGGCCAAAAGTAAACTTACTATCTTAAACAAGTACTTACTTAAGTTAATAATATAATTCGGATAAAATTTTTACATGCAGTTAAAAATATATTTATTTAATTCAGAAGTAAAAATATATTTAAAGTAAATATGGACTGTACTTAAATTAACATTTAAAAAATCCATTCTTTTGTAGAACATATTTGTATGGTTACTAACTAGAAACAAAGAACAAAATAGCTTATAAAAACATGTACGTTGAGAACCAGTGAGAATAGCATGGACAAATACATCGGAACAGCACCAAGAAAAACTAAGGAATTATAAACCCTCCTTTCGCAGAAAACCCCATTTAGTGAACGTCTGCAAAAGCAAGGCTACATTTCTTTCGCAAATAGACTGGATCAGTTTGAATTACTGGTTCAATTAACATCAAAGCATTAAATTGGCTGCAAGGTTCGATAACCAATACCTTCTTCGTCGGCCTCGATCTCTTTCATGCAGCGGTCCCGTACTGGCATCCTTTATAAAGAGAAATGGCGCGAAACCAAGAAAGAACCTACCCATATTAATCAAGCTTAGTCTCATTGAGGTACAGATTACCTTATCAGTAGACTTCCGATCTGATTACAGAATGCGTTAGAGTACAAATGAATTGTTTAGAGAAAGTGTTCGAAGATTCGATTGCACCCCAAATAAAAAAAAAACACTGAGAAATCTAAGGAAAAAACGTGGAATAGAAACGTAGTGCCACAATGCCATCATTCAGTAAACACTAAATTGCAAAGTTTTTGATTTTTTTTGACGACCATTCTGTTGTAAATATGAAATGTATTCCTCTTGAAAATGGAGCATACTAAACACGTAGAGAGATTTCCTCCGGCATGCCTGATCATACGTTCCGTGCTGAATAGTCTCTTCAATTATGTATTTGTTTACGCTCACATTACATAACGGGACCGGAACGTCTAGACTGGCAGTCGTCGATTGATTTGTCATTGCCGTCTTCATTGCCTGTGGTAATCCATTAAAATGAAAATAAATCCGCAGTAATAACAACAATAAAAATTATGAGTAGCAAAAGTGAAATCAATTTTATGGTGATTAGGTAAAAGAAAACACAAAAAGAAAACTAAAGACTAAATTAAATGTTTAAACATATCACCATTTGAAGTTTATTCTTTTCAGTTCTTTTTAATAAGCTTAAATGTGTAGTTCGCGAAATAATTCCGTGATCCAAAGCATTAAATGCCCCTCATAATATGTCCATTAAGTTGTTTTTAATGGTTGCAGGAGTTCTGTACACTTGATTTTTTACATAAACTTTAAATAAAATAAACTCTTGTCTTGATTCGGGTCTAAAGGCAGTCGTCGGTTGGAATTGCTTCCTAACGTTTCGCTAGCACGAGTGGCAAGCTTCTTCAGAGGTCCTTCCATCTCCGGTGCTGGACGTAGACTGTCCAACCGACGACGGCCTTTAGACCCGAATCAGCTTGATTGGCATGTGCTGGTGCACTATCCATCTGATACCATACCACTATTGGCTCCAACTGCAGGAAGACAACGCAAGCTCGCATTTATAACGTTTCTTAAAATAAAAATGTATTTTGCGCTGTCAAAATAAAAATGTACTGCAAGTATTCTATTTGTGGTCAGTTTTGTTGTGCATCGCGCACCATGGAAGTGTGTATTGATACAATTCTTGTTTGAACATGTACATGTCTGATGTTCAAGACTGATATACTTGAGGCTGCTAAAGGGATAAAAGCTAACTTTGTATGCGGACCGGACAATCTTCCCGCAGTTATTATTGTAGACTGTATTACTAGTTTTTTATTACATTTGCTTCATATTTATAAGTTATTGTTAAAATCATGAGTGTACCCCGATTGCTGGAAAGTTGCACGAGTTATAGCTGTTTATAAGTCTGGTAATAAATCGAGTGTTCATAACTATAGGCCTATAGCACTGGAGTGTAATTTTGTTAAACTTTTTGAAGCTGTTTTAACGAAGGTTTTTTATTATCATGTAAAATGTAAAATATCTGACGAACAGCACGGATTTGTCAATGAGAAGTCAACGTCTACAAACTTATGTGAGTTTGTGCAGCTTGTTTCTTCTGCTTTGGATCGTAGGCTGCAAGTTGATGTGATTTATAGAGAACTAACCAAGGCGTTTGATCGTGTTCACCACTATATTTTGCTTTTTAAATTGCGTCAGTACGGAGTTAGGGACAGTAGGCTGTTTTTGTTTGGGTGTCTTGTTTTTTGGTAGAAAGCAAAATGTAGAATTTGGAGGCTATATATCCAGTGTGTATGATGTGTGTAGTGGTGTGGCACAGGGTGCCTCTTTAGGACCACTTCTTGTTATTATATATTATAATGATGTTGTAAAATGTTTAAGCAATTCTCGCAAGTTTATGTATCAGATGACCTTAAGATAGCCAGGATTGTTGATACTGTGGTGGACAGTTGGGAGTTGCAAGATTCTATTGATGCGTTTGCTGCTTGGTGTCGGCGTAACTATAAAAAATGCAAAAAGATTACATTTGCCAGAAGAAATGATAGAGTTATAATGTTTAATTATAACATTTGTGGTAGGCCTTTGGAGAGTTGCAGTCAAGTTGTTGACTTGGGAGTGATTATGGATAGCAAATTAACGTTCGCTCCACATATAATACATATTTGTAATGTTGCTTWAAAATCGTTCGGTTTTATATTTCGTAATGCTAGAGAATTCAATGATATACGGTGCATTAAATTGCTTTATTATTCTTTAGTGCGTTCTAGATTGGAATATTGTTGTACTTGCTGGCAACCGTATTCATTTCTTTATTTTAAAGAACATCATTCTTGGCCACCTCTGCATGTTAATCACAGTTATCTGCTGGAAGTTACTTCTATGAATTCGCTTCTTGCTAGAAGATAATTACATAGTATAATACGTTTGCAAAAAAATAGTTAATAGAAAGTTATATTCAGCACTCTTGCTGTCCAAATTAAATTTCATTGTTCCGAGACTGTGTAGCAGAAATTGTTTGACATTTACATACGTGGCTCCCAACACCTTCCACTGCCCAATTGTCCAATGTTGTCGCTTGTTCGCATTTACAATGAGATTAGCGAAAGATATCCTGATTTTGACATTTTTAATTTGAATACTACAAATAAGTTTTTTTGATGGCAAGGCTCATTAGATTTAATTTTGTTACATGTAATTTGAAATGTGGTTGTTTGCTATTTGTATACATTTAATTTTCCACTATGGACCATTTGGTTCGCTGGTTACAATAAATATTATTGTTATTATTGTTATTATTACTTTTAATTGCACAAAATGCATTTAAAAAAAAGTTTAGTTGTCTGACTGCGTAAGGATTACTATCGGACCAAAAATGGCTGTTGCGTATGTTGAATATACAATTTTCCAAACTTTGCTTCCTCTCCATATGACCTGCATAGTGAAATGATAATTATCTTGTGTCAGCATTAATACTTCCAGTAAACATTTGTGGAAAACTCTAAATTACTTACACGTCAAGCGAGGTGGGAAGTCCTGTGACATATCATCATACTCTGCTAATGAAATAAATTACTACTTTATGTCGGTATTTTCCGCATCCAATAACTGTCCCAATGAAGTAAAACAATTTGATAGAAAACTTTTTAATGAAAATACTAAATTTTATATTAAATTAATTTCCCCTGAAGATGTTGCTAATGTTATTCTTGCTTTGAAATCAAATGCAGTTGGACATGACGGCGTTTCTTCTAAGATGTTGAAATTCTGTTGCCCTGTTATTTTCAACTATGTTGCTCACATTATCAATTGTTGTTTCGAGCAGTCATTATCCTGATGAGTGGAAGCTCGCTTCAATACGACCTTTGCCTAAAACTGATGAAATTAAATCTGTATGCGATTTGAAACCAATCAACATCTTGCCTGTGTTGTCTAAGGTATATGAAAAGTTTCTTCATAAACAAATATATGATTATGTTTCTGAAGCTAAAATTATACCCGAAAACCAGTCAGGTTTTCGTACTCATTACAGTACAACAACTACGTTGACTAATTTGGTGGACGAGTGCATTGGATCCCTCGATGCTGGCCGGGCAAGTCTTTTGGTCTCATTGGATTTTTCGAAAGCTTTTGATACACTGGATCATGTGTTGCTTTGTAGTAAATTGACTTACTACGGTTTTGATGAGGTTTCTGTTAATTTCTTCCGATTTTATTTGCTCAATATGTGGCTGGCTGGCGAAATATTTGATGTCGGCAGAGTGACGTCGGGAGTCCCTTAAGGATCTATCCTGGGACCTATCCTGTTTTTAATTTACACCGCTGATTTACTCTCTAAGCCCAAATTTTCCACTTGCGTGGCATACGCTGACGATACTTACCTTTTACACCATTTCAACCCACAGAACATAGAGAGGGCACGCTTAGAAATGAATGAGGACCTAAGCAACATTAGTGCATGTTCTAGTAACATTAACTTAAAGTTGAACAGCAATAAGTGTATCTGTAGTATACTTCGCGTCGAAATCGTCACAAAAATGTTTTGTGAAGGATGATATTAATGTACATGTGGACCATAATCAACTGCCTGTATATGAAAGGATCAAAAGTCTTGGTTTAAGTATAGATAATGACCTTCGTTTTAAAAATCACGTGTCTTCTGTTATTAAAAATGTTATGTTGCTTTAAAGCTCTTGTACTCTAATCATCTTATTCTCAACTTTAAACTTAGAAAAAAATTATGCGAATCTCTGGTAATCCCTCACTTACTTTATTGTTTTAGGGTATATTTTCCTTGTCTTGATGCCGTTAATAAATACAGGCTTCAGAAGGTGCAGAATAACTGCTGCAGATTCATATTTGGACTGTCTTTCGATCCTCTTTGCCAAAATATTTGCGTGATAAGTTTCATAGTCGTCGCAGCTTGCATTGCACTGATTTATCTTTTAGATATGTCTACCATTTATCAATGCCTAGCTTCCGAACCTCCTTATACACGCAGTCTTTTACTTATAATGAACACTTTGATTTGTTTACTAAAATATGCTCTGTAGAAAGTTTCAAAAAACAAATGATGTATAGGTTAAGTCATTAGCTTGTAATTATAGTCAAAGCATGGTACTATAGTTGTTTATGTTTTTGGTTTGTTTATTTCTCATATTGAACTAAGTAAGAGTGGAATAGCTACGCTAGACTTCGCCCACTAGTATGTTTAAATAAAGCCCTATTATTATTATTATTATCTTAACAAAAACCAATCTGAAAATTAAGTTCTTTTTTCAAAGTCTGTTTCTCTTAAGTGTTGAACCGATTGTAGCTTGTAATCGTGGCATTTGTTCTTCTGCAGAATTCTGTGAATGCTTGTTTTAGATAAAGCTAAATCTCTTTCTGCGTCTTGCAGGGAATTTTATAGCTGTCCATTGAAATATGCTACAACTGTTATTTCTGTATCTACATCGCCTGCCACCGGCTTAGTTCTTGCTCTTTTTGGTGAATACTATCCAAAATTAATGCAATTCTTCAACAATCTTCTTATAACATATCCAGTTGATAATGGGCGATTTGTATATTTTCTGCATAAACTCGATACCTTAGTTCGCTAGAATATTCTCACATTCACCATATATGTGATAATTAAATTCAAAAATCTTCATTCAAATATCCAAAGCGTGATATTTGGACTAATTATATGAATAAAAGTTAAGGAAAACGTTTCTAACATACAGGTGTACTATAAATTTTAGTTTGTTAGTGATCAGTAACTATACAATATCACAGAATCTCAATGCTGTCACTCTACCATAAAAACAGCTACAAACGCCTGCTTAAATTTACTTCCACATCCAACGGATGGGTATTGTATCGGGAAAAAAATTTTCAAAAATTTCTATTTGCTCATTCACTTTAAAATGGTCTAAAACGCAAAAACAAATTTCTTGTCTGAGTGTCTATGTGTCTGTGATTTTGTTTGTGAACACGATAACTTTCGAAAGACAATATATGAACTTGAAATTTGGCAAACGGATAAATCTCAACTACCCAAAGTGATCTATTGTTTGTGGGGTAAGTAGGGTATCGGGAAGGGGGCAAAATAACCACCCTTTTTAATTTTTTATTATTTTTTACGTTTTAGTATATGATTAGTAGTATAACTGCGAGTATTATTCTTCCGTATAAATTTTCGGTGCAGCAAACTGTTTAAAAGATATTAGCAAAAAAGCGTCACTTAAAGAATACGCTTTTCCTAAATATCTCCGAATATATTTAATATATTCAAAAAATGAAAATACTATCAGATAGGAAATAACATTTCTCACAAAAACTGTTTTAAAGAACTTTGACGTCTTCGAAATATTTCCAAAAAACCCGTTTTGGACCCTGCATGTACGATTTTTTTTTAATTTTGGTATTATATAGAAAATCAAATTTCTGATCAGAAAGCACTCTTAAAATTTTTTTGTTAAGTTAATAATTTTCGAGTTATTTGGAAAAAAACGATTATAAATATTTATATATTTTGGCTAATGTCACGAGGACTGTTGGTCTTAGAAAAAATATGTAGAGAGAAAAAATGCTCAAAACCTCATTAGTAATCGTATAGTATAAGAAATAAAAACGTAAATGTCATTTTGACAACTGGATGTGGAAGTATTGATTCAATTTGCAGCGGTTTTTTGCAGTGTCTTAACCCACAAAAATAATATAAAATCGCAAATATTTTCTAAACTTTTAAAAATAGACCCCAACATACCCTAATAAAAAATCATTAAATTTAGCTCCTGATGGGGTAAATTAAAAAACTACAAATAATCACATAACAGTAACATGTCATTTTAACAAAGATATTCTTCTAATGAAAGCTCGTCGTGGAATACCTTTATAAAAGTTATTAAAGGTATATTAACCATTGCATGCTGCGAAATTTTTGCTGTTAATAAAACTCTAAGTACATATACAAGGTTTACCAAACTAATCATCCCTTTTCGTTCACTAAGAAATTAATTTCAAACTAAACTAACCGAACAGATGAAACTAAGTCGCTCTTTCATCGTGTACCAAGGAATACGAGCCGAGCAGAGCAGGAAGCAAATTAATTCGACTGGATTCAAACTTTGTACGTTGTTACTACAAAGTTTAACAGTTTCCTCGGCTACTTTAATAAACTGTGACATCTTATGTAAATAGCATCCTCAACCTCCCGTGTCTCTCTAATTCTCCATATTTTCCGACTTGAGGAAACAGCTTGGACAAACATCTTGATTAGTGCAACATCTGCTACAAGGAGAGAATGGGGAGGGGGCAATTGGAGGTAATTAATGCAGAAGTTTATTAACAGTTTATTAAATACAGCACACGTAGATTAGTTACTGAGGTGTTAATTACAATGTTCTTGTGATGGACTGCAGATATAAATGTGGTGTAAGAATGGCAAGAACTGAAAAAAGTTAGTTTGTTATATTTGGATGACACATACAAGCCAGGTGTTAACTTTATAAACAAATCACTGACGCAAACGGCAACTTCTTTGATACAATGCTTCCAGTACAGACCATCAAATATTTGCGTATAGTTAGTGAACAATTTGAAGCACTAATGATTTATTACATCCTGATATTTAGCGTTTTCAATTTTCTAGTTTAACCATTTATTTTCAGTTAAATATTTGTGATACTGGTCGATGATGTTTGAGTACTTTTAACGTTACCCAGAAATAAACTACTATATGTGTAGGGGGAATTCTTTCAATCTGTTCTAAACTTATGAACCAATAGCAACCAGAACTGGTCTAATGGAATAGAACTGCAAGGAGATTGAAACCAATCCATTATCGAATATCTACGAATTTCTTTTATTTTGATTCGTTTTTTTACACACGTTTTTATCTATTTATTTTGGCATTTGGGAGTTTGCCATATACAAAGAATCGCCTCTATTAGAAAATTACACAGAGCGATACATATTACATGCCATTGCTATGAATTATGCCTGCGTATTAAGTAATGTTCATTTGAAAATCAATCATAAACGCATACGTCATATATTTTTTAAGATCAGCTTGTGTTGGGTATTAATTTAATTTTGAAACTGCTACAATCTATATTAATCCTAAAAACACTATTGTTGAAATTGACACAACAAGCTGTTTTACACAAAAATATTTCATAGTTTTGAAAATAATGTTACATATTATAAAATGCTCAAAGTACATAATATGCGTTTGTTCTGATAACATCTGATATATTCAAGAATTATATAGCCCACCTTGATAAGAAAGCCCATTCACGATTAACCCGGTAATTAAATTTTAATTACACAATTTGCGTTTGGTCACGTACTAAATCAACCGTCTTGTACGCAATCTAGAAAATAAAATTTAATTGACAAGCTGTTTACGCACACACATTCCGTCTAGGCGTAGCTTTAGAAAACAATTTATACTCAATTAACTTCTGCTTCGCCGTAGGTGCATACTGATCGTCATTTATGCAAGAAGTCAATTAAAATTTTAAGCAACAACATGATTACGGGAACTGCACATAGTTTGTTTCAATTAGCATTCATGAACTGTTGGGAATTGAAAAATCTCTTATAATGTATGCTGGATAACATATAAACAGAGCTTGAGCGGAATTTTATGCAAATGMGACATCAGTTTTAAATCCAGTTTTATCAGCTCAATTTTCAAGGAAATGAGCTTCGAATTTCTCTCTGACCGGATTGAAAGCATTGTGTTATCGATGTTTTAGATTCTTTGTCAGTTATTTGGAATACTCTTTMGAAAAGAAGATCCAATAGGGGAACAATACCATATCAAGCTGTCATCTTGTTCAGGCTCTTGGTGTTGAACAATGGGTCGGATGGCTTTCACTCTTGTTTATTTAACCGCTTCCGTTTTATGCTTTGTGCTCTTCCAACTAACATGACAACTAATTGGAACGCATTGAGCGGAAGTGTCAAGTGTATCTGACTCTTTCGCTCCACTTCAGTGTCTTATACCATTACCTTCTGTAATGCAACTTTTGCTAGGTTGAGTCGCAAATTTCATTAAAAATGATGCGCCTTGATTTAATGAATATTTTCAGAACTTTTTCAGGATTAAGGATGTAGGGTAGCCCGTTCCTGCCCATGCTATTACGTGTAAAACGATTTTACGTCCAGAGAAGCCAATTTTAAAGCCACTGCTCCAATTTTTTGATTTGTTGTTCTGTATACAAATCTCTAGGGCACTGCATTGTGTATTTTTAATTTTTCCGTAAAATTTTTGCTAAAAAGCGACTTTTGTTTTAGCTTTTGCGTATATTTCGGTTCATCAATAAAATTTTGGAAAAAATAAAATGCAGTGCCCTTGGAATTGAACACAAGAATGTGTAGACGTAAAATCAATTTTGTATGTAAAGTATTGTAAGAGTTAAATCCAAAAAACATTTAAAAAATGCATAATTTCACGCCCCACACAGGTAACCGCCCTTAGTAATACCTAATTGCGTGTCGTAAAGCAGATTTCGTCCTATCCTAAGAGGTCTGCAAAGAACCTGACCCGAGGCGTTCATCATTGGTGAATGGTAAGATTTTTTGCACTTCACCCTTAAATACATTGCAATATTTGGTTGCTATACGAAGAATAAGGCGCTTTAAATTGGCAATAAAAGTTAAAAAAACACAGAATGTTGATAATACGTCGTCTAGCAAGAATTTCATGTTTAAGCAATTAATTTAGAGGGTTTGGTTACCATTACGCTATTATTTATTATGTTTACATAACATGCAAGCTGTTGTGAACACAATTTCATGTTGTGTATCTACATACAGTGATTGGGCCGTTAGTGACACGAGAGTAGTTTCAGGCAAATTTAATATTGCAATAGTTCTAGCTATTCCATAAAAAGCACCTAGTTGACGAAGTTGTTGTACTATTTGTAAAAACGTTGTAAAAAAATTGACTGACTGTGTCGTACGGATTTTTCTAGGGTAAACTTTGATATAGATTACAGGTGTGACCGAAACCTTAGTGCCATTTTTACATCAGCGTTTTTACCGATAAGTCTTCTATAGTTATTAATTATTTAATGTTTATCGTCATTGCTATTACTTGTCTACGGTGTAGGTGTACATTATCTTTACAACCCTTTTCTAACTGAAATAATTATTGTCTTCCGAGAAACTTCTAATACATTCTCGATAATTATCCCCGAAAGGACAAAATTCTGCAAATCTTTTGAGCGGCATAAAATATTTGTATACTTTGAGTATTACGAATGTGTCTCGGTATGACAGTTTATTTGGCCCAAGGATCAGCGTATTAAAGGCCAGGTAGCCCCAGCCCGTATAGTACTTCTAAGTTACCTATATTACTGTTACTTTTTGCAATTCTATACGCTCTAGTAACACACTCAAAAATTCGTTTAGTGCAAACTTGCATTTTTTTAATGAAAACAATAGCTGGCTTTACCATGGTCGAAAAGACCTGTTATTATTCCATTTTTAATGATTTAATCAGATTTTATGTTTACACCAAAAAAAGTTATGGAACAGGAGAACACACCATATAGTATATATTCAACAGTAATATAACAGAATCTTGATAGATAGTCGAATATTTCCTGCTGTTGTCTTTAATTATTAATGCCAATTTGGTCGAGTTAAATTTTGGAGCACTGCAGACGAGAAATTTCAGAAAATGTAAATAGTCACTGATTTATCAAGATTGATTTGCATTTGTTAGGATTATTTCCTGAATCAAATTTTAGAATACATTGTCGATCTTTTGATCAGAGACGTTACCGAATCGACTGAATCTTTTTGTCTCTGACATTTTAATTTATTTGACATAATAGTGTACTTGATTTGAGGTACTTATTAATATAGTCGATTCTGATATTCGATTTGTAATAGTCAATGTCATCGGCGTCTGATTATAAGCTGTAACTAAGAATATGTTTTGACAGATGAAGAAAATAATCTGAAACAATAATTTTAAATCTATTAAAATAATATGTCCCTATTTCTACAATTAAGACCCGTAAAAGGGCGCATGCAGTTCCTTCGTTAGTAGTCAAGGGTGCCATGTAAATAATGAAAATTATTGTTTGGAAACATTATTTTGCATGCATTTTAATGGAAAAATAAGATTTTATTAAAGCATATAAAAAGTTGTGTTAATAGCTGATATATTGAAAATAAACCTAACAATATATATTTGCTTAATAAGGAAAAATATGTAGGTACCTATTTTCGATCATAGCGCTGCGACTGTGGCCCCTGGTATATACATACCTTAGCGTGATATTGAGAACTAAGGGAATATTACGTTATTTAAAAATTCGCTACAGCTTTAAAATAAAAGATATTATAAAGACGACGATTTTACGGTTTAACTAAAGGCCTTACTTTTTTGTTGTTAGTTGAACCGTACAATCGCCGTTTTTATAATGTAATGTACACACCCCAACTCTCCAGTATTAATAGTTATCGAGATATCCTGTAAAATTGGACACCCTGTACCGTAAATGAATAAGTTAATCTATGCCTGTATACAGATAAGTAACACTTGTCAATATAAGCAAATCCGAGTATGAATGGGGGCTTTCAAAAAGAATTTCGCTAAACCAAAATAAAATCGGATATGTAATAATTTGTATAATTATCGTACTCTGCAAAAACATTAGATAATTATAATTGATATCAGTTCTACACTGTCTCACCCTTGAGTATATTAGATATCAATTTTTAGTTATCTACTATGCAACATTAGTAACAATTCATTTACAGGTTAACTTTTTTAGGCGTTTTACATAGATTCTATCGTCGTCATCTCAATTTGACCTCATGTCCCCGCAGTAACCGTTTTATTAGAATATAGTAAGGACATCTCAGTTATACAAACTAAGTCTGCCTGCTCTTTGAACAGCAGGATACAAATCGTGCTCAAACAAGAAATACTCCGTTGTAGCACATCCACCCTGGCACACAAATTTATTGCATCAAACTAGAGGCGGGCATTTGGATTCTTTTCAGTGAGTCAGTTCACTGCATCTGCTTCTTTGAACTAAGCCGACTCAGTGAGTCGGCTCAAAAGAGCTGCAAGATCCCTACGATTCGCGGTCATATGAATATCGTCACGGCTCTCTATCAGTCTCTATTTGATCTAGATCTCTCGTATCCTAGATGTACTTAAAGTCTGGATTTACGTAAACTTGATAACTCCCTCGTTTGTCCAGCAACAAAGTGGAAGAAATCATATTTTTAATTTGATATATTTTTGTGAATTGTAGAGTTGTGTTTTTGTAGTTGTTTGCATAATGATCTTTTATTTTTTGTTACATACTACCTTTGTTGCAAACCCATATATTTACGTTCGTTAAAACGTCGACTTTCAGTTATTAATTACCTGGCTCATGTTGTTTACATAGATTTTGTAACTATGTACCTACTTAAGATGTTGGGAAAATGGACGGGTAGAACACAGCTCGCCGGGGTCGTATCAATGAACGATAGCTGCGTTCAGTTGTCACGTTGTCAGCCAGCTCGACAATTCAGTTCAGTTCGGCGCTGAGCCGGAGAGCTGAAATAAGTGAGCTACCTCAACAGCTCTTTTGAAAGAGTCGGCTCTTCGATGCAGCTCACTCCTGAGTTACACATATCTACATCAAACTAAGTGAGCGCCATAAATACAGGTAGTCTTGGTGGGTGGACCCTAATATCTGAGGGTTTGTCTAAACCACTATTAGAACGAAATTCGATGAAAATAACCGGTGGCGGTCACTAGCGGAATTTGAGTTTCGGCTCAACCTACCCTAGGCCCTAGCAGAAGCGCTAAAATTGTCTGTTGGCACTTAAAAGTAAATCACAATTTTGATTTGTTTCATATTTTCCGTTAACATATTTTTATGGATTAAATGAAGTATATGCCGTCGCATGTCGTATGAAATAGTTGGAAAATATTTGTTATTGTGATTCGGATTAATTAGATGGTTCCAAAAATTTGATCAGTAATGAACTAGGACGTCGGGCGGCCTAATTTACTCCGCTTTTAGATCGAACCGTTGTAGCTAGCGACAAAAGGATACCATTCCGAAACTCAGGAGGTCCAGATTAGTAAATATGCTTGAAATTATACAAATCGCAGGTGCAAAGTTTTAAGGTCCAAAAAACTAATTTTAGCTCAAAATCTACACAGATGTATTTTGAGCTGCAGATTCCAAAAATTTGATCAGAAGTGAGCTAGGACGTCGGGCGGCCTAATTTACGCAACATTTAGAGCGAACCGTAGTAGCTAGCGACCAACGGATACCATTCTCGGATTTCACACAAGTTGATTTCTGCAGGATGGTTGAACATGGCCCATAGACGTGAGTTACACGCGGCGTGCCTATACTTTTCAATTATGTTTTTCAAATGTCCACCCTACCTATGCAACAAAATCACTTTTCGTACTGATGTGCACTCTTTGAACACTAGGTTTCGTGGACTCTTGTCACCCCCTAGACACTACACTGCTTTATTCACTCGGTCTTTTACCTGCAACATCTACAAAATATTTAATAGTATTCCAATTCAGATAAAAGAGTGCAAATTTTTTAAATTTAGATCAGAGTATCGTCGTCTTTTGATGTCTCGCCAGTTCTCGTGAATCCAGCATCCTCTTATTTGTCAGCTTTGCATTGAACCCATTGCTTTCTTGCATTGCGTTTTCCCTGTAATTATGTCCCGTCTATAAACTGTTTATTTCTTTTCTAATAGCGCGGTCGGAGAGACCAGCACTTTGGGTATTTTGTAATTAGATTGTTTTTTTTCTGGACTAAGATTAGAAATCAGATTTCCTGCCTGTTCCTGTTGACCACTACCACAAATAAATTTATACTATTATTATTATTATTATTATTATTATTATTATTATTCCGACATTCAGGAGGTCCAGATTAGTAAATATATGCTTGAAATTATACAAATCGGAGGTGCAAAACATTTAAGGTCCAAAAGGAACAAAGGGGTAGCCTTTGATGTTTTGTGATTTTTAGGTGGAAACTAATTTTAGCTCAAAATCGACACACAGATATATTTTGATCTGCAGATTCTGCGGAGACTGCTGCAGGGAGACTATATTGCCATCACCAAACCCTTTTGGAAGGATGCAGCTACATACACCCAAATGTTTATTTTCTTCCTCTGCTTTTGGGATTATGATACCGCATTACCGTTCTACATAATTGCGCAATAAGTTCGTTCCCACGCAACCACTAAGTCGTTAAGTGCTCACAATCGTAGCGAGAAGCCCCAAAATAATCCCGGCCAAGCCAGCATAGCAATTCGACGTAATCTAGGCCTGGAACCGTGTCAAGTAGCCACACAAAAGCTGGAGAACTTAATTATCCTCCTCCTCGAGACCACAGGGCCGTCAAGAACGGGGTTCGTTACTGCCTGGTCCGGCAATGTTGTTTTATTTCTGTTTGTATTGCCAGCAGGGTTGGCATGATTAAAACAAAATGTTTAAAACAGAATGTTTTAAACTTGTTTAAAACAACGCTTCTGCTTAAAACATTCGTTTTAAACAGTGTTTTTTGATTACTATTGTGTGTGATTCATTAATTATTACTATTAAGCTCGTTTATCCTCCACAAATAGATAGACAAGATTATTGGCAATTACATATCTACATAATGTCACCCCACATTTGCATTAAAAATGAATTGAATACAAAACCAGACCCAGTTACAAAATACGTAAATGTTTTTTCAAACTTTTTATTGATACAACAGTTTTAATTTAACTTTAACATTTTTTATATTTAATGAATAGGCAAAGCGCTTTCAGCTATAATTAGCCATCATCAGTGCCTCATTGTGTAAAAAAGAATACAAAAGAATTTATAAACCTGACATTATCAAAATCGAAATAAGCAATCTTGACTTCAAACAAAAAAAATAGCCTGAATGCCAAAAGCACAAACATGAAATCAATGATCAAATAAAGAATTTAGAATAGGACAGCTAAAATTACAAAAATCATTCAAAATTGTAAAATTACCGTTATCTATAATTTTGTGTATTTCAAGAATTTCTAGAAAATTTAATTTTGAGAATTTATTACAAACATGTAAAGAATTTAAATTATTTAAAGAGGTGGTGTGTTTAAATGACAATAAATGATTTGCTAATGAAGAATTTGTATTAACTATATCAGTATTTTTATATTTTTCATAATATTTGTTTCATTGCCTCTAATTGAAAAAGATCTTCCGCTTTGACCAATATAAACTATAAACTCCCGAATGATTCAAAACTGGAATTTTGTCTTTATTTCGAACAAAATGGTAATTTTACAATTTTGATTGATTTTTGTAATTTTAGTTGTCCTTTTCTAAATTCTTTATTTGATCATTGATTTCATGTTTGTGCTTCTGGCATGCAGGCTACTTTTTCGTTTGAAATCAAGATTGCTTGTTTCGATTTTGACAATGTCAGGTTTATAAATTCTTTTGTATCCTTTTTTACAAAATGTGGGACTGATGATGACTAATTACAGCTGAAAGCGCTTTGCCTATTCATTAAATATAGTGGATTTGATAGATTTCGGGGAGATTTATTGTAGAAGTAAACATTACTCTTATATCCACTTAGAGGAAAATGGACCAGTTTACATTGTTTAAAAGTCTTAAACATAACATAACAGAAAAATTTGTATTTCTGGTCCAATACTACAAAACAATAAATAAGAGGTTCATTCAACACTTACTAGATAATTATATCTTTAGTACAGAAAAAACCAAATAGTTATCAGAACTTGGGAATATGAAAAACAATAAACAAAGAATAAAAAAATAACAGCATTTTTACTTTTTTACTAGTGTAACCATATCTTTTTTGCACTTCTTGCATTGAGCTCGCATTCTACCATTTTGCACCTTAATTTTGTCAGTTATTCCACACTACATCGTTCCTACTACGCCATTGTAACTGTTGAACTTTAAACTTTTAAACAGACAATGTCGGTTTCTATTCTCTTTGTTAAAGTTGATATTAGCTAAAATCAACCCAGTAACCTGAAATTTTAGTATTTGATTGGTCTAGATTTTAAGATCAATGTTGATTCTAGTTTAAAATAGAAAAGTTAAACCGACTCATAATAACTAAAATTGTTGCGTAAACAAAAAAGACAAACCTGATAATCGTAGTCATCTAGGGAGTTTTAGACAACTGCTACGCTCCGCGCCATCTGCTCGTATTTATTTTCGTTACTATGTATAGTAAATTTGCATAAGAGTTTATGTTTAAAAAAGTGTTTAAAACGTTTTAAACATGTTTTTAATTAAATTAAACAAAACATGTTTAAAACGATTTAAACATGATTAAATTTAAAAAAACTGTTTGTTTTGTTTAATTAAAAAAAAAACATGTTTTTTGCCAACCCTGATTGCCAGCAGTTTCAGTGACACAGGCAAACTTTAAGACATCTTATAAATCTCAAGTAAACGTGCTAATCGTAATTGCTCGTAGCAATATTGTAGCTACAACTGAATAGTTTCAAACAGTTTGCAATACCACAGAATGACGCAATTTACACATCTGGCTTCAGTACAGTTTTGTACCTTTTTTATTGACAATGACCGTACGGTCGAAACGATCGTCAAATTATTCGATAAATATTGTAAAACAAAGCACAAACAAAGACCAACTTGTTTACAAGCTATTCTATATAGCGATTTCAACATGTTTCACAAACGCTGTATCTTCGAAAGTATTCAGTTTATTTAATCATTATGTTGTGTCGAGATCATTCGCAAAAGGCATGTTGTTCGATACTAACAACGTTCCTTGTTTGAGCCACAAAATTTGTTCGCGAACCTTAAAGTAATCAGAAGGAAATTAAAAAAAATAATTATATTTCTTACCGTTGCCCCGCGAGGTACTACCGTTATGGGCATGTTATCTGGTTCACACCACGAAATAAAAAGTTGTCTTACGAAGGTGGATGTGATACTAAAACCAGTTGGACGATATGGCAGAGAGCTGCATGCTGTATAAATAAAACTAAACATGTTCATCCAATTCGCCCAGAAAAATATTATTGAATACTCATAACTAGTGTTATTACAACTTAATCCTGATAATATTACGACTATAGCATTATAACGAAGACAAGGTAGTTTACGTTATTCAGTACAAATAAACATAGTAAGTCACGCCTAGTTAAAAAGTTAATAATATAATAATATGATTTTCTCCATTTGCTTATCGTGCAGTTGCATACTAACGAGGTGTTTAACACGTTAAATTTAAAATAATAACGTAATAAAGAAGAAAACAGCTATACTAATGCACGCTTACACACCTTTCTGTATTTCTTAATTGTGAGAACTTACACCGTTTCGAATGAATCTACGTGTGAAATGAGAAGTTGTGTGCACTAAAACATATTTTGGAAACAATAAACTACGAGTTTCGAACTTAAAGTACACTGTGTACGAAGTTTTCTATAAATACTTGAACATGCTTCGATTATGTACTTTTTAATGCAATTATTACCATACGCGAATACAAGACAATAAGTAGAGCGTTTTTGATGAAATATCTGTTGTTGTGACGACAGTATATTTATTTTTAAACAGAGGGAAGAGTTTAGAACTGAAGATTCAATCACCCTACTGATTCAAGACATCATACAAATTGGGCAATAGTTATTGATTATGATGCTGGCTTGAAAATAGGAACTTCTGCATACACAGGCATATTAAAACGTAAAAATAACGCCCAAATTATAGCTGTATTATACTTCTTAAAAACAGCAGGGTATATATATTATCGACATCTGGTCGCTTGTTAAGGTCAAGACTATGCATAGTTGATTCTATATTTTCAACACTTATGTAAAAGTAATTTAAGTCGACACGTGAATTTGAACAAAACGTGATTGTAATCGTACTACATAATACATCAAATTTCATTCAAGTTCATTTGTTGCAGTATCCCATCGTATGACTATGCACCAAACCCCGATAAGCAGTGGATATTGCAAGTTACTCAAAAAATGCTTCCAATACATAGGGAATTCACAGACCTTTTGATGACTAAAAGGTTGCAAACATTGCAGTCTGTCGATGTGGCTGTGCAGAGAGTTGTAAAAGAGCTAGAACTTCTAGGAGAACTTGATAACACTTATATTGTGTATACTTCTGATCATGGTTATCATCTGGGACAATTTGGATTGATAAAGGTTGGCACATATCTTTACCTTTTTAATCGTAATTCTAAAAGTAAAGTATTCTTTAGCTGTAGTCTTATATGTTTTAGGGAAAAAGTTTCCCATTCGAGTTTGATGTAAGAGTGCCATTCCTAGTCAGAGGTCCTGGAGTAGAACCCGGAACTGTAGTTGATGACATCGTTCTTAATATTGACTTAGCACCAACATTCCTCGATATGGCAGGTGTTGAAGCTCCCCCACATATGGATGGTAGATCTGTGCTTCCCCTGTTTGCAAACTCAAAACGAAAAAAGATAAGGTGGCCAGACACATTCCTAATTGAAAGGTTGTACACACTGACACAGAAAATTGCCATATAATTAAACCTTTGGTCATTTTGCAGTTCAGGAAGACGAGAAACGCCGTTTTTTGATGCTAAACTCAAAGCTCAGAGATATTCCTTGGCAATGAACACTTTCAATGTCTCCACTGCTTCACCATTTTCATCGACAGTCACGGAAATTGTTAGAAGTTCTGATTATGCCACCAGGGGACCTCCTACTGCGAATCCTTCCAAAATCTACGAATCTGGAGAAGATCTAATTCCCGAGATTTTGGATGAAGAGGACGACGACGAGGAGGAGGAACTAGAAACTGAAGCTGAAGATGATGATGTTGAGGGTGAAGACGATGAATTAGACGACGAGGCCAAAGATGTGTTAAAAATGGACGAGGCTCAAGTAGATAACCAGTTGGTGCCGGAAATACCGCGATCGAAGTTTGAAAAATTAGCTGAGGAATGTAGGAGACCCGGTTATCAATTGCCGTGCAAAATTGGTCAAAAATGGTACTGCCAAATGGAAGATAGGAGATGGAGAAGGCACAAATGCAAGCAACAAGTGCAGTTGCCTTCGGTGAATAAGATTTTTAAGAAATGTGCTTGTTTCACCCAAAAGGGATTGGTGTATAAAAAAGTACCGGTAAGTACCTATATTTATTTTTACATAAGTTTGCAACTTAGAACAAATGATACTTATTCCAGTTATGTATATTACAGAAGAAAAAATTTAATTATTGCTGTATACTCTTCCGTATGCAATTACAATATCGAACCCTTATTACTTTCTACTATTATTCAAACATTTGTGTGCGAATGTGCAAGGTCATGCTTAACGTGCCGGAAATAACAAAAAACTAACATTTTTTTTAAGTACCAAATATTTGTCTAGTTGATTTTTTTTACTGTACAGATAAACAACACTATTTCGAAAAAGACATCCAGGATAGTGAGATTTACAAGAGATACGGACCTTCACCACATTCTTTTCGAGAAGATAAACAGAAATAAACTGACGCATCGTCAGAAACGTGACACGCTCACTCACGTTGAAAGTGTTATGGAAACAGTCAGAGATAAAATATCAGGACTGCAGGTAAGAACCGGTAATTCAGTTTTCGTGAATCAAAATTGAACAAATACGAACTGGTGTTATAGGCTGTGAATTCCTCAATGCATAACCAAAGACCGCTCGAATCAAACTTGGATACAAACACGATCCATTCTCCTACTCCCGAGTGTATCATTCTTCCAACAGGACGGGTACACTGCCCAACTGCGATTTACCAAGACAAGAAAACGTGGCGAAGATCCAGGCACCAAGTAGAAAATGAAATCCAACAGCTTAAAGAAAAATTAGAGAAACTCAAAGAAATTCGGAAACATCTCAAACAGAGCAAGCCTCTGGAAGAAATTGAAGAAGATACAGTTGACGACATCTTTAATACAACTGAACCTACAGACTTCAATCAGCTTCATGTGAACTTAGCGCCAAATATGTATCCTTTGTATCCGATAGCTGTGGATATTCCTCAAAATATGACTACGGAAAAACCACAATTTCTCGCGGTTACAGAACGGACTCACTCCAAGAAGAGAAGGCCCAATGAAGACACTCAGCGGAATCACAAGCGTAAGAGACCTAAAATGGTAAATGAAGAAAACGCCAGTGATGTTGAAAATAATAGCAACGTCACACATGGACCTGCTGTGATTCAGGAAGAAACTCCTACACTCAGTCCAGATAACAGCGTAAATCATCATAGACACCATCATCATCACCATCATCACCACAAGCATCACACAACTACCAACTACAACGAAGTCTCTTCAGAAGCTGCTGCAGTTTCAACTGCAAGACCCAGCACTGAAAATACGGAGAGTACTAGACAAAAAGTAAGTTAATATAATAGAAAATGAGAAGCGTGAAAATCGGCCGCGCCCATAGTTAAAATTAGCAAAAATCATTTAAATAAAAGTGTGTAGGATTAAATACTTAACAAATTAAAAATAATCACAAAGATGGTGATGATCTAATCTGATTGTTACTTTCGCTGACATTATAGTTAGTGTCAGTTGTTATAATATAATAAGACCAGTAAACAAATACTAGCCACCTACCCTGTTGTTCATATTTATTGAAATAATTTCATTTACACTTTGAAAGATATAATCTTCATATATCAGCCCGAGTACTTGGCAGTTCTTTATAAATCAATTGGATATTTGCCATGTATTTATATTTTATTAAATTGCATATTAATAGGTAGCAACTAATGCACAAAATAGCTGTGACAGCTTATAAATTCGAAAAAATGGGTCGTAAGGTATATTTTTAATATTAAAAATGTGAATATTTAAAGAGACCGCCAGAACGCGAACATATTGGCCGTGACGTCAGGTGTCTTGTAAATGGCCGCTTGTTTACATCTGGGGTCAGCACGTCATGCGTCAGCCTCAGCCCGTCAATTTACCAGTTTGTTGTTTGCCTTCGTTTTGTGACAAGTGAATTAAAATACGCCTAGAAAAAGTGAAGACTTCTGAAGGCATGTTCATTGTCATGTAATTTGTGTACAGCGACGAGCGGTTCAACGCGGCGGAGATGAGGGACGTAAAAGCAACAGCATAAGTGAACTTTTTATCAAATTAATGTAGCATTCATAAATTGATGACCGTGGGTTGTTGGAAACATACTATTTGTAAACATAAAAATGTAAGAATCAAAAATGTACCCTAAACTTGACATTGATTTTAGAGATCAGAAAAAATATAAATTGCCATTTATTTTCGGGGCTCTTGCGGCTCGTTTCCGAGCTGGCTAAGAGTCGAATATATGGAGAACAACGTCATTTCCCTCTATCAACTTAAAACGTATATAATTTTTCATATCCTCTTCAAGCTATAACAAAATGGAAACTGAATGGTAAACACTTATAACCCTTACAGTGAGAATTAAGATGATCTTCACAACAGAAAAACAAACTTTGCGATTTCGGCATATCACGTCAAGGGGCCTTAAACAACTTTTTCATACGTTTATAATCTCGAGGAACGGTTACAAAAATTTTGTTAGCTGTACTGACAGAAGTACTTTTATAACATAAGAGATGCTTGTAGAACTACACAAATCACTTTTTGGTGCGACCTCTTACACCGTCCTTTCAATAAACACCACACAAAAGCTTTTCCAATACAAGAATGATACTACACCATTACACACCACGCTCCTCAGTAATGTTTACATGACACTTGACGTCACGAGTTGAATAACCTTGGATAGAAGCGTTTTGGCGGTGACTCCTAAAATTCGAATTTCAGACGTGAAATTCTCTACCTACAAATATTTTTTTGTTTTTTTAACATGGTGCACGATATATATGCACTTCAAGATTCATTCTACGTAATTTAAAAAAAAAGTGATAATACTCAATTGCTTCACGCGGCCCCACCAGAAGGTATCAAGTTTCGTTAAATCTGGAGATCGCGCTGAGTATGGTGTAAGACTTCACCTTCCAATCTTTTTGTTTGGAAATTCTGCATTTAAGTCCAAAGACCTTATCCATTGAGAATAGTTAGTTCTTGGCACAAAACTATTCTTTTTAAGTGTGTCATCCGTAAAAAGTCATTTCTGTGTTAAAGTTTGTGTAGAACCCATTCATTTTTATGGAATCTTCTTAAGACACAGGTCTCGAATTATTTATCTGCTACTTAATTGAGGATTTTGGACATCAATGTCAACTACTAGGACATGGATTTGTTTCTGCGTTTTGTTAGATCCTTCTTCTCGTATTTTACACAGCCAGTTCTATCAAGCATGTCTTTTAAATTCTCAAATGCCGCTGAATTTTTACGTCTGCGGCCAGGAAAGCTATGCACGTACATTTCTGACCCAGAAAAATAACAAAATTATTTTTTTAGCCTAAGCCAGTCGTCACWACAGATGCTCCCAYGCATTCTCCAGACACCGACGATCAAGAATATTGCGAATGCGAAACAGATGATTCCTTCAGACCCGATTCCCGGGAAACAGCTAGAGAAGCTAAACGTAGGCTGAAGGAAGAAAGGATGAGGAAGAAATTGAGAAAGCAGAGGAAGAAGGCGTTAATGGAGAAGGAGTGTTCGTCGGAGCGAATGAACTGCTTTCAACATGACAACGACCATTGGCGAACCCCGCCACTATGGACTTCAGGTCCTTTCTGTTTCTGCATGAATGCCAATAACAACACGTACTCCTGCGTGCGAACTATAAACGCAACGCACAACCTCTTGTACTGTGAATTTACCACGGGTTTGGTCACATTCTACAATTTGCGTATGGMTAAGTGCGGAACTTATGTGGTAGCACTTTTTCGCATCTTTTAGAGACATCCTTTGGCACCAAAATTGAGATAATAAATCAGTCTTTCTTGTTACAGATCCCTTTGAACTTCAAAACCGTGCAGACAAACTGAAAGCTGAAGAACGTTCTTACTTACATGCTCAACTAGTTACACTTATGGCGTGCAAAGGTCGTTCTTGTACAATAACACACAATCCGTCAAAAGTACGAAACAGTGCGTCTGTAGCTCACAGTACTATGCCACAAAGGAACAATAAGAAGAGGAAAATGCTGGATGAATTTGGAAATGGTGAGTTATTTATTACTTTTTAGACTTATTATTTTTGTGTGCATTAATTCATAAAAGCTTTGGGTATTCACGTACCTATATGTTAAAAGTAATATATAGTAGGTATGGAACAGATGAAGCTGAGTTTTGTTAAAATGAAAGTCGAAAAATTGAACAAATGTAATTTGATAAGCTACTGCCCTTAAAGTTATAGGGTACAACCCCCTTCAGAGAGTCTTGTAATAGTGTTTTTGAGTGACCTCTTTCTTCTCTGTATTAAAATAATAACTCACATATGTACTATCCACAACGTTTTTGTCACTGTAAAAACGATATAAATGAGTGGGGGTAAAATTCTGTCTACTTAGCACGATCTCATCCTACTCACCAACATAATAGTTTTATGTACAATAACACTGAGTTACATAATAATAATAATAATAATAATAATAATAATAATAATAAAGGCAATACATATGCATATTGTAAGAATACATAGATGTGTTCTTTTTAACAAATTGCAGCTTCATTTAGGTCACAATTTAGTTTTTTAAGAAAAAGATACCAATCACAATATTTTCAGTAGTAAGAATTGTACTTTAGCTTAGCTTGGAAATGCATATATACATTTGTAGTGTGTCAAAATACTAACAATAAATGTGCATTAGTGGCCAGATCACTACCATTATTGCAGTCTGAAATTCTATCACATCCACAGTATGGCCACAACAGTCATATTAAGTCATCAAAGTGAGTATACTCTACATATAGATCTAAACTGCACTAACTTTAGTATGCTTGTAAAAGTGTTCTTGCTGTAGTTTTGTAAAGCTTTACCTTCTGAATCATTGCTCTTTTCTACTACCAATCTTTATTTTTAATAGTTAAAACAAAAATTAAATAGACGCCCTTTTTAGGAGACGTAGTTAATTCGGTTTTTACTACTTTAGCCGCTTTTAGCTTTCTTTTCTGATTACTTTTGTCATTCTTTACAGTTTAGCACTTTTGCTTTCTTATAACACACCCATTTGAATAGACTGTTGTAACATGCAGGCAATGGAAACATGAGAAGCCATGGAAGTTATACAGGCCGAACATGAGCGAGAAAAGGAAACATCAGTTTCGCCAGTTCGCCAACAATTCAAAGAGACGCTGGAACCAGTAAAACCAGCACTACTTCTTGACTGACTAAAAATATAAGTAAACATAATGTATTTATGTAAAGTGTGATCTCTAATTTATGAAACTGTATAGCTATACATTTTAACGTGTAGACCTTCTAAAGTTCTGCTTAAGTTATTTATTTTTAACTGATACCCTTGATCGATCGAAATAAGCAATAAACGAATCTGTAGCACAATAGTTTTTTCCCCATAAATTTGAGGGAATGTGTGTATATAAAAGCGAATCTGTGAAAAGGCTAAGCTATGAGTTATTTTTTGTTTGAAGATAATATAATGTTTCTAGTCCATACAAATTTAAAGATGTCAGTTGTATTTTTAGTTGTTTGTGGTAGTAAAATCTAGACAATCAGGCTAAATGTCATATGTTTGTATCACTAGAATTAAATGGTATGTACCTATAATGTAACACATTAAGAAATGCTTTTAGATATGACACATGTAGGTAAAACAAAAGTATGTGCATTTATGTAAATTATATTTGTGTATTATCTTAAATTTTCACTGCTGTGTAAAACTGAACAACGATTATTGTATTGAATATATTTAAGCATGAAGTTTTATATTTTATTGAAATTGAACCATTTATATATTTTGAAGACATGCTGCTTGCAATTTGCCAGGTTGTGTTACATCTTCAATTGAAATACTAACAAAAAAAGAGATTGTTGGTATTAGTTATTCATTTGGTATGTCCATATGATAAGCTTAAAGAAAAGCAAAAAAATTTAAATTATTACTAGTTTAAAATATTAATACAAGATTAATACCAATTTGTTTTATGTACAGTCGATTGCAAAATTAATTCAAGGTCTGCAGATGAACAGTGGGTAAAACATTATTGTAGACTCAACAAATAAATATTGTTTAATTTTTGAATACCAGACGGCATATTATCCCCATATCATTCTGTACAGGTTTTTCGTTAATAATTTCTAATTAGCTTACTGAATGTTTCATTAATTCTGCAACCGACTATACATCAGTGTATATATATTTTTTTCCTGTTCATATATTTTTTATGAATTCGTAGTTGATTGTGTAGGTACCTATACCTACATTTCACTTGCAATTGTTTTGAGTTAAAGCCCTCGGTCACAAATCGTTATTGCAACACATTTGTAGGTTTTCCTAGACCCAATGAAGTGAGATACTAGCAACAAAAAAATATTTCTGATGTTATATTGTCTTATTTTCGCCCTCTAAAGTTTTCCGCCAAATTCAAATATTGCTAGCAACGTCACTTGACCCGGCTAGAGTGGGGAATGTGGTGGGATCGCATTTCACCACGGTAAACCTACCGTGATTTCGCGTTTGAGGTTTGACTCATAAAGTGTTGCCAACTAAGCGGATAATATTCTCGCCCAACGGGAAAATATACGTTTTAGGGGTTAGGGGATATTTTAAAAGGAATAAGAAAGTTTTTAAGTAATATTAACTGTTTCACTTTAGCGTATAAATATGGGAAGCTTAGATAGCAGTATCTAAAATCGATTTATTTATGTTAGGTGACTCGATGATTACTGTATTCCTTGCCTGGGAAATATTATAATTTCTGCTTCTTTTACCTACCAATCCAAAATTTTACCAATGTCACGTCTCACACAGACTGTCAGATGATGCAGATATTATTATCTTAAACCAAGTAAAAAGCAACGAAACATATTTCTGGAAGGAACACGATGAGCTCGACAACGTTATACCATAATATGTAGGAAACTAATAACTATTTATGTAAAATAAATAATAAATCCCCTTGTATATCAACAGATTACCCCGTCTTAATAAATTTAGCGGATTCGATGCGGCAATCTAGCGGTATTTCTATCAGCCCCAGTGGCAACACTGTACATATAGACAGATCTGTTTGTTTACATTTGCGTTTGGCTTGGTTTTGCCGAGAAGATTTATATTTTATGTTTTTGCCATTATTTTCTTTAACGCAAGCGACTTGCAGTTAGTGATGCACCTAGTGCTTCACACCACAATTTTCGTCTCGATTTTTATTTGGGTACAATTAAAAATTTCTTCTCTAGAGCAATAATACTAGTATTTACGTATGTTGGCACAAAACATTTCTTTTCAGCAGCCATTTCGTCCGCGTTTTGAACGATATAATCGTGATCGATAAACAAAAGCAAAAAACACGAGGGTTACTGAGAAGTGAGAAGTTATGAATGAGGCTCTTCGTCCGTTCGTCGGCACGTCGGCAGTTGACAGCGAAAAACACGCATAGCCAACCATAGACAATAGGCAACTCGAACGCTGAAAATTATTGAGCCCTGGCAACAACACACAGCTGCTGCCAATCACAAGCGGCAGGGTCAACCTACGTCACACATTCAAATATTTAAACTTTACCATTTTTATTACGTTTATCTAAGCGATTTGGAAAAAAATTATAAGATCAAACAAACTTACCTAAGTGATGTTCGATCTTAATTATATGTTGCACTTCGCCCGAGATGATTATAGCTGTAGTACACCCATTTCTGTACTGATATCACAGTATTTAAAGCATTCAAATTTCCCGCACTTCATAACTTGCCGCCATGACTACCAACCTCTACATCACTCGCTCTTACGGCGCAACCTGGATGATCAGGGTGTTGAGCCTTGGGTTGGGGGGGTTTGATCATCTCGGGCGAAGTGCAACATATAATTAAGATCGAACATCACTTAGGTAAGTTTGTTTGATCTTATAATTATATTTGCACTTCGCCCTCAATGATTATAGCTGTAGATGTTTAAAGGGTGGCGGCGTTCTGGTTTACTTAACATGTTATTTATAAAATATTTAAGCAAAACCTTATTAAGCAAGAATAACATAATGAAAGAACTTAATCTATAATTCAATCGTATAAAAAGAAACAGAAAAACTTAGCGTTAACGAACATGCTTTTTCTTACACAATAAAGGTCTATTATAACATGAAGCAAATGTATTTGATAGGATAATATTTTCTCGCAAAGATCGCTGTCTCTTGAAAACACTGACAAAAATTATAAGCCTGACGTTTCGATTACACCTGTAATCTTTGTCAAACACGAAGAATCTCAAAATTTGCTGAAAGCATTCACCCTCGTAAATGTATTTGATCTTTGTTACCCACCTGCATAATTCCTAATGACGTCCCAACTTACACCTTTTCTACTTGCTACCGACGTCGAAGCATGAGGTGTGCTATAAGCAGAAAGGATTGAAGTATTTACCCCACTCTTCGCTAAAACAACTTTTATCCATCTACTTACAGTAGCAGTAGTCACTACTTTAATAAGTTTTTTATAGCACAAAAATAATTTACTTATATTTGAAGCTCGTAAATGTCTCCTTTTTGCCAAATAAACCTGAAGGCTATTTTTATAGAACGGAATAACATAAAACAGGTTTATTACAATTTTTCTCGATGTTTTGATCCTCTCAGAAATTCGTACTTGAAATCCCGACTCTGTTTGGAAAATGTCATAAATATTTATTAATGATAAAGTTTATATCATATAACCAGCAATTAATGCTAAGGAAACCACTATTTTTTTTGTTAGTTTTTCTAACGATAAATCACAATTTGGGTAAAATTTGGAAAAATAATCTAAGACAACACTTGCATTCCAAGTTGATTTGCACCTGGCTTTACTAGGTTTCAAATTAATGTTGTACTCTTTTAACAATCTCTTAATTCGAAAGTCAGAAGATATTTCAGGTGTTGAAATTAAAGACAAAGCAGACCTTGCAGAATTTATCGTGCCAAATGAAGCACCGTCTGCAAACAATTTATTTAAAAAGAGTAGAGCACCTTCAACGAGCCATTGCCATGTTGTTGGAAATTTTTCCACCACTTTTTCAATGCTGTATTGCATTGTTTAAGAGCTGAATAGTGCTCTTCTCGATACCGCATCAGTTTTGTGTATATAAGCCATTATCCTCCCTGCATCACCCAAAACTTCTATTAACGTATTATCTTGTTCCTGCTTTTCATCATTTAAGAGAGACACAGCTTTTCCTTAAGCTATTAGGGCAACATCAATACATAACTTTTTTTTCTGTAGTAGCTGTCACTAGTCTGGCTTGATTTTTAGTGGTAATGCCAAGTTAAAATTTTCCGGAGGAGGATATTTTCCTATAATTTCTTCTGAAAGGTTTTCCTTCAATCCGTTCTTCATTACATCGTCCCAGATTTCCATTAGTTCCTCTTTAATAGGCTCTCCAAATTCCTTGGCTTTTGAGTTAATCTCTCCCAATAGCTTCAACATTGACGGGCTTAATAGCCTGCCTTGCTCCTCTATAAAATAAATAATATAGTATTGCATTTTTGTTGCTATCAGGGAACAAATTTGGTTTTTTAATTATTTAATCTTTCAAGAAATTGTACATTTTTCTATGTAGTTGGTAGCGGCAGCGGCCAGAAACCAACATCATGTTGGTTTAAATGCGTTTTTAACAGGCATACCAACTCACTATCAACTGGTAACACTCAATGCCTAATATCATGTTAGTTGTCTACACTTTTTAACTTAACAGGTATGCCAACCCAACGTGTTGTAGCTAACTTTAATCACGTTTTAATGCTAGATTAAAACATATTTTAAATTACTTGGTTACTAGGCTGTTTTTCCTAAAGTATTTTACAATAACCTTAGTCAACAGACAGTAACAATATTATTCGACCACCTCATGTTGGAATCATTTTAATACTCGATTAAAATGTTTACTTTTCAATGCTCGATTGAAAGTATGCCTTTCAATACTAGATTGAAGGTCCTTACCGTTTACAGTACTTACTGTCAACTAGAGATGCTTCTCTTGATCGGAATCGGACAGAATGAGAACACCTCGTCTTAGCTTGAAGAATCATATTCAGAAGTATTATTCCACCAGCTCGTGTTGGAATCATTTTAATACTCGATTAAAATGTTTACTTTCCAAAGTTCTATTGAAAGTATGCTCTTCAATACTCGATTGACGGTCGTTATCGTTTGGTTAAATAAAGTACATTGCCGTACTTACTGTCAACTAGAGATGTTTCTCTTGATCTGGGTCAGAATCGGACAGAACATATAGACGACGAACGAGATGAGTACACCTCGTCCGAACTTGAAGAATCAGATTCAAAGATATTATTCTACCAGCTCGTGTTGGAATCATTTTAATACTCGATTAAAATGTTTACTTTTCAATGCTCGATTGAAAGTATGCCCTACGTTTCGGTCGCTTCCCCCCACTTTTCTTAGCGTTGACCGTTGAGGTTAAACTTGTTCAGTTAGTCACTCACCTTTATTACAACCTCTTCAATCATGTTTTTTCTGCTAGACGACTTCTTATGTTTTCCCATCTTGAAAGCAGTCTCGTACCACAAAAAAAACCGCTTATTTCTTGCTTAAAAAATTTCGTATATTTTTTGACACATACGCGCATCAGTGCACAGAAAAGAGTGATGTAGAGGTTAGTAGTCATGGCGGCAAGTTATGAAGTGCGGGAAATTTGAATGCTTTAAATACTGTGATATCAGTACAGAAATGGGTGTACTACAGCTATAATCATTGAGGGCGAAGTGCAAATATAATGAATAAACTGGGGTCTATTATTTTTTATGTAGATTCATATTCTGCAATAAAAAAAATATGGTCTACAACCCCATTATAGCTAAAATCTACCCGMTAACCATGACAATATCTTAAATTGAGGTAAGTGATGGTTTAGATTTCAAATACAGAGTTGATTTTAGCTTAAAATAGAGAAGAGAAACCGGCCCAATATGTTTAAATTTATTTTTTAAACGTATACCGCAGTACTCAAAAATGTAAATGTAAATATTATAATGTCGGTGCGTAGCGACTTTGGTGATATCTGGCAACACTGACCGTGACTGAGATGACAGTTGAGAATTGTCAAGATGACAAGTGACAACTAACGAAGAAAAGTTGTGGTTATGTCTTAAAACGTCAAATTAATTTTACTGAATGCGGCGATGTTTTAAGCCAATTAATAATTAATTGTATTAATTTCAAATAATAGGCTTGCACTTACCATAGTTTGCTGATTTAGAATTTTTTTAACAAAAGTAACCTTAAAATACCTTCAACAGAAGATGCTTAGGCCACCGTCAGTTAAAGCAGTATCCATTAATTTATCTTTTGTTAGAACATACGCCTTCAAGAGTGATTTAAAAATTAAATGGGTCCGCCCAGAGAAAATACCTAAATACAAACCGGAGAAGAGCGGTGACTTGGAACCCATGCATAAAATTAATGTGTCTCAACTGCAGCCGGAGTTCAGAAATTCAAAGGAACTAGAAACTGCCAATGAATTCGTGAAAAGGCTATTTTCCCTGGAATTTGCACCACGTAGCAAACTGACTCAAGTTTACAATGGAACGTTAATCAATTCCGTAAAAAGACATACCTTTGACAGTGAATCTGAAGAAGCTAAAATAGCTAAATGGACCGGTGCAATCCGCGGCATGCAGGACCTAATGGAAAGATTTCCGAGAAACAAGCGATTGAAAGTTCGACTTCAAGAAATGATTGACAATCGTAATAAGCATCTCAAGTACCTCAGGAAGTTTGACTACAAGAAATATGAATGGTTACTCGAAAAAACTAAACATCGTTTATAAACCAGTACCGACTGAATTGATTAAAGTCACGAGGAAGGATTCGTTACGGAAACTGACCAAGAAGTATTGTGATAACATCAAGGAAGATAGACTGTTGGCTTACAAACTGCATCTTCAAGCTGAGCAACCAGCTTTCCTTCAAGAGAAGATTACGACATTGGAATTCATCAGGGATGAACAGAAAAAATGTAATGTTGAAGTCACGGTGACACAGGAAGAAATAGATGAGGTCAAACAACAATTGGAAGAGCTCAGAAAACGAGCTATGGCTGAAGAAGAAAAATAGTTATTATTTTGTTGAAACATTAAGTAAATATATTATGCTTATAATAAATGATTATTCAAGTATGTTTTTGTTACAAATTATATTACTCAAATATTTTTCTAATAATATGGAAATAGATTGATAGGAACATTGGTCCTGTTAAGTGTACTGTGCTTTTGTCAGATCTTATGCCCCTGGATCTTTGGTTTTGGACTTGAGCATTCTTTTTAATATTTGTTTATCAAAAATTTGGGTAGCCTTGTATACATAATAAACAAATAAACAGCTTTTCAATATTTTATTAGCAACATAAAAATTTAAAAAAGAGTTTTGTTATAATCTGTAAGCTTCCATCAGACAGCATCCCAAGCTAAGGAGCTGCAGTGTTTCAGACGCTCCATCTTGAAGTCTATAACTTACAACCTGCAAAAATGTAATGTACATTTTAAGACGATGGTTTCATGCGAGATCTTTTTTTACCCCAAGCTTTTCTCCGATAAATGCCTTTTGTTTGTTGTTAAAGTTTTTGCTGCTAATGATTAAATCATTTAATTGCTCTAGAATCTGAAATGATAAATATAAAACAGTATTAGTTCTTTAGTAGTAAACTAATAACTGCATAAGTTTATTGATAATACTACCCATTCTTAAATAGTTTTAAAACCTTACGGTGCAAAAATGTTTCTGCAATTTACCTGAAGTGCAGGATATGCTTCAAGGATGAAATCATGAATGAAACGTTCCAATTTATCATAATCAGCTGTGCTGCAAACCTCTAAGAGTTCTTTTAGCCACCGTTCAGGAACAATTCCAGCAACTTCGTATACATCATCTAAGCTGATTAAAGCTGCATTTCCCTTCAGCTGGGCACAGCTTTGCAGTATTGTTATGGCTCTTCTCATATCCCCACCACTGGCATCTATCAAAGTCTTTAAAACATCTTCTGAACAACTGACATTCTCTTCCTTGCAAATGTATTCAAGCCTTTAAATATTAAGCATTTTAATATCATAACGAACATAATCAGTAAGTAATTTCCTACCTCTCATATACCAAATCATCATTCAAAGGCTTGAATCGGAACAATGTGCATCTGGAGGTTAACGGTTCAATAATTCTTGAGACGTAATTGCAAATAAGACAAAAACGTGTCGTTTTTGATTCCTTCTCCATGGTCCTGCGCAAAGCCGACTGTGCCGCACCCGTCATTGAATCCGCTTCATCTAGGATGATGATCTTAAAAGGTGGGCACGGTTTGCCACTGGAAATAAAAGCTTTTCAAGCCGCTCAAAAAGTTTCAAACAACTTACTCTGGTCTGGTATTGCTAGCAGTTAACTGAGCAAACGATTTCACTTTATGTCGGATGACCTGAATGCCCCTTTCATCGGAGGCATTCAATTCGAGTATCCTATCTCTGTAGATGTCCCCAAATAGCTGGCGAGCCGCTGCCAGGATGGTGCTCGTCTTTCCCGTACCAGGGGGACCGTAAAAGAGCAAGTTCGGTAAGTCTGCACCAGAGATACACTGATCGAGAACTTTAACAACATCGTTTTGCTCCACTACATCGGAAATCGTTTTTGGTCGACTGTAATTCGATTGTTTTAAAACAAATTCTGTTACTTTTGAAGGTTAGGTGTGCTCACTATTTTTCAATCCAGGGTTTTGGTTTAGCTTTCTTTACATTGCTTGTAGATGGTTTGGCTGTAGCTGCTTTTTGCGAACCCTTCTCTAATTTTCCAGATTTCAAAAACGCTTGCATATTTTCTAAACAAATACCAGAACTGTGCGTGAACAAGAAAAACTAAAAAATTGGCGCCAATTAGTGCTGGAAATTCGAACCAGCCAATATTTATGCGCACAAACTTGCGCAATAGCACCGTCAAACAGTGGACCATTATAAACAGCTGGCGGCCATTGTATTTTAACCACACAAGTATTCATTTGAATAACTGCATTATTATGGTAATGACAGTCCTGCATCTTGCTTTTAATTTATGCAGAACTGTCATTTTAGTGCAAAATTTTAGCCGGGTATTGTTTGTAAGTTGAATTAAAGTTATTTGTGCAATACTTGATCAACATGCCGCGTGTAAAGTCATCGCCAAAGAAATGCATAAAATCGAACGTGCAACAACCTGCAAATTCGTGGGTCTTCCTTCTCAAAGGTACACATTCTTTTGTTTTTATAATATTGCACGTAATGGTTGCAACTTTAGCTGCTTGAGGTAGGAGCAGTTTGCATCTTCTCATTCTGTTGTTATATTTTCCAGGCGAAGCGCTGGAGTTGTCAGAACAGTATACGGGTACTGGTACCCCAGATATAGTAACGTTAAGACACCCTAACACCGGAGAATCTGCCATATTTTTGTTTTCACCTGCAAACAATTCTGTTCAGGAGGTGCTTACGCTAAATGAAAACCATAGATCGTGGTTCATCGATGAAACTGTTAAGAATGACGGCAAGATGCACCTTTCCACACCGATAGATCCGATATTCTTAGTCTTGCCGTATTTAAGGAAATACTGTAGTACTCAAGCCATCCCTCTCGATCAGCTACTGAGAGATGAGGAATTTCCCGAAACKSAGCGATTGTTGAAGTCTAGTGGACTTAAATTTCTAAATTTAATCGCCGACAGAAAGGTAGGAATTAATTAGATATTCTGTTAATAAGAATTTGGCTTTTACTGTTTAATTTGACACATTAAATGTATTGATATTATCCAGTAACTTATTAGCTTCGTGATTATGAAAAATGTCTTGTAATGGCAAAACAGTAATTATAACCTGAATCTGAAAAAATTTTATTTGTCAAAGCGAAGAGCATTTGTGGTGTCCGATGGTGATGTAGCAACTCATCTTTTATGAGAAAAAAAATGTGCCAGGAGTGTGTGTTAATTAGCTTTTTACAGTGTATATCTTTATCTTCTTTTTTCGTGTGTTTTATAGTTATTATAGTAATCGATTGTTCTATATTCAGAGAACAATAACGAAAAGTTGTTAAATAGCCTTTTACTAGAGTAGCAGAATTACTTTACATTAGTAGTATGCTTTTTAGGAGAATAATAAAGTAGGTATTTTAAGTAATAATAGAAAATTAATTTTTAATACAGATAAGAACACTTTAAATGTACCTTTTTAGAGGCCTGGTTTTAGTGATAAATAATGTTCTTACTACTTTAGTGTATTTACAAAACGATCAAGTACTCAAACAAACAGTTTTTGTGATGTCCATGCCTAATTTTTGTGTCAATTTATATTTGAATCTAGAATTGATTATGTATAACAAATAACACATAGGAGCCATATACATGCCATTATGATAATTTATTCGAATTAGCGTAATTGTGTTAAATAATTCCTATGTTTGCATTCCATGAGATACAAGTCGTACTACAATCTTTTTTACGCACACTGGTCAGGTGCCCTTTGACAACCTATTGGGTGAAAAAAAAGAAATTATAATATCAAATGCATTGCAGTTCTTTTGAAAGGTAATCTATTTTGACTGATATGTTCATTTAAAAAGTTTGACACTTCTGTTTTGTTAACTTGCAATCTTGATGTTTCACTTTATAATTTGTTAAATATCTTTGATATGATGTTTAATTTATGTGTTAGAGGACCAAACATGAATTGAATTCCTAACTAATTTCTATTTTTCAGTATGGGTACKATACAACTTTTTAAGACTAATTTTGTAATATGTAGTTTAATATAATTTGTCATATGCACTGCCAGAGTTTTTTATGTTTTATTTTAAAGGGCTGGGTTTGCTAAAATAAAGCTTTTCTTCACTGTAAATTACAAACAGTAAAATGTGGAGATGCCAAACTGTCATAAGTCATTTATTCACAACATGAATCTCATTTGTCATTAGGGCGATGAGGAATTAAACGCCTTCAAATACAATGAGGAAAAAACCCTTTCTTGGCTCAAAAAGAAAACGGAACGTGTGTCAGACATACTGAAACAAAAGAACATCCACGTTTCGTKCGYGGCAGTCTCGGCTACGTTTGTTAAATCGAACAAGGACGAACCTGCAGAAAACGAGGCGTACCTGCGTTATGCACACGGCATTGTTTCGGAATATCTCATGGACGACCTCAGTCAGAAACTGCTCAAATACCTGAACTTGCCCGAAGAGGCGCAGATCAACCTGAAGAGAAAAAGCATGGGACCTCCGCAGCAGCAAGATGCGAAGAAACCCAAAACGGAAGAGGAGGGAAAAACCGCCCTTCCCAACAACGTGCTGGATCTCAGCAAGCCAGAGCCAAAGGGCTTCAAACAGACACCGCAGACGTCCAAGGAGAAGGCCAGAGCCAAAGCTGCGAATGACTGTAAGAGCTTAAGTTCATACTTCAAGAAAACCTGAATGTTACGTGTCAGATGTGTAAATTGATTTTAGTGAATTTTTCATTTGAGTTGTTGTTGTGTATGTTTTTGAAGCCAGTATTTTAAAGTTCGATATTGTGTGTCTTTGTTACTGCGGTGTTGGTAAATTTAGAAAAATAATTAATAAGAAGAACTACTTCCTCATCATTTTTTAGTGTTTTTTTTTGTACTTTGAGCAACTGTTTTTGTTTTCAGTACAAAAAACTGAACCACTTCAATATCTCTTCATTTTTCTCTTACTACTTTATTGTGGCTTACTCTTTGTTTATCAACACTGCTGTTATTGTCTGTTCATTTTTTACTCTAAGGAGAATAAAATTCTGAAACAATTTGTTCCTATAAATCAAATGGAATGACTGAGTTTTTAAAATAATTACTGCTAGCTCAATGTAGTAGACATATTTGTAATGTAGAATTCCAAGGTTTCAGATCCGTGAAAGTGAAGCATTTGTGATGTGTCTTGTGATTCCATAACAGATTTTTAAATTTGTCATTTAAATATTTTTGTTATCTATTGGTTCACCAAAATTAATTTTTCTAATTTCGATCTCATCAACATTACTTACCTGTACATTTTTTTTGTCAGGAGTATAGATGAAAAAAGAAAGCACAAAAGTCTAATTTATTGAGAGTATGATGGGTATTAAATAATTTAGGAAACTAAAAAATAATTGTATAAAACATAGATGTGTTATAAATCATGAGACACCGCACTAGACATGAAGTTTCCTAATAAATGTGTAACTAATGAAAAGTACTATACACATTTAAATCTTCCAGCTTGCATTAGCAATAGATAACAAGCTGTATTTCACTGTGCAGTAGTAGCAAATAAGATTTCATTTTTCTTGTATCGTAAATGATTTTAGAAATAGTATTTTTATCGTTAATTTTTTTTTATGTTGTGTGTATGTATGTACGTACTTAAAAATACATGTAACAAATCGTGAGTTGAAGTTTTCTAACTTGCTGCACCTCAAACAAAAATTATGCTGTAGAATGGTTGCAAAATCGCCTGAGTAGCCTTCTACTGACTAAACATGATCCATCATAGTGTTTTTTATTAAAAAAAAAACAAATGAAATGATTATCATCTTTATTATAAACATAACTATCAACAAAACTACCATTTATAAATCTGAAAATAAATCATTTATCAATTAAGTTCAATAAAAAAAAAACAGGAATTCTTTAATCCATTAGTACCTGCATAAAGTCAAATGTACGTTGTATGACTTCAGCTTTTGCAGTTGCTTTGGTGGCACCTGCTGCCATCACAGAAAAAGGGGAGTCTGTAGTAACGGTAATAGTAGCTACACTATGTCTATCTGATGGAATTTCTTCTATTTGATATTTTAATTCCAGTGCATCTAACATTTGTTTCAAATTAGCTTCAGATTTATCACCATTAAAATACTGAAATATAAATAAGAGTTTTAATTTTATTTTACATATCAAAAAGTACCACACCTTTTCCAAATCACTGTAATTCAGCTCCTTCTCAGCCATAAGCCTCTTGAATACTAAATGGTAATCATCCACGTTAATGGAGAAGTTTGGTTTTACTAATTCACAAGTTGTTAGTTCAGAATACTTGTCTAAAACTCGCTGTACTTCTTCGTTTTCTGTTATAGCGTTTGCGGGAGTACTACATTCCTGTTGTAATAATTGTGGAAGCATGCTTTTAACTCTGAAAAATATGAGCACTTTTTAAAAATAATTTATTTTGTTAAAATGAAAATCTACCCACAGGAAAAGATTAATGTGATTTTATTGTCAAACTGAAAATAAGTCGTTATGCCATAATGGTTGTGCATTAAAATTAGTACTGCATATGGTACTTATGTTTTCTTGCCGTTCCTAGAGACATGTTACCTAACAACCTATACTATTGGACAAAAAGTAAGGCAACATGTCGAAAATATTTTAACATCAAATTTTATTTGATACATAACACTAATGATTAAATAAACAGAACGTCAAAAGTCAATAATTTATGACATATATTATTTTTTGACAACCATCTGGGCATTGAAGAAATCAACTTGTGAATAATATTTTGGTCCAGTTCTGACCCTCTACATCTTCCCATATTTCAAAACCATTCAGTAACCAATTTGAAAGTATGTTTTGGGCCTATTCTTGTTGAACTAAGTTTAAAACATAATATCTACATACCTATCTAGCATTTCTTTGGCTGCTATTTGCTTCGCCTGCTTCTTTGTGCTAGCTTTCGCTCGAGTTGTAATCGAAGCCACTCGACAATCATACGTGAACTCCCTGCAATGCGGCGGACCTTCTGCGGACACTTCCTCGAACTTTGGCGTTGGAATTTTGTTCTCGTCGCAAAATTCGTTCAACGGCTGGATACAGTTCACCGGCGTGTTCACTGGATAATTCGAAGCCACCTTCTCGTTCAAGCCTGGTATGCTCTGAATTGGGTTCTCGTTGGGATGATAAAGTCCGTCCTTTGCGAGGACTTCAAGCAAGCCCTTTGCGGCTGCATGTTTCGCTATTTGTTTGGAACTGCCGTCACCGTACGCAGTCCTATTTGCCACCTCCACTCTGTAGTGGAATTCGTTGATGTGCGTGCCCTGAATGGTTAGATCTCTGATCAATTCGTACTCCGGGGGAGGCCAGCAACGCTTAACTGTCAATTCTTGGAGGACCATAACCGGTGTTTTTGCGCTTTGCGTCATCATAGAGGAGTAAACATAACCTATAAAAAGGAAATGTTATCACATTGCCCCACCTGTAAGGTAGTACGTAATGTCACACCTATCGCACCGGTCTATCTTTTTATCGTTTTACGTTCTACTTTACTCCCACCTTAGCTTTTTAGTAACTTTTTAAAATTTTTATGATGCAGAATCACCACTTAAAATAACGTGAAAACTGTGTTGCCAGAATGTTTAAGAACAGTGTTCCTGTCATCCTGTCACTTCACTGATCTCTAAATAACTGGATCGCGGACGTATAATGTGGACCACCAGCTTTGGCGTTCCCGCCAAACATTTTAGCTGCCAAAACGTGTTGGCGCGGGGTAGTTCAGTAGTTGTCCAAAAGATGGTCTCAAATCGTTAGTGAGGTTTTTCTTGCCTCACTAGATCGAAATTCGCAACTTCAAAACTGATAACGTTAGTGACAGTGCGCGTCATAACATAATGTCAGAGATGTATGTACAGTCGGGGACTTTGAAAATGAAACGACCTGGGAGAGGCTATTCTCTGGGTTCGGAGCGAAGCTCTTAAAACTAGCTAATGTTTTTCACCGCAGGGTGGTACTGTTGAGACGGAGTAATATTTGTTCGCCTAACAGATATGCTACCGGGTAAACAAATACATTTCGGATGAATAGATCACGTAGGCGGGCGCAAAGACATGTATATTGTAATAATACAGACGGACTAGATAGTCTGCATTTTATGAATAGTTTGTAATATGCCATAAGCTTTCTAATATTCGTTAATGCATGAGTTTTGGTTTAGAAACAAAGTAATTGCTGGAATCTTTTTTAGATATATTCTTTAATGATAAATATGAAAATGCGCCTCTTGATGCGAAATACCTACTTGCCATATATTACCAAAATGAATCATACATTATACAGTAATAACTGATTTTGTGCCGACAGTTATAATAAGTGATGATAATGTTATTAGAAATGGGTAATAAAGATTTCTTGCCTCGCTGTTCAGTACAAAGTTCGAATTTGTTGCTTTGGCGGAGATTATATTTAAAAAATAAAACGTGCGTGTTAGTTATAAATAAATCAATAAGTCTGTTCTACGTCTCTGTATCATACACATTATTAGCAAAATAAGAATAAGCATGATTACCTGATCATGTTCTCAGCTAACCAAGGTTGGCGTATCGCACCCGTGTTCTGAACGAAACAAATAATTAAATTAAATAGGTGTGAGATACACTTGTAGATCTATGGCAGGGTCTCGCAAAAAAGGAATTTTACTATTGCTAAAACAAACAATGTTCGTAATAGGATGCAGGCATAGAACAAAAGCCGCTTAAACCTATTAAAACAAAGTTAATAAATAAAAATATAATAATGCTAGATTTATGTCTCGAGATGTGAAATAACAAAAAATATTAAATATGACAATTTATGTCTAAATGAATTTTTTACGAATCAAATTTATGTACTAATTACAGCACAACACAATTAAAAATATTACTTTTAAAACAAGACTGAGTCTAAATTCGTCAACAGTTTTCACAAAAATTCAAAATTTTGGGGATACGTCTTGAAATTGTCTAGGTATGTTATTAATCAAATAATATAACATAAGGCACAATGATATTTTCAGTATCTTATGGCCAAGTATTCCTGTTCCTGTCTTGGTAAATCAAATTTAAATATCAAAAATTAAGTATATCTATCTATGCATGCATATTCTTAAAGTTTGCTTTGTGTCATGCTACGGATAAGTTATTTATTATTATATTTGAAATTCCTGGGAGATATACTGCGTCAAATTCTTTTACCAACGAAATGATGTAAGTCTTAAATCCTCGCATTTAGATCTTTTCTTCGTTTTGTTTGGCTGATTCCGTACTACAGTCGCCTTTTCTTGAACGAAATGTGCTACGGCTACCTTATGTTACATTATCAACTATTTATAAGCTTGTTGCGAGGGATGAAGTGATGGGGCTTACCGAAATATTTGGGATAATGCAGGAAAACCCGAAAATTTCTATAGCTCACGGTTAATAGCTTTTTTCGCAGAATTTACAAATAAGGCGTTATCGGTGTATGGGATTACTATATACTGCATATATTGAAAAGTATTCATCACTTTAATCGTATAGGTTATAACTAAATGCGATAAAAATTTAAGTTTCTTTGGATCTCTAAATAAGCTTTTGTTGTGAATGTGACAATATATAACTTTCCTAAGAATGATTATTGGAACTGGGCGCTTGTAGTTCACAATTATGACAACCATGGGTAGCCAACTGACACCTCTTTTCAGAACAATTAGAATACCGATATTTGTAATATTTAATTTTTGTTAGACATGGCCGCTTGAATGAACATCACATACACGTAAATAATCAAGAAACAATAGGCAAGCGCACTGGTTAACTTAATCGTATTTTGGTTTATTGATGGTTGTGATGAATCCTATATAATAGGATTAAAGGCACGAAGGGTACAAAATGGGTCACGTGCTCTTAATACATTTACTTAGTTTAAGGCAATTATAATTTCGATATACTGGGAAATAGTTTTTATGTGTGAATTTGTAAGCTGCAATTTTAACATTCCATAATTCAGTATATTAAATATATATTAATATATTAAAACTTACTTATTGAAGTAAAGTATCGTTTAGACATGAGAGCAAAATTAAGTCGCCGTGCTATTTTGACATATTTCATGTCTAGTACTCCAATGCATATGTGTTCATTCATAATGGAAAATTTAATACACACAGAACAATATGGCAGCTGCAGATTAAGTTGTAAAACTCAGGTAGTAAGAAATACTTGAATAAATAGTACAGGACTCTTTGTATTTCCTTTATTTTTAATTTTTCTGTGATACTGCAAGTTCAGTTTTATCTTGCTGTGTATGCTCTCTTAAGGGTTGTGGTTTATAAAGTTTGGCTGTATTTTTTTTGGGAAATATGGATCGTAGCCTAGGTCAACGCATGTGTCCTATGGATACTAGAGGGGCCATTACTGCATATGCACCGCTGTCATAAGAACCAAAACTCTGCTCTGTAGCTATATCTTTTTCATTTTACTGGAGATTATAGTATGCTATAAGTAACTGACATACTCGATTTATTCCGACAATAATTATTACCAAAATGTCAGGAGAATAGAATAATGTATTATATGTATTGTGCAGAAAAAACACTGCGCATCATCACTTAACAACGAAAAAAAGTCAAAATCTACAATTCATGCTATACATTGCAAGTGTTACACGAGTAGGCCACAAACTAATTATAAATATTATTCACAGTTCCATAAGTATCAGGCAAAACAGTTGTTAAATTTCGGAACCTGATGCTACTATTTACACAAACAATAATGGGATCCGCAGGTAGGTATAATGTTCTTTCCAGGAATTCTGGATCTTTTGGTGAACCAGTGTGGTAAAAGGGTTGTTTAGAAACATTTCTGTTAAATGTTCTATCTTTGCGCCAGCCTGCTTGCTTTAGGGTATAAAATTGCTTTAGATATTTGAAAAATGTTCCTAATAACATTTAACACTATAATACACTTCAAACGCATTAAACTAAATTCAAATACTTATGAAGACGCATGTAAAAAATAAATCTGCTAAGTAGTACCGACAATGGCTAGATATGCTAGTTAATTCTAGCTGCCTTTTATCAAACGACAAAAACTGTACCATACCACAAAGATTTTATTGCTTGGAGGCTGAGCTGAAAAAATATGAATATACTGTAAATAATAAATAGTTCTTAATGTAACAATTCCTGTAAATTTTATTATAACTGCGCGTTGTCGCAAGATTTTATTCATCATTAGATAAATTATAAGAGTATTAGCTTTATCTTTATATAAGTTCATCATGCTTGCTTATTGTTATTTTCCTAATACTATGTATCATACAGAAACGTAGCACAACCTTATTGATTTATAACAAAGACGTACGCTTTATTTTTCAAATATATAATATCCACATGAGGCAAACACAAAGTATTAGTCGAATAGAGGGGCAGGTAATATACATTACGCGACTCTATCATATGAACATGATTATTACTTTTAATTGTAGGCAAGAATTACATAGCACAAAATAAATGCAATATAACTAATACTTCGGTGCTATATGGCATTTCGCGTGAAGTTGGCGTATTTTCAAAACTTATCATTTTAAAGGTCAGATTTATAAAAAGTTTTAGCAATTTCTCTCATTCAAAACTCATGCTCTAGCGAATATTAGAAAGCTTGTGACATACTACAAACCATTAATTAAATGTTGTCCTTATTACGATATGTAGGTATGCTTTTACGCCCTCCGCGAACTGTTTCTGAAATGTATTTGCTTACCTGGTAGCATGTCCACCAGGCGAACAATTATTGCCCCGTTTCAACAACGCCACCCTATGGTGAAAAACATTAGCTAGTTTCAAGAGCTTTGCTCCAAACCCAGAGAATAGCCTCTCTCAGGTCGTTTCATTTTCAAAGTCCCCGACTGTACCTTAAGATGGTGTACCTATATATAAACATATTAAAGCTGTGGAAAAAGACAAGGATAAGTTATGTCCTTATAAGTATAAGGACATAACAAACAAACATAACAAGCTTATTGTATTAGTTAGGTAAATCTGTAATATTTGTCAAATACAATACAAAATTTTGTTTAAAGTTGTCTGACAATTTATGTTGGTGATTAGCTTTGACGACGATTACGGGTGTAATTAAAAATTGCTTTACTTTTTTGTTTCTTCAATAGTGTTTAAAAAGAAACAATAAACTTATAATAAACTGAAGACTATGACCACTAAATATTTTTTTCAGTTGTACTACGCATGTTTCATCAGTGAACTGAACTGTTAGCTACAGCCTAATAAGAGTCTACGTCAAAATTAGGCTGACAACAAAGAGAATTATCGAGTAGTCCCAACTATCTGGAAATCCAGCTATACAATATCATGCCAAATGAAATAAAAAACATAAATGTAAGAAGTTCAAAAATTGTATGAAAGCTTTAATGATAGATAATGTGTTTTACTCTATTGTGGAATATAAAGACTTTTTACTTTTAGATCAGCAAAAATGTTTGTTAATTGAGTGATAGAATATAATAAATGTCACTGTGGATGTAATTTTGTATTTTTTGTACTGTGATATATGTATTCATTGATGGCATTGTGACGTGTCCTGCAAAATGTATTATAATTTTCTTTGGACGAATAAAAATCTAATCTATTGGTGTATCAAGGGTGTAAAACCCGATATTTGCGGTTTTTGTAATAATTACTACATTTGGTAACTTTTTCGTTCATTTTCTATAAATATCTATATTATATATAAAGTTGACCATTTATTTAAGTTCATTATGTAGTCATTTTTTGTAACAAATTAACATGCTCTTAATGGTAATACGTAAAACCACGTATGCTGTAAAACTAAACAAACATGTCTTTGTGGGCCGCCGATCGCCTCGTGTGTTTAAATGAGGATAAACTCAAAACGGCAATAATAACAAGCACAGCAGAATGACGATTTACATTATCTAATCCAATGACAGTATATCCAATATTTACTTAATAATTAATTGTAAAATTTAAAATACATTATTGTAAATTAGAATGTCTAGCAGTCTGACACGAAGGTAAAAGGTAGGTATTTTTTTGCAAAATGAGAACAGTTTTGTTAAATCATTAGACAAAGATACCCCATTTAAAAAAATTATTCTTACCCATACAAATTAACTCAATTGTTTTCAGTTACCTAAAAATTATAGATATTTCCAGTAAAATCTGCAACAGAATTCCTAATGGTTAACTGTGGAGGTACCTGCGTGATGAATTTTCAGTAAAAAAAGACTAACAGCTGCTGAATTTAATTATATTGCAAAAGAAATACCACGGTACCTTCTTACACAGATTCGGTATCTGATGCCGTGCCTATTTCTACTGTGCTCGTTCTTTGCATCACTTTCAGTCAGGTAGTAAACTAGATTAGGAAGGTATGAAAAAAAGTCAAAATTTGGTGTTTGGCGTTAAGCAGTCTGCATCCCAATAACAGGTTTTCCACGTCTGCAAGCGCCCTTAGAACCAAGAACCTTATGACTTTGGTGCTCTGAGATTCGTCTCCAACCATGTACCATTTGCTTGTCATGTTTAAGCTTCCTGGAACCATACCCGACAATAACAATAACTTAGCTACCATGTCCTCCTGTTCATATTAGCTTTGAGTGAAGAAATTTCTTCACTCAACGGTTCTAGCAGCAATGGGCCGATTCCTATTCTTAGTATCAAGCTAATATAAATCCCACAACCAAAATCCAAACCAATTACCTACCTACTCTGTTCAGTACATCTAGTAGAATTAAGGCAATAAGCTACTGTACAACTGCACGGCGGTATTATTGTATTTGGTGATAATCAATGTAATTGTTATTTGTATTTCGCAATAATTACAATATGACATGTCACGGTGACAGTTACAAAATGGATCCACGGAGTAAAATGCATGGTCAGATGATAATTTCAATCAAATTAAGCGCGCCATGAAAAACCTCACTAAAGTTCCAAGTGACATCTGTTGGTTTTTAAACAAATTAAGCGGTATCGACAGATTTGGCAGCCAGTTGTCATGGCAAGCTGTTCCTCCACAATTAACCTCCGCGACTGGATGTCGCATAAGTCATTCAAAACTGTGATAAGTAGCCACCATCCACCATGCCGCTGGTACTGTACTATAAATTTAACGGCGCGTTCAAATTTTAGGTTAGATCCTTAACTATATAATATGGTTATGAGTAAACGTAACATCCAGTTTGTACTGTACATGTTTCTTACTCAAACCAAAGTCGTCTTTGCTCAAACACTACAACGATCATCTTTTGGAAATTTGCAGACAGATGATGAGTTCACGATTTTAACCGTCAATCATGAACCCATGAACGTTATATTTACCGCAGAAGCGAACCTTTGTCAAAATTTTAGTACAAGGACCAGCGGCTAGGCGCTAAAGTGGCGCAAATCTATCACAAATAATTTACATGCATTTTGGTATGTAAGCGACATCCAGTTATTTAGAGATCAGTGGTTCCTGTTGAGTAATCAAAAAATCCCTACTGATCCTGTTCTTCCCCTACGTTATTATTATCATATTTAATACAAACACAAAAATTCGGTCTCATGAATACGTAACAATGTAAAAAAGCAATGTTCAGATTTCAAAATTATAAAAGGCGGATTCTGAGGTTGTTACATCATTGTCAGCAAACTATAATATGTATGTGAATTTGTATTTGTTTATCTGATGATGTGGTTAAATGTTGTAAACTAGATATTTCTTCCTCTTCAAAAGATATTCTTAAATAATATACTTACTTAATGTTGATGCAACGTTTATATTTTATATTTATCAAAAACATTTTGTATATGCCGATCCTACGTAATGCAACATTTGGGCCTCATTATACTGTAACTCTGAAGTACAATATCTGTTTGATAAATTTTAGAAATCTTTGTATTTTTTTACTTCATTCCTATTTTCTGGCATATCCTCTAATTATATCTGTTTTTTGTCAATATTAATAAAAAAATCCTCCAAAAAATGGTTCAGGTGATTTGATGAAGCATAACCTCATGTGGAAGTCAAATATGTGTTGGAATATGCAAAAGAAGAAGGCATTTGTAAATCATTATAATGTGATTTGCATCTTTTCTAATTTTGTTTAATTTTTTAGAAACCAACAGTTTATATGGTTTACATCCATATAATCAAGTATAAGTACTATAAAAGTAAAATTATTTTTTAATTTAAAATTCATTTTTTTATCTCTTTCTAAAATCTTTTATTATAATGTAGACAAAAATATACAATATGATTGTAAACAGCGTTTCATTTAGTAACGGTTTCCAAATATTTGGACATAATGGGATACACTGGATCATAATTCGTAGAATTCTTCTGACGAATAATGTTTTCATATCTCTGTAAAGCCCCAGCAATTAAATCCAATCTAAAACCGAAGACCATAATTTATTAACAAAAAACAGAATTTCAACTTATATTCTGACCTGTCGCTTTCCGATTGATGTTCATCAAGCCAAGCAGAAAGTTTTGATATTGTCCACCCCGTATTCTGATGGGGACTTGCTAATTCTGGTCCAGCAAAAGAAAACAGCAATAACAAGACCGTACTGGGAGGGACGCAACTTCCCGTTACCTGACTTGCAACAATTTCAGAAGGACTAAGTGTTATGAGCGTAACCATGGATTTAAACAATCTGAACGGTCTACCGAGGTCACTGAGGACTGGATATAATGTTTTCAAAGCCTGTTCGAGGTGCGTGTAATCTGAGCCAAGACGCATTCTTCCACCTTGTGATATGGGGCGAAGCAAACAAGTATGTCTGACAAATAATTCAATACAACGTACTGCAATTTCATTGCATCTGGAAAACAATTGTGAAAAGTAAGAGACGATATGTAGACAAATGAAATAGTTTAAAATATTACTTTGCACCCAGAACCTCCTTATTTTCAAACCCTGTCAAAAAAGTTTGGTAAACCCTGGTAATAAATTGCGTCAGCTCCCTCATGTACGGACTGCAAGAAACAGTTCTGCTACTTGGAATTTGAACTTTCGTCCAATCTGTTTCATCATGTATCGTAACAATGATGGTTTCAATAGCAGAAATAATTGAAGCTGAAAAGCAGAAATATTGTGATCTGGCAAAAAGCTTCATCCTACACTCACAAACTAATGGCTGCAGAATTGCTGCAGTTAGGGTATTTAAACTTTGTAAGCTGTCAGTGATAATGGTCACGCTAGCTATTGATAAACTGTCTTTCATATTGGACAAAATCCTTTGCACCTGCACTTGGAAATAATACATGGCATTGGCGAGTTGTACATTCATTCTTTGACCACTGTTTGTGCTACCTGCTGGAAAAATACAAAATCACAACCTGAAGTGTTGCATTCTTGGAGGTCATTTTCTGAATACATCAGAAACTCCTCGATTTCTTTGGCATGTGAAGTAATGAACTGATGAACACAAATGACATAAAACGGAACAAGTAAACATATATTTAGAAATTGAGACTATTTGAGAATAAAAAAATACCTACCAATAACTTGTGCAGCATCACTTCCTGTAGCCAGTTGCTGCTCAGTCTTGACTGCAAACATTTTAATACACTTTGAAACATTTCTTGACACCTTTTCAATCAGTTGCTCTTCCACTAATGCAACACTCAATTCACTATAAAATTAAAACATTTTTTTTAATAAAAAAGGCGATTTGCCTCTGCTACATACCTCGTTATGCAGCGAATCAAAGAATCGATTTGCTCATGTGTCGGAATGTTGTTTTCAGAAGTAAACATTGACTGGGTTGGTTCTAAGAGACGAGTTAATGAAGTGGATAAATAGGCATTCTCACATTTTTCCAAGACGGTTCGGCTATAAGGCAAGTTATTTAATTGAAGACAAAGGAATTTAACTTTTTGGTGGACCCCAAAAATTAATGTGAAGTGAAGTAAAAATGTTTCATTCAAAAGAATTAAAGATTTGATTTGACTTACTCAAACTTAAACTGATCACAATTTAGCCTTTGGGTCACATCATAGTAGCACTTCAACAACTTTGGGTAATCTTCCTCCAGCATTTGTTGAATAACAGGGTCTGCATTTTTAATTTCATCCGTAACACTTTGACAAAATCTCTCCCAAAAATCATTGGCAAAATTTATATTTACTTTATGGACATCTAAATTATTTAAAACAGACTGCAGGAATTTAATCTGGAACACAAAGATTTTAAAAATTACAAAAATATTTGAAAATTATCTTTTAATAAATAATTAATTTAATAAATTGACTGAAATCACTTAACATTTTATTACAGTGACACTGAATGAAGTTGGAAATTTTAATAATAAAACACAGCAAACCTGTTTGCATTGCTGATAGATCTCTTCAGAAAAAGCTTTTTCCAAATCAGACCAAACCCTGGTTCGTATGTTTTGTAAAGATGTGGAAGTAGGTCGAGTAGGGCCACCTTTATTTTTACTTACAATGCCACCAATACCACCACTGATATCAAGTGCTGATTTTAGGCTCTCACGGCACTCACCAAGACTCACATCAGTTGTCTTCTGTACTGTGGTTTGAATTACTCCCAAATTTAAAAATATCTGAAACCAAATGATATGATCAAACCAATGTTTTTTCATAAAGAATAAAATAATCTCATTACTTTATATATATAAAACAGTGCCTGGAAACATGATGATAACAAAGTACCAATTTTTTACCTGTAAGGCAGTCGTTGTTTGACCGATGTTTTCATTGCTCATACCCTGATTAAGTAAAGTGGATGTTACATTTACAATTTTCTGTTGCTGAGCACGAACATTCCTAAGTTCAGCGGTAACAGCATCTATACCACTAAGTTCCGGATCAGTTACTAATTGTTCTACCAAGTACAAAAATTCAACTAAAAAAATCGTCAAAGTAAATCACCCTACCTAGTTCCTGTAATAAAACTGCTTTTTGTATTGGATCGTTGGTATTAGAAAGTCTCCTATTCAACTGCTGAATTCTATTCACCTGTCTTAAAATATGGCTAGCTAAATGCAGCCGACTCAGAACTTTCGTGTGCGTTTCTAATACATCATATGGACCATTGATCTGGAATAATGTCCACACAATGTTAAAGAGTGTACACTTTTAATCTTCAAACACACCTGTCCACGCAAACGTTCAGCATTTGCAAATAAATTATGCACATGGCCTTGCATCGTATTCAAAACATTCTCCAGTTTAGTAACATGGCCTGCTTGACGCAACAGATCACCATGCCTTTCTAGCACCTGCTTTTGTAGCTCTTTACTTAACAGGTCGATGCCTTCACCCAATTTTTTAACTTGTTCCGCAATTGACAAGCTGCTAGACAATGTAGACTTTGCTGTTTGGGGATCCAAAAACTGCTTATAAAATTCTGAAAATGGATCAATTGAAAAGTGTTCGTAAACATTGTGTGTTGGTTACCATCATTTTCTATAACGTTTAAAATGCAATTTTCTGATTCTAAAAAATCTACCATGGTGTTTCTTGAAACTCATTCAACAATAATTAACGAAAAACGATAATTATGATTAACCTGCCTACAACCTCCACTCTGTATCGATGACATATGCGTTGGATCATATAATCTACAATTTTTGACAAAAGAACTATTAACATTGTATATATAGGAATGTTTAATTTTTTGCAGGCAGAGTTCAAAATTTCTGCTACCTATAAAATTCAGAATGAAAAGCATTTATTGTTGCAACCTTTATGATTTTAAAAACATAATAAATTATTTTCCTTGATTTAGTATTAGTAGTTATAGGTTGGTACTTGGTAACGCATAGTAGGTAGGTTGTAGCAAGTGTCAAATTTAACCTATAAACTTGAAACTTGTAAACATTTTATCCTCTGTTCTGTTCAACCATGGCAAAAGTAGCTGCTAACAATCGACTCTTTAAAAATTTAGTGGACTGTGTTGTTCGTAATATCTGTAATAGGATGTATGTAAAATTATCTGTCACAAAAAAACCTGAAGTTAACGAAACGCCAATTTATTCGAAAACTGATGAGGAATATGCTTTTGGCAAACAACATATAGTCAAAAAATTAGAAGAGCTGCTAGGCATAAAAACATTTAGTGCATTAAACATAGCTAATAAGTATCGTAGTCTTTCTTCTATAAATGGGAAGACCATGACAGATAATTATCAGTTGTGCAAAGATGCTGGAATAAAAAGGAGTACGATTCTCAAATATCCAGAACTGTTGGTTGAAAAGGATTTGCGTTCAAAAGTTGAGCTTATAAAACAGCTTCCTTATGACGTGAATAAAGTGTCGCCTCTCATTTTAATGGAATACAACAAGTTACGAAGATTTATTGATAATCAACTGAAGGGGATGAAAGTAGATCGTATACATTTAGTGTCGAAGTTACTTGATGTAGACGTCATCGAAGCATGTGAATTTTTGTACAAAAGAAGTTTCTTACAAACCAAACCTGTAAAAATGATCAGTGAAAACATTAAGGTTCTGTTAGAATATGGAATCCCGCTAGAAGATATCAGAAGAGACATATGGGTGTTATGCTATAGTTTGGAAACTATTACAGAAAGACTGGACAAGGCCAGAGGTAGTAAAATAGAGACTTTGAAGACTTGGATGGTTAGGTGTCAACCAGAAATATTCAATCAGTAAGTGCCAGCTTTAAAAAAGTGTTGTCAAGTTGTATCTCTTTTGTTATAGCTATATTCAGCGACGTACTGATAATAAAGAGATTCTGGGTAACAGTTCCTTAGCAGAATATCTATCAGAAAGACTGGAGTGCACAGTGGAACAAGCAGCACTGCTGATTAGTAAACAACCTGCGATAAAAAATAAGAGCATGAAGAGAGTGAAGGAAACTTTAGATTTTCTTTTTAGTGAGGGGTTTAAACCACATCATATTTGTAGATCGCCAAAGATACTAATGCACAGTGTAGAAACAATGAAAGCAAGACTTACAGAATTGAAACCATACGGGAAGGAACTGGATAGTTTGTATATGCTTACAAAAAGTAAAAGGCAGTTTACACAGTTTGTAGAAAGTTTGGAAAAAAGTCGAAAAAAAATGCAGAGTTCCAGCTGACTTCTCAATAAAAGATTTGTAACTCTAAAATAGTTTTTTTGTCAATAAAATGTTATTTATTATGAAATACATTAGTCATTTGTTGTATCATACATATCCTTCAACAAGTTTTTGTTTATGACTTGGTTACTTAGATGCCCCATAGCAGAATTTTTAACAAGCTGTGGAATAAAACATTCAATGTTTTATAAGTGATTCGAGTATTTTACTAACAACAATTTATTTAAAATTCATAATCACTTAATCACTTTGGTTTTAACCAATGACAATGATGAATTAAAATAAATAAACAGTACTGCAGCAGCGAGTCTGGCTTGAAGTTCTTGTTGATTTAAATCGTGTGCCCATTCGACTCTACCCCATCTTCCTAATTGGAATTCTTCTTCTAATCGTGACAGAAGTACAGCTTTCTCTACATTCAAAAACTTCTCTACACATGCTAGCGTAAGAATGATTGACTTCAACGTATCTACAGCATATATAAAACCTGGAAGAAACCTGTTAATCATCTTATGTTTCAATTAATAGATATTACCGTTAACCGCTGCAAAATTATAAGACATCAAATGTCGTCTTACGGCCATCTTGCTTTTTTCTGAAATTACGGGTCCATCAAGTATTCGGCTCTTTTGTACGTCTGCTTTAAATTTTTTATTGAACCACGAAATTACTGGGTCCCATTCTTGCTGTTGGAATCTATATAATTCTCCATTCTCCTGAAAATTCAATGTTTTTATTATTAATCTCAAACATGTACAAAAATACTGACTTGATCTTGGAATAGGATTGTATCTGTATCTAAATAATTTACCATATGTTGGACCATATCAAATTTATTTAAGTTATTTGGATTGTCGATCACAGTGTTGCACAAGGTTGTCTAGAACATAGTACTTTAAAAACCAGTATATTTTTTAAAATCTAACGCCTTACTAAGTGCATTGCGCTTTGATTTATTTTTTCCTTTTGTGAATCCCATTCTGCTGAGATGGCTAATGCTAACGGCTCACTTTCAACAGTGAAGAGATTCCCCTTTGGAGTTTTTAGTTTACGTTGATCTAAGGTGACTTCATACTTTCCATTGCTATGTAAAATTCCTGTCTTCCTATAAAAACGCTTTCTTACCGCTGGAAATGTATCTTAATTTAATTTTTCTGTTGAAACAATCCAAAACCTTACCATAGTATCTGACAGGAACCAGTGATCGTAAAGTAGTTGCGTTATTGTTGCCAATTGCACTACTCAACAATTTACAAATCTTTAAGTGTAATTTTAACATACCTACACGAAACTTTTTGCGTTTACATTAACCAATATAACCTCCAATTATGAATTCACGTTGTTTTGTTCCCATCAGCTGTTTACTTATTTGAACAATGATCTGATTGGAGTAGTAGTTGTGTAGGCGTGACTGTTGGTGAAGAGAGCCAATCAAACGCTTTAATTTGACATATGTACGAAAAGTAGTCCTTGACAGCATGACAGCACGGCTGCGAATGCGGTTCAAGGCTGGTTGCTAGTTGAGAAAAAAACGTAATGTATACTAGCTGGTACGATGGTATTTAGTAGTACTTATAGCAAATAATAGAGTTACAAAGAACGCAGTAAGGTTAGTAATTTGTGAACTGCTACAGGAGGTTAGGTACATTGTACAGTTTGTTTCAGATGTCATCTAAAAAAAAGTCGAAGGATTTTGCTGTGCGAATAAGGAGAAGTACTACAAAAAAATGCGATTGTATCCTCATTGTTGGAAATGAAAAGATTTCGGCCCATCAAAGAACATTGGCCGATGCTAGCCCCGTGTTTGAGAAGATGTTTTTTGGAGTGATGGCCTCAACTAAAATTGAAATCCCCGACATAGACTATGAAGTCTTTAAACAACTGTTGGAGTTTCTGTATTTTCAAGAATTACAAATTCAGTCGTTAGAAAATGCATGGGCACTTGTGTACGCAGGAAGCAAATATATAATTGACAGTTTGTTGAGTCAGTGTGTATCCTTCATCCAAGACAATATGACTTTGGGCTATCTTCTTCTAAGCTACGAATACTCAGAGCATTACAATCAAGAAGAGCTGAATAAATTTTGTTGGAGAGAGATCATTTGCTACACAAAAGGAATATTCATGTGCGACTACCATATTAAACCTGAAACGTGGTGTAAGTTGCTGGATGAGAAGTATTTGAACATCTCCGAAAAAGAACTGATCAAACAGGCATCTCTATGGGCGGTGGAGGAGTGTAAATTCCGATCGATCAAACCATCAAAAGAAAACATTTGGAAAGTGTTGTACGACTGTGATATAGTGAACCGTTTACATTTTTATAGTGTAAGCCCGGTTGAGTATGACTATTTTACTGAACTGTTTTATAAAAACGAAATAAAAGCAATTACGAACATTCACACCTGTAAAACTAGAAAGGGAGCAAAGACTAGACTGTTGAATGAGTTATTGCAAGATGATTTGAAAAAAGTGATTACATTTCCCAAATTCGAACGTCAGTGTAGACTAGTGTCAGGGTGTTACGAGCTCAGAGAATGGATTAAAATCTATAAGAACTTTAGGCTAAGTAAGGATGACATGTTGACCACTCAGGTGACTGCAGATCGTACTGTAGCTATTTTCGGCATTGTAGTCAGTACCGAACATTCACCACCGGATGCATTACTTAATTTCTACACAGGGGGTTTCACGGTTGAAATATTCAAACATAAGGGCAGCAAAGTAGTTGCTTTGGATAAGATCGTTGAACCATACACTTTGCTCAAGTATGATTGCGTCACTTATATAAATTTCCCGCGAGTAATTATTTTCGACGCCGGTGTTGACTACATAATCGGAATAAGGTACAGCACAGGATGCGATCTGATACGGAGTCAAGTTCTGTGTCATTACCTCGGTGATATAAACAAACGAGATGTTACGTTTCGTTTTGCAAATGAATTTAGTGGGTCAGCTTTAAGAGGTATAGCGTTTTTTTTAGTTTAATTGTTAATTGTGTTCACATTTAATGTGTTGATTTAGTACATTTATTTATTTGTAAAGTTTTCACGACTAATTTATCAAGTAATTATGTTGCAGGCAGAAAAAATCCTAGAAGGATATTAGTGTATTTAATACACTGTAACAAAATAAAACTAGCACTGATATATTGTGATTCAAAAATATAGTACTGTGTTTCACATCGCAGCTACTTTTCAAACAGAGGTATACTGTATACTTTTAGAACTGTGTAATTTCTGATTTTTAAAATGTGGTGATAATAGAATGCAATTATTTAAGTCTTATCTGGCTTTTGTCTGTGTTCAAACATATTGATTTCATTAGTAGAAAATTAGATGGCAATGCCATCTGTCAGCGTTACACTGACATGATGACAAAGCCTCTAGCTGCTGTAATTGGTAGTACTTCCTAAAGGAAGTTACCTATAATAACAGTGAAACAGATCTGTCTGCAGTTGGTTGCAGCAGCATAGCATAGACATGCATTTTAATATTGATTTCATTTTATTACGTAAGAAACTGATTAATTTGTGTTTTAATAATACTTGAATAAAATTGTTCTCATACTCTTTTGAAGTGTAATTATAATATCACATGTGGCTTTGTCATAAAAAAGTACTTACAAGTTGTGAAAAACATTAGTAGTATCAATCTTTTCAGTAAGAAAATAAAACATGAACATAAAAAACCACTTGTACACAGAAACATCTGTTTATATTAAGAGTGTTAATGCAAAATATTAAAAGTATCTACTAAAAAGCTACTTATTGTAATGGAAGCTGTATTAAGTTTTGAAAAACCTGTTTGAAATAGAGTTTAAAACTGATACTATGTCTTGCTCTAAGGTCTTGCTTACAATTAAAAATGTGTGGTAGTACAATGTGATCTAAAGAGTATGAGAATTTAGTATAGGTGCTATTTTAAAATCTTTAATAGGTTGTGATTAAAATTGGTTTTAAGTTTATATTTTACTTTTTATCAGTGGTTGATTATATATATCAAGCAAAAAATATATAATCTCTGTTCATCATTATAGACAAAAAAAATAGGTCATAATATCTTATTATTCTCTGCCACTTTTCAGACTCTAATTCAATTAAAATTATTAAAGCAGTAAAGTAAAATAGCATTGGTCCAATGAGGATCGAGCTGGTTTGTTTTGAATTGCAATTTTGCTTCATGTACCATATCTGTACCTATATTTGTAAATGCAAGTGACCAAAATAAAATTTGAAAGTATTGGACAAAAATTTGTATTACCTACTAGTGTGCGTAATAGTTATTTATGTATTAAGGGCATAATTGAAATTAATCCCAATAATCAGCAATGAGTGCCTTTATCTATTTACGATCAGTGATACTTCTGTATTTAGTACTTCAGTTCTTCTGTCCTTATTTTATTTTTACTACTGCACCTCAAGCCTAAAATGGTCGACAGGACTTATACCGCTAAAAACTCCGGTAAAATGTCTTCAAAAGAGCAAATAAAATAAAGCTGATGAACTGTATATTTTCAATGGGTTGCATATTGCATATATGAAGGTTGATCCCTTTTTCGACTTCGCTTCTACTCTAATGCAGTAGGTCCATCAGTGCTACAACATCTCAACAGTCTCCTGAAAAAACTTTTGTCCAACCTCTGCAAACCACCTCTCTTCAGCTTGAGTTATTACTGAAATTCTTTTCGCACGTTTTCTTTTAATTTGGGGAACCGCCTGTAATCAATGGGGGCGAGATCTGGCGAACATGGTGGCTAATCCACTAATGCAAAGCCTGTTTGATGCGCCATGGCAATTTAAGATGTATTATCCTGACGGAACAACACACCCTTCCTTAACTGTTCTCGGCGTTTCTCGCAGTTTAGAAATCAATTGTGCGTTATGCTCTGTTCCTTTTGCAGTCAGGACGATCCCTTCATCATCCCAGAACACAGCAAAACCTTTCTAGCAGACTAAGAAAGTTCTCCTTGTTTGCTTGGTACCTTTCCAAAAGACGCTCACAAGTCAAAACCGGATTTTGTATATCAATGGTTAACGTTCAAGGCATCCATCCAGCACTCATCTTTTTAATATCTAATTCTTTAGTCAGTACTCAGTATCGTTGTCTGAATCTACCACAAGATATGATAAGTCAGTATCGTCCACAATGTCTCTGATGATGTATCCATCGGTCTTACAGTACGATATCCTGTACCTTTTTAATGTTTTTGTCTATTAGTACCGTTAGGCAAGGACAGCAGGCATGTTGATCTTCACAGAACTGCAGACTCCCCAATAGTTACCACAATGTTTTCATGAATTTTAGTTGGCGTCAAGCCTTTTTTCTGGAGGTAGCTTTTATGGCTCTGTTCTACAGGATCCATTTTTATAAACAATCACAACACACAGTACAAGACAACAACACAGGACAACTCTTTGAGATACAAAGTTGATATTTTGTAGATATGATTTACGAATCTCAGTAAACTAACTGTCAAAAAGAGCGTTTTTTACGTATAGAAGTTTTAAAGATGTACATATATGCAATTATGGTTTCAATAATAAAATGTGAGGATAATTACTGTTTGAGATTAAAACCTCACTAAACAAAAATGACATAAATTAAATAACACCTAATAAGAAATATAATTTAATTATAAAATACATTTTAAGCGCTAACTTAGAAGTAAGAGAAGCAAATATTCACATGCATAACAGACACTTGATAGTGGCGAAAAATAGACTGTCGTGAAGTTGTACTATACATTTTTACACCGAAATCAATCTATTTCTCTCCGGCTTCAGTGTGCCTTCTTAAAGACGAATGCCGGGGTTTCTGGAAGCTACAAAGCCTAGAAGTTCTTCACTGTCCTCACATACGAATGGTTTGAGATGGTGGCAAGCAACATCGTGCCATTTTACGCCGTCATTGTAGAAATTGTTGAGGATGGCCAAGCAAGATTCATCGTTGCCCTGGAAAAAATCAAATTTGTAACGTATTATAAACCAAATTCGAATGTATTMTATACAACTGTAACTTCTGGATGTTGAGAAAATTCATGATTTAAAGGTATAGTTGCACCTTTCTTTAAAAACATGGAAAAGAACTTTGTGTTGACTGTGAAGCAACATGCCAAATCAGTCTGATTTTTTAAATGAAAGACAATGTAAAGTATTATTATATGATTTTGTTAGCATTTATTTACGATATTCCAGCATGCAACATTGGATGTTTATTTGTTGAATAAAAATCATAATGATGGGGTTTCTTGAACAATGGCTCTCGCAAAGCACCATTGATTTTCTGCAGTATGAAGACAGAAATAATTTTTTAGCACTAAAAAGTGGAGGACATAACATTAGTTTAAAAGGTAAAATTAGTATCTATAAGTAAACATAATGTAACAGGCGAACTCGTTAAGTTTGTTGGTTTACCTACATTTTGAGTCTGAATCATCCAACTCGATCCCCTGATATGTGCCCGATTGATTACTTATTATGGAGAGCTTTGTACACAAGAAAATGGAGGTAATTTTGAACATTCGCTAAAACATTTTTTAATTAGCCTTTTGCTGTTGATAAATCTTTTATTGATTGTTTTAACAATTTATTACCAGGCAATTGTGACTTTTTACAATTCTTGTATTTTTTTAATTTTCTCACGTCTTATAGCGACTCTACGTGATGGATGACGGTAGTTCTTATTCAAGAAACCATTCTGGACTGAGTATTAATGCAGTTCCAAGAAACCGTCGCTGAAAATCCTCCCGGTCACATCCATTACATCAGTTACCAATTACACCTACTGAACAATCTTATTTTATACTTGAACCTGGTTTGAAAGTTCTGCAACAATTTATAAACGTCCTCCCGGACCTGATGCTATTGCTGATGAACTTTTGTACCAACTAAAGGTTTCAAGAAAAGAAAAATAGGATAAGCACATGGAAAATATGAATTTGCTTCGGCAACTACAACTACTACAACACAACCTTTATATTAGATCCCAAAAATTTCTCCAAATATTATTGCTTCTCGGCTTGTCAATATGTCAAATGCAGTTAAGTTGAGTAATGAAGAAACTCGAAAAATGAATAACACATTGCTTAAACAACGAAGATCTACTGTACCTTCAAAAACTGTCTCGAAGCCTTTTAATATGTCTGATGGTTCTTTCTTTCGCGAAGGTTAAAAAAACTGCTGGTCTTGATGGAATATATCCCGAATTCATAATAAATCTGAGGAGTTTAGCAATGAACTATTTATTATCATTTTTCAATGAGATTCTTATTTCCAAGGCGAAAGTCATCGCTATTTTGAAGCCGGGAAAACTTCTGAATGAACTTCGAGTTTTTGTCTTATTTCTTTATTGAGTACCTGTTTCAAGCTTCTGGAGCAAATTCGCAAATTATATATAGCAGTTCCATGTGGTGGTTTAGTACGCCTCATTGAAAATATGCTTTCTAAAAGAAGATTTTAAAGTATTCATAGTCATAGGTGAACAGGACAGCATTTCCATCCATCTCCATTACTCTTCAATTTATTTCATTTTCATGTATACCAGGTAACTTTATGAAGTACTCGCCGGTGGATATTTAATAATATAATAACTAAACTAAATGATGATGATGAGCTGTAATGACAGCGAAATAGATCTATCTGCAGTTGGTTGAGGTGTAGACAGCACAGCATAGACATGCATTTTAATATAACAATTTGTTTTATTTTTGGGTATACGGCTTGTAAGCGGCAATAATAGGCAAGGCAAGTATTGCAAATATAATAAATATAATATCGACATAATAAGAAAACAACCTACAGCAAAAAAGCCAGTCATAAGATGCAAAAAGTTTTTAAATTCATCAGGCGGGATGGCTACTTCATATAATTACATGAAAGGCAGCAAACAAGCACTGTCACTAACATCAGGTAAAAAGGTATTGTTCATAAAAAAATACACAATAAACTAAAAAAAACCGACAGGTGTAAGTAAGAAAAATTTTTTGCCAGGCGTCAAAAATGGCATAAAAAAGTGACAAAAAATTGATGAGATAAATTAATTTTACAAAAAAACAAGCTACCGGGAAACGAGCCATCCCGCCTGATGAATTAAAAATTTTTTGCATCTTATGACTGGTTTTTTGCTGTAAGTGTTTTCATATTATTTTAATGTAACTGTAACTGGTTTTGTTTGTTCCTTATTTGTTTTGATGAAGGGCCACTAATTTAGGCCCGAAATATAAACATTTGACTTGCCTATTATTGCCGCCTACAAGCCGGATACTAAAAAATTAAACAAATTATATATTATTAAATATACCAGGTAATAAACGTTAAAACGTTGATAAATAAGGATTTCTATCCTAAATTAGTCACAGTTAATTTTCGCTTCAAATTACGGTCAATTAATGCATTAATTTAGAATTGGTCATACACGGAATGATTTTTTTAAATCCAGATATCTTAAAAACGGTTGCTGAAATCAACTCTTACCGGCTATACTTCTTTTGATAAAAGACCTTGGAGAATAAGAGATTTTCTTTAAGAGTAAAATACATTATAACTTAAAAAAAGTTATTTCGTTTTAAATGTGTACAAGGTACCGCAGATGGCGTGCCCTTTATATTTTACGATGAAAATGAAAGCAGGTTTCAATTTTCGACCTCCAAAWACTTCCCCTGCCCTTGTGACACTACACCGCAGTTATTTATGAAAAGCTTGAAGCAAACTGAACTTTTGACACCCTGTATCTTCGAAGTTATCCACCTATGGCCTCAGCAATTTGTGTTAGCATTTTCGCACCTTCTATAGAGAACTTCTATATAAACCTGAGGGAAAATGGCCTACCTGCGCCGCTTCTCTGTTATCAGGCTGCGCCTGTCCGAATCCTCCGGTGTAACTCCAGTCTCCCGAGTTCCTCTGCGTGGTCGGACCGATTTTGGCTCCGGATCCGGACCAGAACCAGCCGTTGATGTTCTGGGGTTGGAGATCCGGTCGGTCGCAACCGGCGAAGTTGCACTTCCTGCCCGAGGTCCAGATGTACCTGACGTTGCCCCTGGCTATCCTCTGCTTGATGAACTCGTTCTCCTGGGGCGTCTCCAGGGAGACGGCGTCCATGCAGTGTCTCCTGCAGATGTTCCTGGCGTCTAACCAGTCGACCTCGAGGTTGCGCGTCGGCCCGTGCTCCCAGCTGAAGAAGTACGAATGGGTGACGCCGCGGGCGTCTCTGTAGTTGGCGTGGCGCACTCCTGAAAAAGACGCGGATGTTATTGCTCCTTATCTTGAAACTCTAGTGCCTTGTCTTAAAAATGACACATGATTGATAAAAATGAAATATTAATTGCCATAGTGTCGCCAGAGAATCACAGTATTTKYTATCCATTTCTTTTTTTGTTTTACAGGAMGGCCTTTCTAAATTTGAGAACTTCTGCACTCTWTATTAATTTTACTMTTTGTTTWCATTACATGTTATTAGAATAGTTCACCGTTAAATAGCATATAAGTTAATGGCTTCCGTAAAAGCTTTTAATATTTTCTCTTTGAACATATAAGTTAGGGGTCGTTATACTGTACCGCCAGGGATTTCTTCTAAGAATGATTTTTCCTAGTAGATGTACAGTGTGGTTGAGTTGTATTAAATGTGAGATTATATTTTACCAAGAATGAATTGTTTTCAAAAGATATCTGCATTAAGCATTTATATGGAACATCATAAAGATAAATACATTGCTACAATGCTTTAAATAAGAAAACTTATTAACACAATTTGCATTTGAATAAGCTGATTTGATCTTAATTTGATCATTGTGAATCACCACCATTAATAGAAGATTATTATCCCATTAGCCTTAGCAAATTAATAATTCCTACATCCACCAAGTTTCCTTGTATTGATTGTTTTGTGTATAACTTTCGGAGAGCTGACTTTCCTCTCCTTTATGAAAAAATTATCAGCATTGATTGGACTTTCTTACAATTGATTACTGGCATTGATGATGCCATCGAATCTTTTTCGCAACTCGAAATATCCTATATGGTTTACGTCTGACATAAAAGCAAATCTCAGAACTAAAGAATATTACAGAAAAAATGGCTAAAGTACGGTAGTCTGTATTTTTACAATGAATTTAAGCGACTGAAAGACTGAATTAAAGAACAAACATCTCAGTCTTATAATGGTTACCTTACTACAATTGAACAAAACCCAAATCTAACCCTGCTGATTTATGGAATTTCATAAACAAAAACGGGGTTCCAGTAGAATTCCTAGTACAGTTTATAACGATACTCCAGAGTTTTTTGACCTACAGGGGAGTGTAAATGTTTTTTCAGAGTATTTTGCTAATTCATACTAGCCTGTTATTAGTATATAGGGAGAGTTTCTCTGACATAATTAACAACACACTGAACTTTGAATTCTCACCAGTTGATGTCGGAGAAGTTACATAGTTGGTGACAGAGCTTCCTAATAAGTTTACCGCTGGCGATGAGCTCTTCCCAGTTCTATTATTCGTGACTGCAGGTACGCATTTGTTTAATTTAGCAATTATGACTTCAACATTTCCTTCAAAATGGAAGCGTGCTAGTGCTAGGGTTTGTCCTGTTCTACAGAAAGGAGATAATTCACAGATTTCCAACTACAGACAAATCTCCATTTTTTCAAATTTTTCCGAACTGTTTGAGCAGTGCTTCGTTCGCGCAATATATTTCTGAAACCATTGAAATCCCACCAAAGCTTTTGATTTAATTCAGCACGATATCCTCTTACATAAACTAAGTTATTTTGGTTTCTCTTGTAAATCTATACGACTAATACAGTCGTATTAGAGGTACAATTTTTTATCTTTCATATAATTCCTTCTTTTCGTCAGAAATTTCTGTTACTTCTTGTGTAGTACTCAAGGGTTCAATCTTGGACTTTGTCATTTATATTATTTATAAACGATATACTATCTTCCCTTTCTTGCCGAGTTCTTGCTTACGCTGGTGATATAAAAATATTCAATTCCATATCTACTCAAGAAGACACTAATTTACTTCAAATAAACTTGAATACAATTAATTGTTGCGTGGCGTAATAAGTTCGAGTTAAAGTTAAATGTCAACAAATGCTGTACTGTTTCTTTTAGGCGCAGTCACATGCCTCTTGAATCTTATTACATTAATGATACTGTGCTTGAAAAAAAAAGAACTTACAAAGACGTTGGTGTAACTATTGATTCTGATTTGTCTTTCCTCACGCATCTTCAATATGTTTGTAGCTCTGCTTATAGATCCTTGGGATTCGAAATGTGAGTTGGTAGAAATTTCTCTGACATTACTTTATGCTTTTGTCCTCAGTAAAATTGAATATGCTCCTTTGATCTGGTCCCCTATTTATGTATCTCATTCAATTCAGCTGGATAAAATTCAACTGCTATTTTTAAAGTTTCTTTCATTCAGATTGGATGGAATTTGTCCTGATATAGGTTGTGATCAAGATGAATTGCTATGTCGACATGTATGGCTCCATTATGTGATAGAAGAGATGACACTTTCATCAACTTTATTGTCAAGCTAATAAAAAATAAGATAGATTGTCGATCGCTTCTATCTCAATTATCTTTTTACGTGCCACATTTTCAGCAAGATATGGATCTACTTTTCACCTCCCGCCAGCAAGAACAAACGTTATGTGTTGGTCATCAATTTTTGTTTCCTACAGAGTTATCAATCGGCGCTCAGGAGATTTATTTATTTAATTAATTATTTTTGTTTATATGTCATCTTCGGGTACTAAAATCTTTTGCAATCTGTTTATTGCAATTTAACTCTATAATCGCCTTTTAAAATGTCAAAGTTGATGATTAGAAATATTTAAAGGTGCTTCTGCAAGAACTACTGGAAGATGGAAAGATTATATTGGTACATCGGTTACTCAAGATCTATAAGGTAATGTTTTCTGAGGAACATTCCTAAACATGATAATATATACCCATTATATACAGTGTTGAATTAAGAATTTATGGTTAGTTAAGGTTCCATGATGTACATGTACATAATGAACTAGTATTAAAATCGTCCGGACACTCTTTGTTTTCACTGGAGAAATCTTGAATGGCGCTCCCATCAACAACCGACCGCCGCCTATCCCAAATTACCACAAACCATGTAAACACAAATTAGCATGAATTGCAAAACGGTTTTCCCACATGGCAATTACCGATTAACCGACGACCTGAAGCCACCAACAATTGAATTAGGAGCGTGCACGACAACACATTGTTGCCCAATTGAGTTATATCATCCGACCCGATGCGTTTTGCGCAACACGTTTTGCAAGTGCGCCAATTACCACCAGTTTACATGATTTTCCACTTCTTGGTGGCCTTTTGCAGATTGGAATAAGATGATAATACGACATTAATGCAGCAAAGTGTTGACATTCATGGAGAAGATTTATGATTGTTTGGAATGGTGTTCTGGGATCAATGAGAAAAGGAAGAGTTCATTTTTTAAATAGTGATAAAGAAGTTTTTGTCAATTCAATGCACGCACGTTAAGCACATACAAATCTTTTAGAAATTAATTCCAAACAAGTTCGTTTTTATGTTAACAAAATAATTTACCATTAAGCACATAAAAACACTAATTATCGTAATTGTTCTAAAGCTATTATTTTCAGGTGATCAACCCTCTTAAGAGGTACAAGAAATATACGGAAAAATATACAGAATTTTCTACAAATATGGGTTAATTATACCTGACTGTTATATTCTTTCTAATATCGGCGATAGCTAATTATTAAAAATATTTTGTGCATTTTTTCTTGTATTTATCAATTGCAATAATAAAACATCTACCAGTTTGACTTTAATAAATATTTTGTTGGTTCAAGTACCGTATTTCATAAATTTTGTTCCTAATTTGTATACGTTATACTGGTAGAAGTTTTAATATTAGAATTAAAGGACATAGAAAAAGAATATAAATTAAAAGAGACTAATCTGGCTTTAACCAACATTGCTTAGATCATAAATCATAATAATAATAATTTTAAAATATTTGGAGAAATAATTAATTTTGTTAGTTAATATATAAATTAGAAAAAATCTGAATGTATCGGTTTTTTACAAATGTCAAAGCTACGTTTATTGTTTTTTTTACAAACAAATATGTCCAGAAAATTAAAAACTTGATGATTTTCTTTCTCTAGGTCCAGGGTAAATTGGATCGTTTAGTTCATTTAAGTATATATCCATCAACATGTCTGGTTCAAAGTACTACCGTCTCCATAAATTTTGTTTTTCGTTTTAATGGCAATTTGTTGCAGAAAGCATAGCTGTCAAACTGTCAACATGACTCGGAAAATTATTGATCATTTCGTAATTATTACGTGTTAGTTACAGAAACATAAAAATTACTAACTTATATAGCCCAGTATAACAAAAGCTTTATAATAAGCAATAATATCCCTGACCACCTAACTTTATTGTTACTGATTAATCGTTAAATTAGGTTCTGTCACCAGTCGGTGTAACTAAAATCCTGAAAGAATGATCTAAATCGATATACTTACGGTTTACACAACTCCTAGGGTCTGGTAGTGCTAGTCTTCTTTGGGCCAACACCATTGTTGCCCCTACAATAAGGAGCGTCAACTGCCTGAGCATTTTGATTCTGAAGCAATGCAGAAAAACGATGTTAAGGATTGAATTCATAAATAAAAATAAGTAAAAGCTTACAGCTAGATAACAGATCCGCAATATTTTTTTATTTGCGATTTATTAAACGATTTGTATACTTATATTGTATTGTATATATTGTATGTTGTATATTTGTATATTAGGCGTCTAACTACACACTTCCGATTATAGTTTATGCGGAGCTTCATTATTTATATACCATAAGTTACAAATCCAAAATAGGAGATTGTGTGAAAGCAGACTATAATGAGCATGTGAATTTTGCTTACATTTAATTCTTAAAATAGTTAATTGCGGAGTCATCGTCATCGTTTTATACTAACTAACGTTAACTTTTGATTTCTCCCTTTAAATGCTATTGAACTCTGGTGGCCGTCTGTTTAGAAAGCTGGCAAAGCACGATTTGAATTGAATCGTCTTATAATAGGATTACGTCTTAAATCATTTGGATCGTTGTTAATGAGGTCTATCTCACACCCGGTTACAGCAGGAGCCAATCTTAATTAAGCAGGAATTAACAAAGCTAAGGCTCTACAAAGTATTGGATTTCATTAAGAAAAACTTGACAAAAGGATGGAAAAAATGAAAACACCACGACTTAAAACAAAATAAATATTTACTTCCGATCAACATAAGCTTTCATATGTCAAGTTTCCTTTTATAGAAGTGAATTGTTTTCAAAGTAATAAACCGAAAGTCACATCAAGTAGGTTATATAGTTTTATGGTCTGAAATGACATATTTTGGCCGCTTTCTTCTTGGTAATGAAAAGATTTGCAGAATAAAGAACAAAGCCACGACATTTCAAAGGTTATCAAACTAGAACAAAAAAAAACCCTAACCACAAAGATTTAGGAAGCCTAAATACCTATTTCGGTAGTTAAGCTGTCATCTTCAGTACAATGAAGGACTTCTTGAATCCGGATTAACCGGAATATATTCTTTTCAACACGTCTTCAGCGGAAGTGGAGTCAGGGCAACAAAACATCATTATTTATTCTACTTATTTGAATTTCACGCTTGAATCATCTATAACACGTTGGGCGCTACTTGACTCATCAAACCTCCTAAACCTGAAATGAGCTAAATGTCCTTTAAATCTAATTCCTATGGAACGCCTGGTCTGCCCAGTATATGTAGGATTACAACTGCTATACATTGTATCTGATATGTGTCTGCTTTTTTTCATCTACTTTATCCTTCGGATTTCCTAAATGTTTTTTGATAGTATTATTTGGTAGTAAAAGCCAGTTTTAAARGAAAAGGTTCTAGGATTTATTCTAGTCCTTTGGTAAGCCCAAATTCAAAGGAAATTAAATTTATATTCTTGATATATTTGAGATTAACTAACCTATTAACTAGGAAGTTCAAAGTAGAAAGTTTATGTTGATAAGAATCTTGCGACTCATTGACTACCTATTTGTATTTGTATTTTTTCTATACACATTAAACTCCATTTTGTTGTTGCTCATTCTTGATATCAATACGTTTAGAAACAGAAGAGTTCCTTGTTTCTCTTTTTCCTTAGTAAAATTAATGCTTGTAACACGGGAATTTAGGTTTTCTTAAAAGTTATCAATGTTACATTTATTTGTGTCAAAGACGGCAAAAAGATCATCGACGTAACGCAACCATACGCGAGGGAAATACTGGGTTTTATTTTTGTGTCTGTTTCGAATCGACTCATAATTAAGTTTGACAGAAAGGAGGAGAGACTGTTTCCCATGGCAGTTCCTCTGTGTTTATTTTTGAATTTTGATTTTGTCAATGTCGTTAATCACCAGTACATCCTCAAGGTCTCGCATTTCAGTGCTACATCTATAGGTACACTAGGGAATAGCGATGTTACATTAAATGAGACCAGTAACTCACCCTCCTCAAGATTAATGTTCTTAATTTTGTCTATACACTCTATGAAATTCTTAACCGAAAAAATATATTGGGGGTCTAGATAATGTTTTAAATTTTTTATAATATGTGGCAATGATCATCTGTATTTTATGAAAAACAACCTCGTGCATGTTATTTATTTATTTATTTAATTACGCTGTTGTACAGATTTGCACCCAACTACACAAGAGGAGGGTAAAAGTTACTCAAAACGTACAGACAAAACTAATCATACAAAAATATCTTTTAAAGCAGTGATGCTGCCATCAAAAAGATCAAAATTTATGCACCGGGAATTATATAGAATGGCAGATAAAATGTGTGAGATGTTCTGGCAGACACTCTAGGTAAAATAAAATTTAAAGAACTCAAAATTTCAGCACTATCAAGTAAATTGTTGACAATTTTGAATGGAAACACCAAAGCGTGGAGGTTTCTTCTAGTCTGAAGACTCGAAATATCATGTTTCTCAAGCAGATCGCTGTGACAAACACCTCGGGAGGGAAAGACGCTGTCGAGTTTAAAACTTAGAAGTTTTAGAAATTTTCGTTGAACATTTTCAATATAATTTGTATGTCGCATACAATACGGGGTCCAAACAACCGCTGCGTACTCCAATCTAAATCTAATAAATGAGTAAAAAAGCAGTTTTAATGTGTTATAACAGAAACCACGACTGTTACGTGAAATAAAGTCGTATGTTTTACTGGCATTAAGACACATTTTATGAATGTGTGGAATAAAAGATAACTTGCTATCGAAAGTTACGCCAATATCGTTAAATGTATCGGGTCTAGACAGAGAAACACCCCCAAGACCGTAGTCATATATTATAGGTACAGATTTTAATGTGAACGATAGAACGTTGCACTTAGCTATGTTTAAAGGCAGTTCGTTAGATCTACACCATTTATTCAGTACGTCAAGATTGTTTTGTAAACGAATACAGTCGATGCTTGAATGTATGGTAGTGTAAAGTTTAAGGTCATCCGCATAAAGTAAAATGTTGACGTCTATAACGTCAGTTATGTCATTAATAAACAGTATAAAAAACAAAGGACCTAAAACAGAACCTTGCGGCACTCCAGATGTAGCATTGTAAGCGCTGGACTTGAATCCATTATATGCCACGTATTGAACTCTATTGTGGAGGTAAGATTTGAACAAATCAATCAAAGTATCAGACATGCCGAAGCGATCAAGTTTGTTTAACAAAATATTGTGATCCAGCTTATCGAACGCTTTGGAGAAGTCCGTATAAATCATATCGGCCTGCAAATGACCATCCAAAGCTTCAGCGACAAACTGTGAAAAACAAACCAAATTGGTGGTAGTAGAGCGTGCCTTGATGAAGCCGTGCTGGTGTACACTAGTATACTTAGATAAATTATGATATAAATAGTTATGTAAGAGTACCGCAAACACTTTGCTAAAGTTGCATATAATAGGAATTGGTTTGTAATTAGTAATGTCCCGTAAATCACCTTTTCTGTGGAGCGGACATACCTTAGATTGTTTCCAAATGTCGGGATTTATACGCGTCTTAGGCATAGATTGAATAATACCACCAAAGGACGGGCAAATATATGTGCATAGTCTTTTAACAAAAATGCAGGAATGCTACCGGGGCCTGCTGTCATCTTAGGTTTAATTCGCTTTAACGCAGCTAATATTTAATTTTCAGTCAATTCTAATAAGATAATAGCAGCGAATTTATCGACAAATGTGATGATTCTGCGTAAGATTTGCTAAAGAAATCAGCAAAAGCATTTAGAATATTATCTGGCGTATCAAGACAATGGTCGCCGTAGTACATGCACTTTGAAATATTGGATTGCCTTTTTTTGTTATTAATTAATGACCATAATTTGCCCGGTTTGGTCTTTATTTTGGTTTCGGTATTCTGTACAAAACGTTTATAGGAGTCGTTCACCTCAGTTTTTATCAACCCTTCGAAGTCTTCTAAATTCCGCAAGCGCTTGAATGTCATTATTAGTATCAGTATTTAACTTTAAGTTTAATGTGTTTTATAGTCAATGAATCAAACCACGGCGGCTATTTACGAGAGCGGCGGGAAGAAAATTATGGCTAAAGGACAATCACTCTGAATTTTCAACATCACTTAAACCCTCGAGCAGTTTTAAAGGAAGTTTATACTTATCTTATTCATATCGGTTACGTTTTGAATACAGATGTCCAAGTTAAACATTTTTTGTTTCGCGTAGTTTAAATCTAGAAGGGTCAGAATTAAATTTTTTTAAATTCATAAATTTTGGAAACACTTCCTCGCGTTTGTATTTATTTAGAAATGAAATAGCTGCATCTACTTTATTTACTTCAAGGGTTTTTGCAGCGATTCGCACAATTTTATAAATAACGGCATTTTTGATGCCAAAAGTGAGACCATCAAAAAAACGGATTGCACTGTAACGTCCATCCAATCTCGCTAACTCGCAGATTTTTGCCAACATCCCGTTAGGTCGTTTCGGGATGGCCGGCAAAAACGGTCCCCGGAGGTGCACGAACCCATCACAGGTGAGTGGCGAAATCATTATTCCGTGTCAAGTGTAGCTCTGGTATTCGATCGTCCTGGATAATGTTTCCGGCCAATGTGGGTCGCCAGCTGACCCGGGGCCAGACTGCTTTCACGGTCACAAGCCGGAGATATCCCTCATTGTATCGGTTGTTGTTCTTCGGCTGGGCACGGCCGTCTGAGACAAGAAAGCATGCCAACGATGATGGTCGTGTTGACACCGCTCGCCAAGTGAGACAATGGCACAATTGACACGTGCGGTGGTCCCAGTGCAATTTCACTTGTGCTTTTTTGGTCGTGAATCTTCTCTACGGGTCAGAGGTGCAGTCGAACTACTGCCACGACATTTATAGCCAAATTGACATTGACAATGAACTTACGGGAACGCTCCACCACTGAACAGTCATGCTGATATTGATATTCAGTTAGTGTGGACCGTGTGGACCACTGATCTCTAAATAACTGGATGTCGCTTACATACCAAAATGCATGTAAATTATTTGTGATAGATTTACGCCACTTTAGCGCCTAGCCGCTGGTCCTTGTACTAAAATTTTGACAAAGGTTTGCTTCTGCGGTAAATATAACGTTAATGATTGACCGTTAAAATCGTGAACTCATTATCTGTCTGCAGATTTCCAAAAGATGATCGTTGTAGTGTACCAGCGGCATGGTGGCTACTTATCACAGTTTTGAATGACTTATGCGACATCCAGTTATTTAGAGATCAGTGGTGTGGACACTTTACTATGATGTTTTACAAATAAGCTGTCAAAGTTCATATGTAACAAAACTATGAATTATTAAGAACGGCATCCTGAGAAAAGGTCCTTCAGATCAGATGTCATAGATGAGTACCCCTCTGGAAGACCAATGTCTATGACAACTCCACAAAATATTGATTATATTCATGATATGAATGTATAAGATTGACGAATTGGACTCAAACAATTGGTAAAAACACAGCACATTCCCTATGAACGTGAATCGAAAGAAATGTGTCGTCGTCTTAAGATACTACCTAATAGAAAAGAGTAAATATTACACATGTTGGACAGATAACAATAATTTTTTGTAAGCAAATTTGAAATTACTTGATGACTTAGACTTTAGCTGTAAAGGAACGTTTAAAGAAACTACGTTTATGTGCCGGAATCGAAAGTACATCTTTACGCCTAATATTAATGTTATGTATATCCGTCCGAAATTTGATTTTATTGTAAAGGTAGGGTGGAGTTTTGTTTGAGATCATTCTATGACACAAATAAACAAAGTGAAGCCTTCTTCTCTCCGACATACTCAGCCATGGAATCATAATGCGTTTGTGAGTGACATGATCTCCCCTACCACTCCCGTATATCAAGCGAACACAAACATTTTGTACCAACTGTATTCTCCTGGAACACTCAAAATTTAAACACGGACCAAAAACAGAGTCAGCAAAATTAAACACAGACAAAACCATGACTTCGCAAAGATACATTTTTTGTTTTAAAATTAAAAATTGTCATATGTTGTAGATTGCTTTCAGGTTGCAGAAAGACCTACCAATAAGTGAGCTAATATGTGAAACAAAGCGTAATTTATTATCCAGCAACAATCCCAAATTTTTAACACAACTTACTGTTTCGAGGGTATTATTTTCAATTTGTATGACGAGATGCTCGATTATATTATTATATGCTGAAGGATTTGGAGCACCAAAGAGGATCATCTTGGATTTTGAAGGATTAATGCAAAGATAATGTTCTTCCGAGACTTTAGATAGTTGATTCAAATCACTATTTATATTTTCTTTCATTGCGGGAAGATTTTCATTATTGAAATAGAATAGTATTTGAGTGTCATCCTCGTAGAAATGGCACTCTTCGTGCTTTACAGTCGAGACTAATACAGATGTGTACAAAGTGAAAACTAAAGGACCCAAGATCGACCCCCGCGGAACACCACAAGATACTCTACACGGCTCCGACAAGGCATTTCCGATCTTCACAGTCTGGAATCTATCTGCGAAGTAGTTCTCAAACCATGATAAGGCATCAGAACCCAAACCTAAATAGTGCAGAATGGCGATAAGAAAACTATGGTTCAGCGTGTCAAATGCTCTGGTATAATCCAGGAGCACAAGCAAACACATTTGACCACCATCCATAGCTGTTAGAATATTATCAGTTATGTTCAACAATGCTGTCCCACAGCCGTAACCCTTCCTGAAACCAGATTGGGTATCAAGTAGCAAATTAAATTTGATAACGTGGTCCATTAACTGCGTGGATATTATTTTCTCCAGAACTTTGGTGAGCACAGGCAGTATGCTTATAGGTCGAAGATCCTTATATTCACAGGGGGTGTTGTTTTTAGGAATAGGTATCACTAAGGATCTCTTCCAGCACTCAGGGACCACGACATTTACTGGAAGGATTAGAATCCCAGCATTAAATTGATGCTGTCTATACAGACTTTTCTAAAGCATTCGACAGGGTTTCACATAGGATTTTCCTAGCTAAATTGGATGCTTCAATCTATGGTTGGCTTAACAGGAAGATCACAAACTGCGCTAATTAACACTCAATATGAATGATTTAACATCAGTGTTACATCTGGGGTTCCACAGGGTGGACATCTCCCATTTTGTTTAACAGCTTTGTGAACAATATATGTGATGACTTCGAACACATTGAAGTACAGTATCCACTTGGTAGGATTGTCTGTATGTTCAGGCTGACTTGGGTAGACTTGAGGCTTGATGTGAGCGGAACTCAATGGCGTAAAATCCATCACCTTTTTAGAATAAAATATCCAGTTGTTTTTAATTATAAATTTCATAGGCAAATGTTGGAGAGAGTCACTATAATTAAGCATTTGGGTGTTCACTTTAGATCTAATGTTACCTTTGACCAACACCTCGAAATCATGGTTAATAGATCCATTAAATTGCTTAGATGCATTTAGTGTTAACTGTATAAAGGCTGTTTATTTATGATGCGTACGTAGTTTACTAGAATATTGTTATACTTTTTGCTCATCATTTTATAAAAGGTGCAAAACAGATTTATTAGATTGTTCCGTTACCAATGATTGTAATGTAAACCTCTCTGGTTCAACTATCAATATTTAGGATTTGAATTGAGTAGGTTACAATGATGATGATATTTATATACTGTATATTTTTAATGGGCCATTAGAAAAGAGGTATGTGGAGCAATAATAAAAAAGGGTTGTCAGCGCATTGGCGGTAATAAGGTTGAATACCAATGCCGTAATAAGTTAGTACTTATTCTACCACGCTAATGTGTGGTAGAATTTATGTGGTAGTAAAAGAATAAAATCTATTCAGTATTTTAAATACGTAGTTAAAGATGGTTATTACATGAACTTATTTAAATCCTTTCATTATCAAGCAATAAAACGTTCTCAAACTCGTGTTGTGCGAAGTGTAAACTCTCCGGATCATTAAGCAATCTTCCAACTCGCTTAATTTCACTGATGGCAGTACGTAAACCAGATAATTTAACAAGAATGCCGCGAACTTGTTCCGTGCTCTACTTCGTCACCAAACTGACCTTTTCACTGCGGTATTAGCATGCAGAATTCCTCTGCCTACGCATAACAACGGAGAAAACACGTGCGAAAGTTTTGTTAATAGCTGAAGAACGCAAAAAATCAATTAACAGTGAATCTGCTCCTCAGTTTCGATTCCCACTCAATTAATTATACTTAAAATTGAGTCATACACGTTCTTGGGACGCATTGTACTGCAAAGAGCGTCCTGAATTACTTTCACTTTACAGCTTTTACTTTAGGTATATTAGAGAAGATAACGCCCACAATGTGGCTTGTAATACGGAAATTGCTATGTAGGTTTCATTCTAGATTTTTTCAGTTGTATTAAAAATCTAACGAAATTTAGCCAGATGGATAATGTTTATGAGGTCAGATCTGACTATTTTACTGTTTATCTTAATTAGCTTAATTACGATGCTTTTCAACGTTTTTCTAAAACTTTTACATTTGCAGCTTTTATACAACCTTTGCGTGTGCTTCCACTTTGTTTCGATATGCAAACATCTACAGCACACTGGGATACATCAAGATTGTACAAAGTACTGAGGGAGTTGAACAAGCGCATATTTGTTCTTTGCATTTTCCTTTTCATTCGAATACTGATGTATCATAAAGTATCTGTAGGTATCTAAAGGATTAGGAGGCAGAAAGATAAGCGATATAAGTTCAATACACTCCACATGATGCCTGTCATTCATATGCCACCATTGGATTGCTTATTTTAAAACAGAAAAATTTTCCATTGAAGATTTGTACTAGGTTTAAAGAGGATTCGGAGTTATTGGACATAGTTGTCACCAGTATGAAACCTAGGTAGTTTTTACGACTCTGAGACAAAACAACAGTCAATGGAATGGAAGCATTGTTGGTTCTTTAAGACCAAAAGGCTTTCGGGTTCACAAATCGGCTGGGGTAGTTCCTGCTTCTGTTTTACGATTTATTGATTATCTAAACTACTATCTATTTCCAACAAAGAAGTTATGGGAACTGTTGAAATTTGGATAGCAGACCAAAAAGAAGATTACTAAAATACCTCAGTCTAAAGTGTATTCAGTCAAAGATCGATTGTGTTGAGTAATAAAAAAGTATCATTTAAAAAGCCTTGCTTATCAATACTTCCTTGTATAGATTGAAGATGATCAGCACTGTAGTTGTACTTAAATTATTAGTGTAGCAAATTTTCGATTAAGCAAATACTGAATAAAAGCAAATACAACTGAATATGAAATGATGTAAAGTTTTTTTGGTACATCTAAAATAAAAAATGTAATAGATATTAAGAAGCAGGCTGTGTACAAGTTATGTATATGCGGCATGAAAAATCAGTCCTCAATAATGAATAATAGTTAATTTATTAAAGAGAAACAATTGTGTATTGCATCTACACCCTTTCGCTAATAGGAACAAAACATAACCTACTACAAAAGCAGCCAATGGCTCTTAAGAATTATAATAAAACGAATCAAAGTCAACGGTGTTAAAATCAGACCGCTTGCTCACTTCCTAGAGTCGGCAACTTTTACGCACCATACATAAATGACTTATGGAGCTAAGAGTGGCTGTTGCACAATCTCGAAGTCATCTCGTTTTACGTTGTTGCTAATGTGTCCGTTCTTCACTTTAATGGCGATCATCTTAGCGGGGTTCTTCAATTAGCAGTTGCATAATGCCATACACTTTGAATGGCAGTAATCTGCCGTCAAAACTTTTACTTGTATCGTAACTGCCTTTTGTCCTCTTTGTGAGGAGCTCTGTACCAACATCCAGAAGGTTTTTTCTTACCAAATAGAACTACCTTTAATGTAACTTTTTAGTTTATTTTGCTCCATACTACTACCTCCTTAAGTATTTTACAGCCTTTTTCCAAGATCCGGTATAGTTTCAGTAATTTCAAGAATGAATAATTGTTGCAAATAATGACGAAATATTACATATAATGTAGGCTCCTCTCCTCCTCCCATTATTTTTTTTATTGTATGCCGTTACAGTAGATGGCCGATGGCGTATACTGAAGAGTCTTCGTTAAAAGAACCGAAGTTATAAATTTCATTCTACTTGCTACGAATTGTGGATTTTACTCAGTAAAGACAAACAAAAATGAGTTTATTTGAAACCTTGAAACCTTTGGGGATTTAAATTTGCTTGTTTGTAAAGCGGACATATTATTAATGAGCACACCCGATTTCACTAATCTAACAATTATTACACAATGTTCCATCCGTAGTGGTACCGGCATGTGACATTAGCCATAAAAAGCGTCATGAAACTAGGACTTTATTTGTAGGAATAAATTCATTTCAGCAATGTGATGGCATTGCAAGAATAAGAGCAATTTTGTACCCAATATCGTTAAGGCTCGATAATACTATTTATATTTTTTCCTTTATAGGGGACAGGACAATGCATTTCATAATTAGATTTTGGGCAATATTTCACTTTACTGTTATTTTCAATTCTGTTCTGAATTTTCTTTCTATTTATCAATTTTTTACAATACAGCCTCGTCTTAATGAACTGGACACTCTTTATTCATTTAGCAACTTCTGTAAACAATTAAATTTCCCGTTCACACATCCTGGCAGATGCCATTTTATAGTTTCAATAAGACGTTCGAAAAAACCAGTAGCAATTGTCGTCACACTTTTCTTGTATGCCAACGGGTTCGCGGATCGTTTTACCCATAGCACCCTGTTTAATTACCGGTCTTTACAGTTTCTACAATAAACGAGAACGCGTTCTTATAAGAAACTGGAACTAACAGTTAACCATAATTCACTTGGAGGTAATTGTCGATAAGTCTGACATCCTCGTATCAATACGGAGTAAAATTGCTATACATTTAATTCTCTGTTATTCAGAGCATAAAGTTTGAGATTCAAGTAAACTTAGGTATAGCGTAAGCAGGTTCTAATTGGAATTTTGCTTAGGCATTGAGGAAGTTCTGCGAAATTATTGTTCGACAAAGTGCATTTGCTGCAACATTGTGATAGCCTTTGATTGATCTGAACTTCACTGGCGCAAGAGGCAAACATCGCAACTATACTCAATTTTAAGAATCTGATCCATGATCTCTCCTTTCGCATACAAAAACGTTTACCTCTAAATAAACCATTGTGAGGTATTCGCTAAAATGTTGTGACAAAATCTTATTTATGGAATCTGTGATAAAGCTCTTTTATGTTGACATACAAGTACTGATTAGGCAATGAAATACACATTTATAAATATTATGATGTTCACAGGTGTATAAGAAAATATCATTTGCAATTGCTGATGACAGTCGAATGGTAAATCTGTCCAGGTTTTCCGCCGTTTATTTAATGTATTACATGTCCAGGTAAATTAAGTAACGGGTTTTTAGCAAGGCGGATGACCTCCTGTGCAAATGTTTGGTCAGCATTCGCTCCTAGAGTTTTATGACCATGAAATTTATGATGCTTGAACAAGATGTGTATGAACATTATAAGTAAAAACGCCCAGCAAAACTACAATATTGTTGTCAAGCGCACAAAAAACGTAAAATCTCTATTCATCTGAATATAATAAGGAATATTTGCATTGTCTGTGAAGGTACTATTGTATAACAAAGTTTCTTCTATACTTCCACCTTTCACAAATTTACTCGTGCTGGCATATTCCTTTGACTTTTCATTAAATAAATTTAATTGCATCCTCTATGTCGGAAAGTTGTTATTTTCCTTAAAAGCATGTGATTAATACATATTAAGATATATCACTAGTCACGAAAATACGAGAGTCTTAGCTGGAAATATCAATCAAACCGCCTAGTAGTGTATCACGCAATCATCCGCACAGATTCTTCCGTGTTATTACACAATAATATATGTTGGAAAGGTTCTTGTCTGATCTTGTGTCTGTTGGAATGAATTTGGAACAATGATGAAATTTAAAGCTATTCTTACGTCTGCATTTCTATTTGTCAAATACGCTTAAGAAAAGTAGGCCAATGTGGACAGTGTAAATGCAGTGGTTTGAAGACAGGCACGAGATACTTATCTGACACATATATAGCGGTTGTAAGAAATAATTGTAAATGTTTCAGCTTCTACCTTAACATTTAGGCTGGTTTTGCACTTCAACTCGTCATATTGACTTATAGATGTAAGTGCAATTAGCTGTGTGTTACAAATTTATGTGATATACACATAAGTGCAGATATGCATAATGCAAGAGGATTAGGAAGAAAATTAAAACAAGTTAATTAGTTAAATTTTGTGGGCTTGTATTTGTGTAAGTAAAACCAAAGCCGCTTCCATCGATCAACATTTGTAGGCCTTTATTAAACATTCACAGAAACAGGTTCAGTATAGTTTACATTTTATTTTGCAATGAAGCTATTTCTACCTGAGACGGTATTCACATGTTGGGGGGGGGGGGGGATAATTCTCGAGTCACAAAGAAAACTAAACATCTGTTAGCTTTCGGTATATTTATTTGGATAGCACCGCTTGGAAATAATTACTAGAAAATACTTTACCAGATCTTGTAGATGACATTCTTTTAAAAAAGTAAGGTCTCATAACCAAAACTTCATGATTTTTGTATATAAGGATACTTGATGAAATCTTTAGTTTATGTCGTTCCAATAGAAACTCGCCATGCAGCAGCTTTAGAAATAATAGGGGCATTTATGAAATAATGCACTAATGTTTATAGAGACAGAAGGTCGTCATGTGGAGCAGCTTTTGTAGACTTTTGTTGTTAATTTTTACTATTGTGTTCTAAATAACTCATTTAGTTTGCATATTGTGAATTAATTGTAGTTATGTTATTGCAAAAATAAAATAAAAGACTTGTAAAAACAATCTGTCATAAATTGTGCTAATATTCTTCTTTCTTGCACAATAATGTATTTCTATTTACAATCATATACGCAGATTTAAATCAGATATACATATAATGTACAGTTATAATGCGGGTATTTGTATTAAATTACGTTTGACTTCATTAGATAAAAGACTTAAACGTACAAAGACAAAACAATGCATCACATTCGCTAGAAATCCTAATTAGGCAAGAAAATGAATTTGATATAAATTTTCTATTTAGATCTAATCTATAGAATTATCAGTCTGAAGCATACATACAAATTCAAAGTATTAAAAAATGTCCAAAACAACATTAGAAGGCAGGTACGAGAAAATATTTAAAATGATAGTCAGTTAGATAATAAACAAATTACTTACTCTATTGCAATATATCAAACTAACGTCACAGTATTACCTATAGTTTCTAATTATTCTTAAACTAGCTGATATAGACCCGCTTCGCGGTGCCAAATATGGAAGATTGCATAAAATTTTAGAAACTATAGCAACCTAGAAATGACCTGAAAATGTCTCTTTCCTGAGAAGCTTTCGGCAATGTGCCGCAATCTTCTGTCAAATTTTCTAGAATGATCTCTGACTTTCTCGAAACATCGTTTCCTTGTATTTCTTTCTTGTACTTGAGGAATAATATTGTACATGTGAACAAAACTTGCCTTCGGACGAAATCTGACACACAATTGAAAATGAGAAATACCTAATAAATAACGGAAGAATGTAGGTAATTTATTTTACATTCTGGTGACTGATGGTTAGCAGAATGTGAAACTTCATATTTAAGATGAACAATTGATGGAGTTCTTGTAGTTACCTAGCATGACATTATAGAAGATATTTAATAAAGACAAAAAGTACTAACACAGAAAATATCGAAATATTTTCAGAAAGCACCACGGGCACCAGTACCTATTTTTTCGCGACTTATCTTTACAGGACCCCTAAATTGAATGTTTAAGTCCGTTAGGTTATATTTAAAGTTATAACTCAGAAGAGTAACGATATCGTACATCAATTTTTATTCGTTACCAATATTTACTGCAAGATAATGTGAATTTGGAAATCCCATTTTCACCACCATTATCTACACGTGCAGGTGCCAAATCCCAGGTTATCATTCGATTTATCTCCCATGCTTGGAACAATGTAGGTACTTTTGCCCAAAAATTGTTTGCCACTGTCGATCCGTAGCACCCCGCGTATATCTGCGCTCGGAGATTTCAACGATATCGCACGCGACGAACTCACTACGAACGCACGTATATAGGTACCGCGCAACCATCACAGCAGGTACTTACCAGTATGATAATTCCAACAGGTTGCGGCGAAGAAGCACCAACGTATGAACTGGAATGACGGTCTCGAGCTGTTGTATATAGCCGGCCTAGATCCCCACGTCTCTGTAACCTACATAAACGCGATGGCCCCCCCGGGGGTGAACAGTGTGCGCCCCCTCTCGCTGGCGCGCGTCTGGGTGAATATTGACCACTGACATTTTATACTGACCACTATCACTATCGCGTACGTGATGAAAATTCACGATTTCGGTGTATTATATACATTCATATGGTGTGGGTTGTTTATGCGTGTGCATTCTTCGATATTTGGAAGAAAGTGAGCACAGCCGCGGTTAAAAGGAAATGTAGAAAGGTTGAGGAGGTTGTAGTCTAACTCAAGYGTGTGTTGTGGAGAAATGTTGTTGCACGTTTTTGAAAAATTAGGTACTCGTTTTCATAACAGGGTGTCCTCAATTATGGAGGGTGTTTCAGTAACCACTAAAGCTAGAGGGTTGCGGTTTAGATATTACGACTACCTTTTTATTGCAATTTATTCTTTTGTTTTTTTTTCATTTCTCCAAATCGCTATAGCTCGTTTAATATTGTAGTTGTAGACCTATAACCTAAACTTGCATTTTTTAAAATAAAAGTCCTAGTTGTAGTTTATAGACAAGGTTAGTAAGATATTTTTTTACTGCTTAAAAAATATAAGCTTGTTATGATTTATTTTCAATCTCAACGGAATTGTTTCGGTTTTTCTAACAAAAAAATCTTTTTAATTTTTGTTGATCCCTTGTTTAATGTCAAAAAAAGCATGCTCAATATATCGAATTATAGGTAAGTATGATATGTTATTGGTTTATATTCTGTGTGAAGAAAATACAGATAACTAGCGGCAAGACTTTATTTAAACAGGGGTTGCATTTTCATGAAATTTATTTGTACAGTTCTTAACTTTAAAACTAGTTTAATGTGATTATTGTAACAGGTATCCACAAAAGATTGCCCGAGGTGGTACATGCTATTTTATTTAAATTCTTTCCAAAATATTGCAAAAGCACTTTAATATAATATATAAATAGTCGCTAACTGATTAGTTACCAAATATTAGAAGTTAATTTTTAACGCCGTGTCTTCTTGTATTAAAAAAAGACCACCAAATTTGTGTAATGATGAAATTCATAAAGATTTGTTAAACTATATTCAGAAACAAATATTCAAAATTCACTCTGTTTTATACAAACCGTTTGTAAATTTTCGATCGTTTTTTTCATAGTAGAATCCCAAATTTATCAAGTGCTAGTTTTTTCAAATAAACAGCTACAATTTTAAAATTTATTCCACGCAAGAAGATTGATATTAAAGACATTCATTTACAGGCAGTAGACTGTGAAGCAATTTTAGATAGTTTAAACTTAGAAATTAAAAGGCCTTTGATTCTAAATATCATTTCGTTATTGCAAAAATCTTTTAAAAGCATTTCCTGAGAAAGAAAAAAAGTATATTTGTGTTTCGACTCAATTAATTTACTTAAAAGTATAGAATAGAATAAATGAAAATGTAGTGTTTTCTAAAGCAGACAAAGGTAATTTTTTAGTTATTTTAGATAAGAATGATTATTTAAATTATTTTTAACTTCTTGAGCAATGAAAATTTTGGAACGATGAGACTGATAATACTATTAAATTTAACAACAAATTAAAAGAACTTTTAGGCAAAGTTGAACCAACATCAAAATTATTTAACTGCAAATTGTTGTCTATGAATCCATTAACACCATGGCTTTATGGACTTCCTACAATACACAAATATAAGTGTCCTATGAAATCTGTTGTTTTTTACACAAATTCACCGTGTTAAAATTAGCTAAATGGCTAAATCTGACCCTTCGTGAAGTTTTACATTTCGAAAATTATTTTGCTATTAAACATTCAATTGACTTGACCAATAAACTTTTTCCTTCAATTCCTCCAAAACACTGTCTAAAAATATTAAATAATCTGCTGTTAAATTGTAACTTACCTATGTTTCACAAAAATAATTTGGTTTCTTCAACAGAATTTGTCTTAAATCAAATTTTTTCTTGTTTCGATAATAAATATTTCATACAAAATTCAGGTTTAGCAATGGGTTCGTCTCTTAGCCCCCTTTTAACAGAACTTTTTATGAAAAATTTAGAACAAGATATTTTCAAAAACGTTTCCTTTTCTTCCCATATTAAATTTTGATATCGTTATGTAGATGATGTTTTGTGCCTTTTTACAGGAAGTCACAATGACTTAAATAATTTTCCTATATTTATTAATACTCTTCGTGATTCTATAAATTGTAGTTATGCAATAGAAATTAATAATTAAATTCCATTTTGAAATTTTTAGAAAATCCACATGCAACGATAACATTATTAATTACTTTTCTTTTTAGCCTTATACACACAAAATGACCATATTTCATACTTTTTTCACCAGACCTGTTAAGTTACCTCTTCCTTTAAACGCTTTTGAAAACGAACCGGGTGTAGTTCTTCTAATTGCTTTTAATAATAACTTTCCAAATCATGTATTACAAAAATTATACTTTAAATATTTAACAAAATTTAAGTTTTCTTTTAACACCATTTATGTTGAAGAAGACAAAATTTGGTATCATTTTAGGTTTGTTGGTCCAGTCTCACTTAGTTTATCTAAATTGTTTTCCTTTCATGGAATAAGTGTTGGATTTTCTACGGTAGCCAGTGTGTTTTCCCGTTTTGTTCACAATAAGGGCAAAATTCCAGTTTTGAATCATTCGGGAGTTTATAGTTTTTCTTGTAACGATTGTAATTCTGTTTATATCGGTCAAACTGGAAGATCTTTTTCAATTAAAGGCAATGAACAATAAAACAATATGAAAAATATAAAAATACTGATATAGTTCAAACAAAATCTTCGTTAGCATAATTTATTGTCATTTAAGCATACTGCCTCTTTAAATAATTTAAATTCTGTTTATAACGAATCCTCAAAATTTAATTTTCTAGAAATTCTTGAAATGTACAAAACTATAGATAACGGTAATTTTACAATTTTGAATAATTTTTGTAGTTTTAAATAAATTCTAAATTATTTTTTTGATCATTGAATTCATGTTTGTGCCTTTGGCATGTAGGCTACTTTTTTGTTTGAAGATTGCTTATTTCGAATTTGACAACGTCAGTTTTATAAATTCTTCTGTTTTTCTGTATTTAGATTATTAGGCAGTGATGATGGCTAATATTTGCTGAAAGCGCTTTGTCAATTTGTTAAATAAAGCAGATTTAATAGATTTAATACATATATCCTACTTTGTAAAAATGGACCAGTTTACATTACCTCAGAAAGAGTTTACAGTCGCTAATCGATTACATAAATGTTTCTAAGTAATGCATTTTACAACAAATTCTCTATTTCTGTGTAAGGCGACAAAGGACAAATACCAAAAATATCAAACTAAATTAGCTGTAACCGCCTTTATGTAACTTTACAGTATCTGAAAATATTTATATACCATACAATTTAGTTGTTTCTAAGATATATCGTTTATTTTATTTTATTTCTGATATCGCTTCTGAGGACATTCTTGTGAAACCAAACATATCGTAATTTCGAAAACTTAATTATATTTACTTATTAAATTACGTTCTTCAAGGTTCTTTTCCTTTATCCCAATAACGTGTGCAACAAAGCTTATTCAAATAGAATAATTATTACTAGGTGTATACTTATTTCTATGTCAGTATATTAGTAGAATTGTTATCGCAGCAATAAAGTAGTTCACACTTGAAGTCCGCCTTTTCACTTGTCAGTAAAGTTATAATACATATGATAGAAAACATATGAAAATTGTGTCAACTACCGGTAAATAGCGATATCAAAAGGCCCATGTCACCCTTAAAGATAAGAGGTGTAGCACACCTTTACCGTATGCTTATAATAAATGGTAGATTTTAATGAATGAATGAATGTCTGTACTACATAATATATAACATACATTACCTAAAGCTGTTTTATTGTTAACGGTGTTATTAATAATTGGTCATTTTTAAAGTCATAACTTAATTTGATATTTGCATTACCACGTCAATCAATCAGGTGCCTTTGCGCATCAGTAACAAGTACAGTGGTTGTGATCACAAGTGCAATTCATCATTTTACAGCATGTTATTTTCAATGTTCGCTTAATTATACGGTACCTCCTTCCTAAGCACCCATCAATTTATGAAATTTGCAAATTACCGTTAGCGAAATTATTTATACGGCAGTGAATCATTTTCATGCGCTTTTGAACCTTGACTAACCTATCCTAACTGAAATCTGTTGTACGACGGTACCTATTATCATTTGCAACAAGTTATTGATACTAAAAATGCTTTTATCATGAGCTGCTGTTACATCCTTTCACTTCGACAAAAAGTGTTCACCCTTGAATTATTTATAGTGTCTTCTGTAATAGTTATTAATCAAATTACCGGTATCGAAGCGGATATTTGTCCAAGTAAGGTCTGTAGAAAAACAAGAAAAAGATATTATCTTTATGAATGCAAATATACTAGCGTGGCATTCACGCATTCACCAAGTTTAAAATGTAATTTTCACTCAGAAATAACAGCTAGTTGTGGCTTGGGTATAAAACAAACTATAAAGTTTTAAAGTGCAACATATTTGTCCATAATTACGTAACTAATCGGCAGTAGAAGTTAATTTTCATATACAGGGAGGTAACTCCCCATAACTCCATAACTATCTATTTTATATAAAAGTGATTCAAGTTTATATGCTGCATATCGTAAAAATATTTTTGAAAATAGTTCACTTCTGGTTATACCGGAAACGCATACCTTATTTTATTTTAAATAGAACACCCCGTATATTTTTACATTTTTGTATTCCTTGTTGAATTTTCTTAGGTTATTTTGTATAATATACCATACCTCTAAAATGTACAGTTTTCGAGAAAATAAGCACTAAAGCAAAAAATTGTCGTTTGCAGCGCTCCCCGCCATTTTAAATATCTTCCAATATTGAGACATCTAGAATACAGCGGTTTGCGCGCCGCGTAAGTTAAGAAAATGGCCTATCATTTACGTCTTCAAACAGGTTTATTACTTTTAAATTGAAAGTAATACACCAGTTGCCATATGAAATATTTCAAACTGCGATAAGTCAATTTTTTTAAATGGCACATGCAACTTTTTTACACCATAGGATGCAAAATTAAATTATCTTTAATTGTTAGTTGTGACTATCTATTACTTGCGTTTTTCTGATTTTTTTAGATTAAAATCGCTTATATCAAGTACGCCTTGACAAGACATTGGAGGCGGCAAAATGTCAGCGCTGGCCCTTGGTGAGTTTTAGCACAGTTCATTTAAATACAGGGTTTCCATAAATGATCCATGCAACGCAGGCGGCGCGGCGTTGATTGCTGAATTCTTTGTGCCGCTTTGTTGTAACTGTTGCCAAGCTACAATATGCACGGCGATAGTAGTGAAGGTTGTAGATCAATGTCACCCCATAGCTCCGAAATGTGAGCTTCTGCAACCTTAAAGTTAATTATCCCACAAAACACTACAGAATATGATGAAAATACACACTCCCAAGCGTTTTCTCATATTAAAATATATCAAATAATTCAAAAATCGACAGATGACAAATATACGTCACTTTCCTGAGAGGAGGCAAACTGATTTAGTCGATAATTTCCATAAGCGGCTTGGATGTATTTGAATAAGTTGTGGTTTTAATATTCTGCGAGGGTGCTGTCTGGATCGCTTAAATTGAATGCAACACTTAAGTACTTACTTTAGTTTATCTCATGTTTAAAAAGAATTCTACACATATACTGTTATGTAAAAGAAACTTTAGTTACCATTTAAGTCATAAACAGTACACATTCATATCCTTCTGTTTTTGTTTTAAGCAAACAAAATTTTTAAATACTTTATTATTAAACTTTTTCAATACTTTATTATTAAACTGTGACTTTTCTTTCTGACGTGAACAAAACAATCACTCGTCAAAGCGTACCTGATAAAAGCGATTTTACTCTAAAATATCAGAATAACGCAAATTGTTGGAAAACTGTTAGTAATAGGTACAGACAATTTCATATCAAATTAAAGATAATTTACTTTTGCATCGGATCGTGTAAAAAAGTTGCATTTTCCATTTAAAAAATTGACTTATCGCAGTTTGAAATATTTCATATGGCAAATGATGTATTATTTTCAATTTAAAAGTAATAAGCCTGACCTGACCTGACCTGACGTAAATGATGGCTATTTTCTTAACTTAAGCGGCGAGCAAACCGCAGTTAGGTGTCTCATATTGTAAGATATTTAAAATGGCGGAGAGCGCTGCAAATGACGATTTTTTGCTTTAGAACTTATTTTCTCGAAAACTGTACTTTTTAGAGGTATGGTATGTTATTCAAAATAACCTTAGAATTCAACAAGGAATGCAAAAATGTAAAAATATAGGGGGTGTTCTATTTAAAATAAGGAAGTTGGTATGCGTTTCCGGTATAACCGGAAGTAAACTGTTTTCAAAAATATTTTTACAATATGCATCATATAAATCTGGATCACTTTTATATAAAAAAGTTTTTAATTTTTTTAATAGTTGGAGAATTACGATCACTTGGCCCATCCTGTATACACAGCTGTACAGGTTTTACACCTCTGTATTTTAGATGTCTGGAATAATTATCATATTTCTTTTTTTATTATAAACAGTTAAAATAAATTTGTTCGGCAAGAGTTGATGGTCATATCCCCTAGCAAGAGATATATATTTATATCCTTCAGTTGTTCTGAAGAAGCGCCACTAATTTAAGGTCCGAAATATAAACATTAGCATCACTTGCCTTGCTTATTATTGCCCCCATCTGCCGGATACCTAATAAAAACAACATATCATATCTATTTCTACCGGCGAGTACCTCATAAAGTTATATATATACCTTCCAGCTATTTTGAAATTCAAAAATACTAGAAATTTATGTTGAATAGATTCCAGTAGCATATTCCAACAAAATATTATTCAGAGATAAACTTACGATACTTAATTGACTGGACTGAGTTATGTAGATATGATACTATAAATGAAACTGCATACTTCAAACTTCACTTAAACGATTTCGTTCCTCAAGTGTAAACATGTTTTGTTACTGCCTACTAGGATTTTTTCCTGTTTGTAAAACACAATCCCTTTTAAATTCTTGTAGCGAGCCACACGCTAAAAACATAGTCTTGTCTTTCACGTTTCTCACTTTCTTTTAGTGAACATTCCATTAGTCAACACGCTGCTGTTCAAATGCATGCATTTTATTTCTGATCTGCTAACATTTGACCCGTTTACCATCCAGCAGCGTCTTCGTTTTTACCAAACGAAAGTGTTCGTAGAGTACGGTGTTTATCTAATTGAATATAAAATTAATCTGTCATAAAAATTGGTTAAAAAATACGGCTAATTCATTATCAAATATAGTTAGTAAATAATAAGTACTTTATCTTCATCTTCTTGAGGAACACACCCGTGAATTTTTTTTTGTTTATTATTTATACAAAAAAGGAAAAATAGCAAWATGCAGTGTTTTCAAAATTGACATCAGTGTCTTTTGAAGGTTCAATTATGAAATAGACAATTTGTATCTAAAGGCCATCACCCCTGTKAACATTTAAAGGCGTTAAGTTAAAAGGTGAAAAGATAATTAAAAATGACTTGTTTTTTTAACAACATTTTTTCTCAAAATCCAAGATGGCGCCAGAGTCGCTACCAACTCAAATGTGAGATGTTTTTCTCTATTCAATAAAACTACCTTACTTAAAGAGTGAAAACAAGATAGGGTCCTGATTTCAACCTTGTGGTATTTCAGCTATTGATGTGATAGAATCTGATTTAAAATTCTTATATTTCGCACATAGTTGCCTGTTAAATGTAAAAATAAGTAACCAACTCTTTAGAAGTCTAAAAGCATGTAGTCTTTTTCAGCAAAATGATGTGATTAGTATGCTATTTTGAACTATTCAACGTATTGGCTAAAGCAACCTAATTAAATGGCAGTAGATTTTGTTGCCATGAATTCATTTAGTGAGTGCTGAGTAGATTTGCTTACATTTTTGCAAAATTGCTTAAAATACGAATAGTTTGATAATTTTCAATACTACCCCGGTCTAGATTACTGAAAATGTAGAAGTTTCAGATTAAACAATTTATTTGTATTGGAAAATACCTAAATTCTCTTTTATGTTGGAATGATTAATCATTTACATGCATTTTAACCCAACAGATACTATCGTTTTTTTTACTAGAGAGTTTGCTTAACCTGTAACTGTAAACAATTACGTAAAACACCATAATTTGTATTATATACTACGCTTGCGCAACACTGAAAGCCAATTAATACTGTCATCCTCCTGTGCCATCATGCAGGAAATTTAATCTCATTATTGAATCATCCAGCCAATTATCCTCTTACAACGACTTCAAACGATCGGAACAATTGCATTCCGTTGAAGAGGCAAAAAATCCAAATGAAAGTTTACTTTTTACGCTTGACCAGCAATAGCCGGTGTAAAGTAGGCGCTTCTTAATGCTTGTTATTAATCAGTGCTAATAGTTGTTACGGTGAGTTACACTTGAATTTTTGCTCTATTAATCAATGGCGACAGTTTCGGGCCTCTTGCGTTTTTTGCAGGATTAGGTATGCTCCGTTGCTGAAATTGTTCCGGATACCTTCTCGTATTAGAAAGCCGTGAATTAAATTAAACGGTGCCGGAATAGAATTATAATTTTTACTGTCCTGACAAATTCGATACGGAAATTATATTCATTCTGGTTTTCGATGAGTTTAGAGGTCATTGTCATGTTTGTTGGTGCGGTTTTTTATAGTTACTCATTTACATCTACTAATGCTGTTTGCCTAATTTCGTTATTTTTGCAAAATAAATGCATAACAATGAATAACAGAAGAATTTAGTCTACTAATGGTTTTTTATTAAATTTGTAATAACGCACATCAAATTCAAGTAATTTCAGTTGTGATAACTAGTGCTTCTGACGAGACCGAGACTGAGGTACCCAAGACTGATACGAGACCGAGACCGAACATGCGAGACTCTCGTGGTTTTTGAGTCTCGTTGCTTTTACACAAATATATGTATAAAAAAGTGGGATTAAATTGTTTACACTAGTGACGATGATTTAAAACTTGATAATTTGACAATTATCATGTTGGTACCCATTATTTTAGTTCACAACATTCGCACAATATAATAATAATAATAATAATAATAATAATAATAATAATAATAATAATAATAATAATAATAATAATAATAATAATAATAATAATAATAATAATAATAATAATAATAATAATAATCCTGTTTTATTCTTCCATTCCTCCCTACACAATCCATAATATATAATAAATGCAATAAATGGTACACAAAAATGCACAAAATATACATGCAGGAAAAACAAAAAGAACAAGAAAGCCCTCAGATCATAAGGCACGCATGCCTCACATCTGCGCTACCGGGCAGCCTTCCTATTTACTAAAATTACTAAACGCACACATAAGCAAGCAATTATTTATCTAATTCTATTACTTACATAACTTTAGTAGTGTTTTAATTCAAGTAGTAAGAAAATAGTAAGCGGTAAAGCTCTGAAGATTATATAGTGAGTTTTTATCTGAAAGATTTTAAATGTTTACAGGAACTACTAGTCAAATACCTACAACTACTAGGGCTATGAAAGAAACAAATTTTCTGAACGGCCTAAAAGCATATCATAAAATATTACCTGCATATCTATGCAATAAATATTTACCGTATAACTACTTACTATTAGGAGCAACCATCACTGTCAACCATATTGTGCCAAAATTCACGCAACACTAAAAGCCTTTGCAAGGATAAGAATCAGACAGAAGTTTGTCTTTTGTCAGATCACTTACTTAACGTCTCGCTTACAGTTTCTCATTTTATAATTTTACAATACCCGGACTCGCAAATGCAGGTTGTAACATGTAGTTTGAGGGTAATGTTAGACAACCTTTTTTAAAGACATTACATTCATAAAATGTAAGAATTAATTTCAGTTTCTTCGAAATAATTATAATTGTATGAAGTTACCATGAAAGTAGGTAACTAAATTTTGATTTCAGCTGCATCGCACTGTTTTAATTGCACAAAAAGTATTGTTACTTTCAATCTAATATTTTGGCCTGACAAATAAATAATAAAATATAATAATACAATAAAATCAATTACTATAATTACTACGAAATCAACAAGCCATCTTGCGTAGGTGCATAAATACCATGTAGGTTACAGCGCAATACATTAGGTAAATTGTATACATTTTGTTGTCAATTGTGATTAAGTTTGATTTAGTTACTTGCATGATCAACTTAATACCATTATTTACAAAAAAATCTCTCAAATTAATTAATATATACAAAAGTATGTACTTTTTTAATCACTGTATGTAAAATGATGACAAGAATCTGAAAAAATAATTTTCATTTTGACATATTTATGCCAACGAACATATATTTATTGCATATATTTTTAGTACCACTTGGATATGTATTTATTGTGCTACACTGTTATTTTTAAGAAAAAAGTTACCGAAATACCAAGCTTAATCACCTGTAGCCACCACCATGTAACTGTAGAAGTAATATCTTCAGATATCTACTATGCACTTTAGTTGGTTTTGAGGGTTGCCTACATATTTATAATATCGCCTTTAATGACATTCATGTAAAAAACACATCGGGTTTTCAAATATAATAAAAATTACCATCGCTTATCAGAAACCCAAATCTCTCGTCATGAGACCGAGACTAAGTAACCGAGACCGAGACCGAGACAACGCAAGTCTCTAATAATTGATAACTAACAGAAATAAAAAATATTTTCTGTGTCATCTATGTGTATAAAACATATGAAATAATATATATGATATACGCCTTCACATAATATTACATAACACTTTCTATTAACTGAAAAGTTTTATTTGCATTAGGTACCTATTATAAACAAGTATAAACCTTGTATAATTAGAACCAAACTATTTTTCTCTTATACTTAGTTGTAGGGAATACTAAGTGTGGACAGTATAGCAGAGACATGCATTTTTTTAGAGGAGCATATATTTACATCGGATAATAATTTCTCACGTAGCGTTTTTATTATTTTTTATTGAATGCCAGTTTAGGAATCCGCTTTGAAATTATTAAACTTTTTTAAATATACCTTGATTGTGCCATTATACGCACAACAGTTATAAAATGTGAAACTGGTTAATATACACATAATATATAATTAAATACATTTACTTCACAAATACTAAGAATAGTGCGTTAACTAATAGCTAAAAATATCTTTAATTAACGAATTTAAGTGATTTTTTTAATGCCAATGTAAAAATTATAAATGTCTTTCAACAATTCCGTGGTTTTTCCAAAGCAATCTAATGTCAATATCGTGTATATTGTTTAATGATGTAACTACATAAAGCTGTTTATGTGTTGTAAAAAATCAAACACCACATATTGTATGTACCATTCACCGTCACTGAAATAAAAGTGCTTGTCTACACCTTGCTGTAAAATGAAATACTTTATTTATATAAAGGACTTTTTGTGCACAATGTATACATATATAGGTGCTGCTCAGAATATAATCATAAACTACATTCTTTAAGTGCATCATGCTTTTTTTTGACTTTACCTAATGCATTTTAATTGGACTTAGTAAAATAGTGAATGTAGTATCATGATATATCATTACGATGAAGATTGAATTTGTTTTTCTTCATAGGTGGAGTGACAAACTGAAAACTTCTATAGTTTGCAGTAGTTTTTTGTCTTCATCCCTTCATATATCCGAAAAAGATCGAATAGATCTATTTTATGCCTAGGAATAGTATCTTTGATAAATTTTATCAAAAGGTGTTCGTCTGCATAGTAGATATCTACTCTGTAATTTTCTTAAAATAGTTATTGAATCATAATTTCATAATACATAAGCATAATTGCGCTCTTTTTAAAGAGCATAAAAATTAGAGTTTAACGGTTGTTTTTCTTTTGTTTACAAATACCTACTGTTAAAAACGGAATATTTTTTGTTTTACGTAAAAATAATGTGTTTGTTGTAAATGTAGTATGATCAGGGATCAAATATGACAAAAATGTCTTGGGCCCTTTTAAAGATAAAAAACTTACGAAATATAAAATGCACAAGTATTTATTTATATACATTCAGAGTAAATGTTAAATAAGCTCAATTATCGAAATTAATCTTGAAAGGAAAATTACATAAAACTTCTTCGTTGCGTGTTAGGTTAATGTAGCAGTGACGGTTGGCATCTTTCCAATTGTGTTTTTACCTACTGGTAAAGCGTACATTTTCTCCATCTTAAACTTTTAAAAAAATCTGWGGCTAACATGAATGAGTGTGAAGACGAATTAAGTTAGTATTGTTTTTGTATTATATAATGTGTCAAAGTAAATTGTATTTGTATTTCATAAACAGTGCAATAACGTGTCTGCACTTTCGTTTACCTAGCTGAACTTTCGGTTGCACAACTATCATGTGAACTTTACGTGATATACTCAACAAATTCACAAAATGCCATCGTCATTTAGAGAAGTTTCCAAGATATTTAGGTATTTGTCGACTTCGACAGCGGGCATTCGTCGAACCGTATCACTCAATTACTATACAATTGGATCAGTTCCCATGTCGGACGTTTCAAAACTTGGTCAATAGCGTTCAAAAAAACTCGCCCTAAATCGGTACAGACCTTGGGAGTCTTATGTTAACCAGTTAGATCGTTGTGACCTTCCATGGTAATTGTTGCCTCTTCAGCAAGCGCGTGATGGTGTGTATACTAATATGGCATCATCGACTAATTATACTGCTCTAGGTTAGGGATAACGGTAAATGGTGGCCTTAGTGCAAGTCTGTAATAGCAAACGGTGCAAAGCAATTTGCATACTGTCAAATTTTATTTTATAATGGACTTTTATGTTATTTATTATTAATCAACACTCAGGCATAAGGACATATATTAAACTACATTGAATGAAACCATGAAATAGTCTATAATATATATTCCTAGTAAAATGAGGATAGAGGAGCATGAAGCTTTTATTATGTTTTTCCAGTGTGTAGGTTGAATCCTAACTACAGTATATTTAAATCATAAAATTATGTCTTCTAATATCGTTCATATTTCACACTTTCCTGAGGACTAGGTTTTTAAAGTGTAAATGATCCAAAAACTTTCCCAGCTTCTTTTGTTTGTTTAATTTAATTTTAAAATCGTCTATGATACCAGATTCCTATAGGCTTTGTTTGTAGGAACTGCAAAAATCTTCATAACATAAATACTTTGGATGTAATTCATTTTTCTTTAGCTCGATCTCAGCTGGAGTACGTAGTACTTATTTGGCGCCCATTATAAAATACCAATTTGAACGAGTCCATTTAAAGACTATTTTTTAAATTACTTTCTTTAATTTTTGATAGTATAAGATCTTTCAAGGACAATTGCTTTTAAAACGGCTTTCTGTAGCGGACACTTTGTGTAGGTACCTCCCAAGAATATTAGAGTTCAGTATTGCGGTGGCAGAAGACCGTATAATAAAATTTCGCACGCTATCAAGCATATTATACGGTGTTTAAAAGCAACTCCGACGTTCATATCTCTTCATTTGTTATTGTGATGTACACAGCATTGTGTGGCATCGGCACTTTCTCGCTGAGGTCCTGAGAAAACGCAGCGAACTACAAAAACCAATCGAAGTTAATGACACTGAATCGTTAATAAATAAATTTTCTTCCTTGCGATGAACTTTCACTCGACCGTGCTCGCTTATTAAGTGCACTCTGTCCGTGTAATAACTGTATTTTCCACTTGAAGAGCGCACGATCAATAACAATTAGCTTGTGTAACTTTATAACTAGAACCGTGTAAATGATTTGTATACGAATACGGACGGTAATCATAATACGTAACACTACAAATATGTATTATGGCGTGCAACAATAGTGTGGGTAAATTAGACTGTTTTATGGGTTAACATTGTAAAGCAATGATTCACAAAAATCGAAATTTAAGTAGATTTACGAAAATGATGCTCTTCAATTGATTTTAACGAAATCTTTATTTAAGAACTCATCCTTCACTGGTCGCCTGTATTCAGGTGTTGGTATATGCCAATTTCTTCTACCGTAGCATCGAACAGCTAACTTTCTTGTGTTAAACGCTCGTGACATAAAACAATAAGCATTTACAATTCCAGTACTATTTACTTTCATCCAAAGATTTAACGCAATTACGAGCTGTTAAATTCTGCGTACACTCTTGACAAGCAAATTATTCTGCTCACGTTCTGCCAGATGGACGATCGAAAAGGATTCGGTCGTCTGCATATCCTGAGCGATTTCGCATGCTTGCGTTATTAACGTGGAATTTCAAATGAAGCACACACTAGACACTTTTACTTGTCCATATTTGTAATAAGTACACGCTAACAATATGCGCATTGTATTACATAAGCTGCAACTTTTGATTAAGGTCTGTAAGCTCTGATTTGAGCTTTCATTAGACATTTGCTGAAAGAATAAATTGATATGGAATAGTCTTGAATGAAATTTAAAAATCAGTACAAAACTGTATTTTTATAGATTCCAGATACATAGCTCTAAAGACAATTCATTTGTCAGTTAGATCAGATATCATAAGCGAGAGCTAAGAATTGTGCTATATTATAATATATGGGAGCATTACGTGAAATTGTGGAATACACCTTTCTAAGGAAGCAAATTGTAAATGAGAGGTTGTTAACCTGCATAGACAGTACCTCTCTGGACTTCAGAATATAATGGTGTGTTTATTATGTAAGTGAATAACCAATACATCCCAGCTCTTTATAAAGTTCATCTTCAAATGGCACTTTTTCGTCTCTAGAACGTTCCATCACCGTGTGAACTAGATTTAAACTATACAAAGTCTTTTATGGACGGTATAGGCATATGTACAGTCGTTAGCCAATGGTTAGTTATCTAATTATTGCCGAAACCGGCCGTCAAAAAGTGTTAATAATTGCGGTGTTACTAAAAAAAATACGGTTTTCGTAATATATGAAGGAATACGTGCGTATTTAATAGCCCTTACTTTTGGTTTAGCTATTATGCAAATCTTTAGCATTTATCTTTTAATCAAAATATTCGATTTAACTGAACTAAATGAATAATTCAATCATAATTCACAAGTTGCAACTCCAGTGCTAATATAATTTGCAATATAACTGTAAATAAAAAAAACCCTAAGCGCATTGATTTAGAGAGCCTAAATAGGTACGTAGACTTCTTGAATGTGTTGTACTCTGAATCTCTTCACTGCTTTTGGGTGGGTTTTGGTGAAAAAAATAAGCAGTTATTTTGACAGCTTAGTCGTTTATTAAAAAACAGCAATCAATTAACAAACCGTAACTACTCAACTAAATGTCGTACACAGGTTGCGTGATTATCGGGAGCACTACATCACCCCCCAGTTAAATTGGGGTGCGATCACTCAGCACGATTTAACTAACTAAGTAACATGAAAGGAAATATGAAAAGAAAGCAAACATCAATCAATGAATAACTGATTACATAAATAGTAGTATACTATACTCAAGAATACAAGGAATAGCATTTCTTCAAATTTATGATATTATGAGGACCCACAATCCGTCCTTCGGAATCTGTTAACAGATGGGAATTAGAACCCTTAACCTCAATAACAGTATAAGGACCCTCGTACAAAAGGAACAATTTTCGAATTTCACCCTTTTCGGCGGTCGATAGTGGATGAGTTTTCACTAAAACCTGGTCGCGAAATTCAAAGACGACTGGGTTGACCTTAGCCTGATAGGCTTGCTGTTTCCGTCCCTTCCTCCTGTCAACTCTACCCCTGATCAGTTCCCATAGTTGTTGTGGTGGTACGTCCATATGAATGGATTCGGGAAAGTCGAGTATGTGATGAATATTATTAGACGGTACTTCACCCCACATTACCTGTATTGGCGCGAAGCCGGTAGATTCATGTACTGTATTATTAATGCAATGTTCAATGTCTGATAGGACAAAAGCCCACTTGGTATGTTTATGATGGCAAAAAACTCCAAGAAGACGACTGATCTCCCGATTTACCCTCTCCTTCGCATTTCCCTGAGGAAAGTAAACAGACATATGCAAGACTTTGATTGTTCTCCGCTCAAACCTTCAAGCCATGCTTGGGAGCGAAATTGAGTGCCATTATCAGTTAGTATGGCCTTTGGAACCAATACATTTTGGAAATAGCGATTTACGTGCCGGAGAATGGCTTGAGTCGTCGCACTCCTTAATGCATAAAGCTTAGTATATTTGGTAAATGAGTCCACTATGACTAACAATTGTGTAGCTCCAGCCCTGGATGCCGGCAACGGACCCATTAAGTCCAAAGTCACCAGATCCCCCCGGGTTGATTAGGGCTTACCATATTAAAAGTACCTTTAAGACCCTTACTACAAGTGGTCTTTTGGCAGATGTCGCATGAGAGCACTACCTTTTCCAGTTTTCAGCATTCCTTTCCAAAAGAATGTTGCTTTCATGTGGGCATAGGTTTCTTATACCCAAAATGTCCAGCGTCAATGTGTTGTTGTGGTCAAAGTTAGTATTTGAGATTTGGGCACGCACAACTTGTACCCTGATGATTCAGGTTCACCTCTTTTGAAGAGAATACCGTTGTGCAATTTGTGCAAGCCTTTCAGGCTAAGGTCAACCCAGTCGTCTTGGAAATTGGCGCCGAGGTTGTAGTGAAGACTCATCCACTATCGAGAGCCGAAAGGGGTGAAATTCGCAAATTGTTCCTTTTATACGAGAGTCCATATACTGTTATTGAGATTTAGGGTTCCAATTCCTATCTGTTAAAAGATTCCGAAAGACGGATTGTGGGTCCTCATAATATCATAAATTTGAAGAAATACTATTCCTTGTATTCTTGAGTATAGTATATTACTATTTATGTAATCAGTTATTCATTGATTGTTGGCTTTCTTTTCATATTTCCTTTCATGTTACTTAGTTAAATCGTGCTGAGTGATCGCACTCTAATTTAACTGGGGGGTGAWGTAGTGCGTKATTAAAAGGCTCCCGATAATCGTGCAACCTGTGTACGACATTTAGTTGAGMAGTTACGTMTTGTTAATTAATGATGGCTGTTTTTTTAATAAACGACTGAGCTGTCAAAATAATTGCTTATTTTTCTKACCAAAACCCAAAAGCAGAGAAGAGATTCAGAGTACAACAATTGGCGCCCCACGTTGGGCGTTTATAAAAAAAAACAGCAATCAATTAACAAAACGTAACTATTACTCAACTAAATGTCGTACACAGGTTGCATGATTATCGGGAGCCTTCTAATGACGCACTACAGATGTATGTGCGGATTAACCGGAGGATATTCTCCTCACCAGGAGTTTATAATTTATATTTCAAAGCAGGTGTAATAAGATTGTAACAGTTACCAATAACTGTTTTTGTTTCTTAAAGTTAATGTTTACAATGGTTTCCGAGGTAGTTTTTTTACATGGACCGTTTTCTAAATGTTTGTCCAACATATTAAAGATACATCTCACCCCATAACTTGTAAAAACTGAAAACTAATCTAACAACACAGAACTGAACGCATTTGAAGACATTTTTATCCAAAGGAACAAGGATAACTTAATGAATTCAGATTTAGGCCCGATAATTAGATAAGGGATTTATTTAAGCACACAATTCAAATAGTATAAGTAATGATGTTTTGTTGACCACCTCCGCTGAAGACCTAGTGAGGAGAATATCCTCCGGTTAATCCGCCGAAGAAGTCCTTCACTCTATTAAAGATAGCAGCTTAGCTGCCGAAACACGTATATAGGCTCCCTAAATCATTTTGGTTAGAGTTTCTTCATTATAATTTGATTACGATAAAAGACCGCACTTAGCTCTTATTTTATTTAACAAAATTTCCGTGTTGTATATCTAATAAATGATGGTATAGCGTTGTCTTCAGTATAATGCTCGTATATACAACAAACAACAGTTGCTAAGTTGTTTGCGTGGTGTCATCAAAATTCTAATCTCAGTACGCTAAATTTGCATCAAAACTGGTTCAGTAGTTCACCAGCTGAATAAACGAGTCGTTGGCCACAGTTTACTTCCTACATGACGTGGACTGTCATCAACTTTTTCCTTAATGGAAAAATATGATTGGGCTACGAGACGTGAAAAGAAAGCATGTTAACAGCAATTATGTATTTTTAACGATGAGTGTGTATGAACAGGCCTTGTAACAATGTTTGATTTTAGCGTTCTTTCTTCCGTGGGTGCGCCAGTGCACGACGTGTGAGAAAATCCATCACGTTTTCTCATTATACTCGAAGCGCACTTCCACTGGGTGAACAGTAATTACTGCCCATAATACGGATTCAAACATGTTTTGCTCCAGCATAGATGAGAGTACACAGTTTGCTGATTCCTAAAACCTATCGAGTATTATATAAATTATTGATAAATAGATAAATTTGCTACATACTCGAGTTATGCTTGTGGCTAATTGGTTCCTTTTTTAATAAAAATAATTTGTATTGTTGCATACCCTGCTCTAAGCACTTGCAACATTGTTGCCATTTTCCAACTATTACATCTGTCCAAAAAACAATTTGAAACTTTATTGTTTTTCAAAATTCCTTATGGTTAATGTAACTTAGAAATGTTCTCTTATTTTTGTGTTCGTAGATAATTGGGTATTATCACTTTTTTTTAACATTACTTAAAATGAATCTTGAAGTGCATATATATCGTACGCCATGTTAAAAAATATGTATATATTTGTAGGTAGGACTTACCGCCAAAACGCTTCTATCCAAGGTTATTCAACTCGTGACGTCAAGTGTCATGTAAATATTACCGAGAACCGAGGAGCCTACTGTTTAATGATGTAGTATGTAGTATCATTCTTGTATTGGAAAAGCTTTTGTGTGGTGTTTATTGAAAGGACAGTGTAAGAGGTCGCACCAAAAAGTGATTTGTTTAGTTTTACAAGCATCTATTATGTATGGAAAACAAAGCAAGTGTTGTTTTGTACATGGTTATAAAAGTATTTCAGTCAGTACAGCTAAGAAAAATTTTGTAACCGTTCCTCGAGATTATCAACGTATGAAAAAGTTGTTTAAGGTCCCTAGACGTGATATGCCGAAATCGCAAAGTTTGTTTTTCTGTTGTGAAGATCATCTTAATTCTTACTGCAAGTTTTATTATTCTTTTTGGGGTTATAAATGTTTACCATTCAGTTTCCATTTTGTTATAGCTGGAAGAGGATATGAAAAATTATATGCGTTTTAAGTTGATAGAGGGAAATGTTATATTAAAGAACGACGTTGTTCTCCATATATTCGACTGTTAGCCAGACCGGATACGAGCCGCAAGAGTCCCGAGAATAAATGGCAATTTATATTTATTCTGACCTCTAAAAAAAAATGTCAAGTTTAGGGTACATTTTTGATTCTTACATTCTTATGTTTACAAATAGTATGTTTCCAACAACCCACTGTGATCAAATTATCAATGCCTCGTTAATTTGATAAAAAGTACACTTACGCTGTTGCTTTTACGTTCCCCATCTCCGCCGCGTTGAACCGCTCGTCGCTGTACACAAATTCCATAACAATGAACATGCCTTCGGTAGTCATAAGTCATAAGTAGTTCACTTTTTTTGGTGTATTTCAATTCGCTTGTCACAAAATGAACGCAAACAACAAACTGATAATTTGACGGGCTTAGGCTGACGCATGACGCGCTGACCCCAGATGTAAACAAGCAGCCATTTACAAGACACCTGACGTCACGGCCAATATGTTCGCGTTCTGGCGGTCCCTTTTAATATTCACATTTTTAATATTAAAAATACACCTTACGATCCATTTTTTCGAATTTATAAGCTGTCACAGCTATTTTGTGGTTTAGATGCTACCTATTACCTATTTTCAGAGAGATAAGAGCACCGTTTCGGCGATCTCGAATTTTCTGGACTCTGTGATTGGTTTTCTTGATAACGGTGAGGGGGTTCTTGGTATCTTTTGTGATCTATCCAAGGCCTTTGATTGTGATGATAGCACATATCTGGTTTGCCTCATATTTAGACAAACGTAAGCAGATGGTGGAGGTGTGGGGCAGGGGTTACTCATCATCAACTGAGAAGTTCTGTTCGAATGTGCAAGTGGTGCATCGTGGCATTCCTCAGGGGAGTATTCTGGGCCCAATTTTGTTTCTGTTGTATACAAACGATATCGTCAGCAGCATTAATCATTGCAAATTTACTCTTTTTGCAGATGACACCAGCGTTATTATCAGATCTTCGAAAAGAGAAACACTCATTTGCAAGGCCTCAGAGGTCTTGTCGAATATTCAACGTTGGTTCTTTGCAAATAAGTTGGTACTAAATTGTGAAAAAACAAATAGCTTGTTATTCCTCACACCCCGTGGAACCGCGGAAAAGTTCACTGGTAATATATACGCCCTAAGGACATATCATGCCTGTGGAGGATTAAACCTAGTGGTTTGTATACGGCATTTGACTTGACCACCCCTGATCCCGACTAGTATTATTCTCAACACTACGTTTCGGCTTTATTTTTAGCAGCCTTCATTAGATGGTGTAACAAACAGAAAAGTTAATACATGATACATTAGGCATCGCACATTCGTTAAAATATATAGAAATAAAAATTATTCCGCCAAATTTGATCTATGTCAAGGTGTCATTATCATCGTTTGATCATCTTAATATGGTGTTATTAAAATGTGCATTGATTGGATTTGAAATTAATAATTATTTAATGTTGTATTACTTGATTCTTTTACATTTGTTTTGTCATCAACACAATGTTTTATGTTTTTTATATAAATCATTTCTAGATTTTGTTTTTTTGCGAGTAAGTTGTTCAGTGTGGCGGTATCAAAATCAAAATTATAGTTTGGCTCATTTTTGTGCTGTAATTCCGTGCAACAGCAGACGTAGCTAGATTGAAAAAACTATGTTTTTTAGCCTTCCAAAGGATGTTCAGATGTTTGCTGTTGCTTAGGACAAACCATTGATAATGTTTGGAAGTAAAAAATCCAATAGACCACGACCTATGAGCCTGACAATATTGAATTACTAAAGTGTTTTTTTTTATTTTATTGTTGATATAATTTGAAATATTGTCCTTGACCATGTGGAAACCCTGGTTGTCCTTTGAAACTTTGTCTATATCCATGTGGGAAATTGTTCTTTTTAGCCTTCATATCTTTTGCTGATTACTCATACTGATTTTTCATATGTCCCATATGAATATCCAAAATTTTTCAAGTAGCAGCCATAGACAATGATTGCTTTTTGGAATCTTTAACGGTAACACAGCATTCAACAGCTTGTTCAATATCCATACCATCTTCGTGTAGAAGGAAATGGAAAAATGTCAAACTGTCTTTTAGGTTCCCACGTTCACATGATAAAGCTATACGTTTCAGATCTGTAGCAAACTCCTCAATTGGTTCATTGCTTTGTTGCTTGTACGAAAAAAAAAACAACTTAAAATATTTTAATGTGCTTGAAATTTGCTTGCTGATTAATTCTGTATTTTTTCTGAAATCTCCAAATAGTTAAGTTTTGATGATATCTGCTAAGACTGTCAAAAATGTTGGGTATTTGTTAAATGCTTAAACTTTGAAGCCATGTGTGTAATAGATGTTTAAGTGACAACTCAGTCTGATCTATGGGACACTGAACAAAAAATCACTTTATTAACTACCCGAATTGCTACTGCTGAAGCTACGGGCAACGCTGAAGATGGTACGGCTCACTTTTCCGTTAATTATAATTAGGCTGCTCATTATACCCGCTGGCTGGGTTGCTAATAAACAGATCTTAATAATAATTCATCCGTATACAACGTTACGACTTTCAAATACCAAATCTGACAGACTCATCCCAAACAAAGGTTGTTACGGGCGTTTGCAACAGACACGTAAATCGATGCAACTATGCGGATTGCACAAGCGACTGTCATGTTTGATCAGATTCTAAAGCCGTTTCTCAAACAACCTGGAGGAGCTGAAAAAATCCCATAACATTGCGCAAATCCCGTTGCTAAGGCGAGATATTAATACCCGAAGAAAGTTGTTATTCAAAAATGACCAAATATGCAAAACAATTTATTTATATATATTTTTAAGGTTGTTGGGAAATGTGTTTAGTTTGCAGAATGGTTTTGAGCATCTTGCAACATGGATAGGCGCCTTCGCAGGCATTCTGTAAACAAGGCTGTGTATTTGACGATATTTTAAGATGTATGCACTAACAGCTATTGCAGGACTAATGAGCATTGCAGCTAGCTGACACTGACCTACAAATTAGGACTCTAATGAAAGCACATCTGCTTTTATGCTTACTTCGAATCTTCAAGGATTATGCAACTATAAAATCTAACCAAAAAATTGCATAAGTATCTTTTTTAATAAAATTTTTTTATCAAAAATAGGAAGAAATTGAGAAGTTTCATCTTTTTTTCAAATTATTTTCACGTTAATAATACATTAGTTAGTCCTTAATCTTTAAGAAGTCTTTCACTGTAGGAAGTGAAATTAATATCTATGAATGTGCTCCTACATACTTAGTGATGTAACATAATCATTTGCAGCTGTTATTTGGACAAAAACCTTTTACATTGTCCAACTAGCTCCGTCATAAGTGATAGTGAAATTTAATGTAACCTTGAAGCAAACATCATTAATTACATGTTACAAGTACTTACTGTCTCTATATAACACTTCGAAAAACTATAAACATAATTATTATACCAGAAGAAAAAAGAAAGTAGCTGTTTTTTTTACAACGAAATTCAATGTTACCAGTTCAGTGGCACTATAATGATGTTTATCAGGTGCTAGTCATCGGGCTCTTTGTTACAATGCGACATATAGAGGAAACAATAGGTAAATGGTATGCGGAGGATGAAGAAAGTGCAGCTATACTGAGGATGCCGCCCTGGAAATATTTGAGGATAAATCTTTACAGAGAAAGTGAATGTAAATACTATGGATGCAGGTGCTTCATGAAAGTGTGGAACAATAGAGTCCGTCTTATTAAAATTTGAGTTACAGTGACGTCCATAGTTTTATTTTGCTAATTATTTTTGATTTCGTTTTCAAAACATGGTGAAACTGAACGAATTAAAATCGGTAGACAATTTATGTGACATACTATTACGAATATTAGTAGTTGGTATTCACACTTTCACTCCAATTGTTATTATTAGTCTATACAAAATAAACACCACATATTTCAACGACAAGAGCAACAATAAAAAACAAGCAGTAACCAAAGAAATGAAAAATAATTAGTCAAAATAATCCCTCATTGACTGTATACCCGTATAAAGAGTACATACATCCTTCAAAGATCAGGTTTCATTTACCATTCAATTACTGTAGTGGTCTTAGTTCCACTCAGAGTAAACACTTCTAATGATTGTGACCATCGCGTTAAAATACCCTTCATTAATATTCAGACAGGAGTGCGAGGGCTGCCGTTTTGTCAATGATGGGTGCTTAGATGATATACCAAACCGTATAATTAGTTGCTCTCGTAACTGAACGTATATACCACTCCTGCAAGGTTTATTGCTGCATGGCAATTTTGAAGCTATCTACCGGCAAGGTCGTGGAGGACAACATCTTTGGAAACAGTGATTCAACAGGTGTACGCTGACCTATGAACATGCTTTCTCTGGCATTGTTTTAAAAGCTTTGGCATTAGCTCGCATGTGCGGGGACAAAACCCAAGCCGCTTCCTGCATTTATATAAAGTATTCTTTAAAAATACCTGTAACATTTCTTGTTGCAAAGAAGTCGCGAATGGCAATACTTCGGCATAGTTCTGGCTTGGCTGTACTTATTTACTTATTCACCAGTGTGAAGATTGATAATATGATAGTATGGCTAAAACTCAAAATTGTGATAACCTAGTCATGACAATACCTAGAATGTAATAAAGCTGTTGGTTTACTTAACCCTGTAGTTAAACTAAATAATACACATTACACAGCCTCGCCTGTTCCCTTGTCACAAGCTATATATTTCTATGATTTCACTCAACAGTTATTTTGCTCTTATTGATTGGAATTTATATTTGCCATCGGATGATATTGAAATGGCGATTGCTAACTTTTATAGCATCATCTGTTTTGCAATTAATAGTTTTCTTCCCATTGCTAGGGTGTCACCGTCTTCTTTTCAGAAATGGTTCATTGGGCAACTGAAGCAGCTTGTCTTCGATAAAAAAAGCATATGTCAAATTTAGAACCACACGTTCTGCTCATGATTCTGACAATTTCTCAGCCTTAAGGAGACTTTGTAAGGAGCTTACCACAACTTGTTTTAATAATTATATTAATTGTGCCGACACTTCCGTTACTGGGGATCCCAGGTATTTCTGGAAATAATTTAAGGATCTAAAGGGTGATAACTCCTTCCCTAAGGGAATGTTTTTGGACGGCATTTCTACACACACTCAAAGTAGCACAGGGATTTGTTTTTGAAAAATTTTGCTAATAATTACTGCCAGGATAAACTTGATATCAATTGTGATTATCTCTCTTCTAGGATTGTGAGGCTTCACTGACTTTGAGTCATTTTCCTGGTTTTTGGAAGTATGGTAATTACAAACCAATTAGGCCGGTCAACCACTTCTAACTTGCTAAATTATCAGCAACACTTACTGTCCAGAATTGGACTAAAACTGCAGATTGATTCCATTTATACAGATTTTTCTCGAGCTTTTGATAGGGTCCATCACGACCTTCTTTTACGTAAATTAAATTAGGTTTCCCTTGCGTATTTCTCGCATCTTGTGGGTCGTGAGCAGTCAGTCAAGTTTGGCGGATATGTGTCTGATTCCATGTGTGTTCCCCAGGGTTCGCATTTGCGGCCAGTCTTGTTTTCCTTATTCATTAACGATATTGGTAGATGCTTTAAATACTGCGGTTATTTGTTGTTTGCAGATGACATGAAGATTTTTCTTCCTATTAGAAACTCAGAAGATTGCCTGAAGCTTCAGATTCTCTTGTAGGGTGGTCTAAGGATTATGTTATGTCCTTAAATATTACTAAATTCCATTGCATCACCTTTGTCAGAAGGAGCAGATTAATACATTTTAATTACTCCATGAATAATTTGAAATTGAATCGCGTTAGTGAGATTAAGGATCTTGGCGTTATTTTTGATGAGTAGCTTACGTTCTGTCCCCATACTGATAAATTATGTAGTATTTATTATGCATTTTGAGGAACGGGAGACATTTGTCGGTTGATTCATTAAGGAGAGTTTATATAGTGTTTGTTCGATTATTGTTGGAATATGCCTCACCAATTTGGTCGCCACATTATGCAGTTTATGTTTCACAGCTTGGAATAGGTCCAAAAAAAGTTCTTGAAATATGTTGCTTACCGTATTGGTCAAGTACTTGATAGCAACTCGTGCCTCGCGATACTGAGTTTTCTTTTAAATCTAAGTAGTCTAGAATCGCATAGAGTTTTGGGTGATTTATTGATGTTATATAAGGTTGTCAGGGGTAAAGTTGATTGTTATATTTAAATGTTGTTTAATTAACTATTAATGTATATGTAATTAGTTTTGTAGTTAATAATAATAATAATAATAATAATAATAATAATAATTTATTATTGTAGTTAATATAGATATGTAACTAGATGCATGTTKTATAATGGGGTTTCCCTTAAATAAATAAATAAATAAATAKATCACWGTATTATGGGTCAATTCGCTAGCACCCTTAATCGGCATTWAATTTATAGTTGCTTTAACACTAATGATTTGTAGTGCCGAATTTTGCTCAATTTTACCGTTTGTCTTTGCCCTGAAGCTACTAAAGTCCTTGGATATTCCACCAGAGATAAGAAATCAAGCAGGGTAAACCTCTGCGGACGAAGAAATTTACAGTAAATTGATAGAATGGAAAGCTGATTCATTTTCGGAAACTGTGCTGCTTGCATATTTTGCAAAATTGTGGAAACCCTGAAGACATCGACCGTATCTATTCGATGTTAAGAATAACCTTATCAATAAAAATTAAATTGGTATTAGCAAATATTCCAAGTTGCGTTTTACGGTTTTAAAATTAAGAAATCTAAGTCTAAACGTCAAAAACTACAGCTTCTTAAGGCAGGATCGGGGTAGCCGAGGAGGTGGCGTTGGGGTATATATATACGCAATTCTTTAAATTACAAAAAAATACTATCGACAACATTATCATCGTTCGAATCATTGTGGCTATCTTTGGCTACAGATAAGCATAAAATAGCATTCGGTTGTGTATACAGAATACAGACCCCCGAACTCTGATACAAAAGAATTTCTCGATGCTTTTGAAGAAGTTTTTGTGTGTCGGTGACTTCAACATAGATTTATTAAATTTCGGTACAAGGTTGGTAGAAAATTTTATGTCTATTGTAGAATCGTTCAAGTTATTACCGAACCACCTAGAATCATTAACTATTCATTCACGCTGTTAGATTTAATTTTTACTACTATGGACTGTATCAGTAATGTGTCTGTTATAGACGCTCAAATTTCTGACCACTGTGTAGTTTCATGTAGAGTTCGTGTTAATACAAGCGTTTCTCCACCACATATTAAATTATACAGAGATTTGTTGAAATATTACGCACAAAACACTAAACCTGAAATTAAAGAGCACTTCAAGTTTGAATATGATGGTGAATCGGTAATTTTAGAAGTAATTAAAGGAATCAAATCCAAGGCACACGGTCCTGATGAGCTCAATATTACTTTAATATCTCTCTGTTGCCCGTATATTCTCCCATTTATTACACATATCACGAATTAGTGTTTAAGAAAATCATAATTTCCGTATGCCTGGCCCAAAATAAAAAATAAAGCAACCAACAGAGCATAGTCACTTAAGATCCATAAACATATTATGCACATTTTCAAAAATCCTTGAAAAAGTGATGGAAGGACAAATTAGAAGATGCGTGGAGAATAATAACATCTTGCCTTTGAAGCAATCGGGTTTTCGTCATAGTTGTCAAACAGCATTAGCACACATTGTTCACGATGTTATTCCAGAATGGGATTTGGACAAAATAACAATTTTAGTTCTGCTTGATTGTTCAAAAGCATTTGATACCATAAACCACAATATCCTATTCAATATGTTACATTATCTAGGCTTCGACAACAGTGCTTTTCTATTGCTGCAATCATTCTTAAGCGACAGGTTCCAAAGTGTAGTTATTCAAAATAGAGAATCATCAGCTCTGCAAGTCTCGTCTGGTGTTCCACAAGGGAGTATATTACCATTATTATACTGATGACACACAATTGTACTACTCTTTCTCATACTCAGACCTAACAGATGTTAGTCGTTTAATTAATTCTGATCTAAGCAAGCTTCTTGTCATTTCGAAAAAGCATTTGCTTAAAATTTATGCAAATGGTTTTTGCCAATGATTTGTACAGAAGTATTGTTCAAGATAATATTCGTCTTTGTGTTGGTGAAGATTTACGGTGCCCAGGTAAAAAGTCTCGGATTAGTAATAGATAATAAGCTACGTTTCAAAAAAAAAGGTATCGTTGTTAATTGGTAGGGCATACACAGCACTAAGGTTGATATACCCACAAAGACAATTTTTGAACCAGGATACCAAGAAAATTTTGCTGACACAATATATGGACCTTGTCTGGATTACGAGGATAAACGGCGCATATAGAAGGTACAAAATTCATGTCTGCGGCTTATGTTTGGGGTATGTAGGCGTCGGAGAATTTCGCATAAGTTGACCAGTGTTAACTGGCTTAATATGCACAATCGTCGTTGCTTGCACATGGGCTGTTTCTTTTATAAAATTCTTGTCTCCAAAAAACCTTAATATTTGTATAAAAAAATTACATTTCGGACCGATATCTTCAACCTCAACTTAAAGAGAAAAAATGTGCTTACAATACCTAGTCACCACGAACAGCTGTTTAAACGCTGTTTATCGTACCAAATTGCATCTCTTATCAACAAATTTGTTACTTACGACATTGTTTTCAGTTCATTATCATTCAAACGCTATAACAAATTAGTTTTCCAAAAATTAAAACATCTCCAATGTTTATAGCACTTATGCTTTCATCTTTTTTCTTCTGTTCTCTTTCTCCATCTTCTTCTTCTTCTCCTTTCACTTCAATTCAATGTCTCTGCTTCAAATAGAATAGTAATAATTTAGTTCTACGGCATGGGTCGAAGAACAGCTCTGATTTCAATTTCAGAGGCTGAACTCATGACCACTTGTTGCCTAACAAAATACATTATTATTATTATTGTTATTATTATTATTATTATTATTATTATTATTATTATTTTTATTATTATTATTATTATTATTATATTTGTAACACAATTTTTAAAAGTACAATTGACCATACTTAATCCTAAAGACATTTGATTTGAGGAAATCGAGTTGTCTATTTTAATGGTTTCGCCAGCACTATTTGTTTGGCATCAGCTTTATCTGCTGTTAATGGCAGCCTTCCACTTATTTAATCTCCCAATGTTTTCACAGCCTATTTTCTATTTGTTTTCGAAAGAATTGAAAATATGCTAATAGAACATTCTCGCTGGGGCCCTTTACCTTCTTTTCATTACATAATTTTTGAAATCATGTTCATATGCTGTCTCATATTGAATTCTAGACTTCAATGGTAACAGTGCATCGATTGCTAGTTTCGACGATTCCTAGCAACGCCTTCTCAAGAAGAAGAAGGCACTGTTCCTAGACATCGGATACAACACTGTCACTGCTCTCGGTCACTAGAATCAGAAAAACCTATAGGTAATAAATAATATGAATTGGTAAATGCGTTTTTTTTATTCTCGCGTGAATTTTGGTAATGAGCTTAATTCTACCACGTAACTTGTATAATAATAGAGTTGTAGCTTTTATACCGTACACAATTTATTTTTTATAGAATGTTATAGTGATTAATTTAAGAAAGCAGGATATAACAAACCACTTCCTTTTATATGAGTATTCGAGTGCATACTGAAATTGAAGACCTATTGTTAGGATTGCCAAACTTTTTGAGTGGTTTTTTGCATATTGCCTCCAAAATGAGGACATCTGCATCACGTGAAACAGTCACATGTTTTGGCCACCTGTCTCAAATGACGACCAATACATACCAAACCTCCACAACATCGATTTTTGTTCGAACCTGTTTTGTTTTCATTATTAAGCGAGCTTTGCGAAACACCAAGCATGAAATGTATAAAAACGACTCGGGGCATCACATGACTGTTGCAGCCGCCAGTTACATAATCAGATTCTTACTAGAAAGAGACGTTTAAATATTGCCTGTTCTCCGGGCTCGTAGTCGACATACCCAACTGCAGTAAATCACAAGCAGATGTCCTTTTCCTTAAACATCTAACGCAATTCCTGGGGCATTAAAATTTGCACATCTTTTGAAATGCTACGTTGTATAATGAGCTACTTGCACCCAAAAACAATAAGGTGTGTGGATTACACACACAAGAGGTGCGTATTAAACAATCTTCTAAGGCAAGGAAGGCGAGCAGTGATTTGTTGCAAACGTGTGTAATTTGAGACAAAGAAATGTGATGAAACATCGCATCTTTCCGGGTGAATTCGCCCGAAGCCCATTGTATTCCCACTTTAATAACGTACTGCAGCTTACGTAATCATAATTATTGTGTCTTGATAGAGCAGGTCGTTGTGCCTAATGCATACAAGGAACCCATGCTTTTTTGCTTACGCGGGTTAAAGCTCATTACGCAATTATTATACTTGGATACCTTCAGCAGTAATTTTTCTAAGCTTGTACGTTTTCTGACTGTCTTTTGATTGTTTTACTGCCAAATGACATAATGGTCCTTAGATAATACAGTACCATATGACACAAAAAATGCATATGGTTCTACATAAAAAATGATGACATCATATCTCCGTCATAGTTTGGACTGCTTTCTTTAAATCGTCTCAAAATAAATTTCTTTTTTACTTCTTTCGTTATTTTATCGACACTCTGTATATAATACAATGTGGATCGAATAGTTCGATAAATTTCAATCAACACTAGCATTTTTTTTACAAAATGATGACAACTCGTGTGTGCTTTAAAATCTGAAGCTTTTCGGAAAGCCTATCTTCACCAAAAGTATTTAAATATTCTTTTTATCTGCATGATTGTGGTGTTGCTCAATTACAGCCTTAATGAGGCAACACAGAATTTACAGCCTAATTAAACGATATTTACGCTTCAAGAAACTTTCTCATACAGCTACGTACAGAAATCCTCTTTATTAATCGAATACGCATATAGTGTGAAGCAATCCGAATGCGTCCTTGAAATCTTAAAGCTGTCAAGAATTTGATATCGTAAGGAACTTTCTTCACACTCTTATTAGCATAAACCGAGAATCATTTGCATTTACAGCCACGCTATGAGACTTCTAAATGACTACAGGTTTGTAACTATTTGTAGTTAATAAGCTTAAACAAGTATTTTTAAAAACAGACTTTTTCAGTTGACGTATTTCATGTTTAATTTTTGTCACTGAATACAGAGAGTTCTTTTTTGGTCTTCTAACTTGGCGGATTGGTATGTTTCAGTAAAGTAAGTGATCTTTCTTTAAAGTTTCTAGTTATTCTCGTGATTACTTGTACAAATTTATATTTGGACTTGTAACTTGGGGTTATTAAATGCCTTTGCTTGATTTTGTTTTTTTACCTTACATTTCTTATAGTTAAGTTAACGTGAAGTGTACTAACTTTTGAAAGAGTAGTGGATGTTTTTCAATTAAAATAATTAGGTTTGTTGAGATCCTCAAAACTCAACAGGTGATAGCGTATCAATAAAAATCCAGTTTAATTTGAAATTAACAAGAATATGACAACTGTTTCGTCACCAACAAAGAGCAAGTATGAGTTACTCATGTACTCAGATAACATCACGTCTTCTTTCTGCCTTTCCATCAAACATCAGCCAGTTAAAAAAGAGCCGGATATATATGCATTTAGAATTGGCGGTACGGCCTTGATCTAGTAAATGTACTATAATAAATTTACTTGTAAAAGGAAGATATCGTGACAAGTCATTGCTGTAGCATCCTCGTTGCCCTTGGATCTGTTGTATGCAGAATGGTTAACGAGCTAACAATGACATAATTTCAAAGAGGGTTACTAGAAAGTCATATATGTACTTACCTGGTGCAGTGCTAATCAGTAAACACTATGCAAAATAAATGTATCATGACTTCTGTTACAGATTGCGAATTATAAAATTTCATTATTTATAGTATACCTCTTTTCTTTGTGCATAATTTATCTAAGAACTTCTTGTTTAGTACTATGTCGAAATTTAAACATTTGTAGAAAGATTTGAACAAAATTTAACATAATGCCGCAAATTGTGCTTTTTGGACCAAGACGTCAGTATTAAGATGGTAAGTACTACTTTTTTCGATGTGCTTTCTCATCTGGTAGATCTCGTAACATAACTTAGTAGAACAGTGTCAAACTAAATAAAGTACAGTACCAATAATTCCAACACTGTTTTAATCAAGAGAACCATTGCAAGATTATCTCTTTTCATTTACACGGTGCGATATCAAAACATGATTTAGTAACAGCATTAATGCAATGAATATTCCATATTATCATTGAGTATAACTCAATGATATTACTGAATCATCCAGAACTAAGGCTCAGCTAGTACGAAAATTACGGGACCATAAACTAAAAAGAAAAGCATCGAATGAAATGCTAATAACATAAAGAAAATGTATTTAAACCCATTTACAAACTAAACAAATAACTCCATAACCTGCTATTTGTGGATATGAAAGAAGTCATTATTAAATCACTGAACTAGGTATAAGGCAATATTTTGTGAAATTGCAACAACCGACAATAAATAAGTAACTAATTGTTAAATGCGAAGTTGAATTTTAAAAGCTTTTTATTTATTGTACCGGATTTATAATATAAAATAAGTATAATAATAAGCATCCCTTTGTACGTTCAAAACTAGATAATGTTAACAATCCATTAAAAATCAACTTATATTCTAATGTAGTTTTAACTTATGACAAAAACATTATTAACGATATAGATATGAATTATAATGTAAATGTAAACTTTGACGATGTTTTTGACGCTTTTTTGACATTAATCAAGCTTTAGTAACAAATATAGAATACTTCGAAGAGCTACTTAACCCATCAGAAAATAGAACAAATCGTACAGAAAACACATAAATAAATTATAAAAGGAAGGAGGAAGAAGTAAAAAAGAGAGTTAATATAAACAGAGGAAGAACTGGAAAATAGTACCAATACACAAAAAGGAGATACAAAAGGATGTGGAAGTTATAGATGATTTACATAGTTGAGTATAGTAGTAAGTTGTATAAAAGAACAATGGAAGCAAGATTAAGAGAAAAGCTGGAACCACGACAATTACATGAAGTAGAAAACGAGTTTAGAAGAAGGTGAAGCACGCAAGACCACGTATTTATGATTAAACAAATGGCTAAAAAAATGGGCAAAAGGAAAAGGAATGTTTGTCAGTTTTGGACTTAAAGAAGGAATTCGATAACGTTCTTTAGAAAAGTGCTGTGGCAAAGAGGTATGGATGAAAAGCTGAAAACAAGCACAGGAATAACAAATGGAGAAATAAATGAAAGTATTAACAGGGCAATAAAGGATTACCGCTCACTAAATAAGGTGTTAATATGTGAAAGAGAAATAAGGAGGAAGACAATAAGAATGAGGTATACAAGACTATTTATAGACCCATATTAATACATGGAAGTAAACAATGGGTGTTAAGTGAAGTGAAGTCTGATAAGTAGACTTGTGGTCTGCGTTAAAGAAGAGAATTTTCAACCAAGTTTAGATCGTTATGTTTCATAATGATCAATCCATCATTAAATGTACGAATAGAAAACGTGTCATTTTTTAGATTAATAACTTATAAAGTCTAAACAAGGCACTTTATTTTTGCAAGAATGAATTGAGATATTTAAAAGTTACTAGCAATAATTTACCTACGCTACGATATAAAAATTGTTTTTTTTTTAATTCCAGGGATTAATATTTTGACCGAAGCCTGTGGTAGACTATGAACTTTTAATTCTATGACAAAGTGGAGTAATTAATTTGTACAATACAAGCACCCTTTATATGTATAATGTACTGACCTCTATAAAATCAGTGGAACACCGACAAATATGGATATATGGCATATATGCAATTTTCTGTCAATGTCTGTGAAGCTGTCAATGTCAACAGAACTTAACCTAACTTTAGTAGAGCAGCATATTACTTTCAAAACTTACAAAAATTGCTAAAATTAAACAGTTAACTGAAAAAGGAAACGATATTTGCAACGAATGTAAAAATGGTATTTTATTTCGAGAGTAATGTTGTTCAACCCCCAGCGACCCTGTTTATGGGTATAGATAAGTATGAAAGTAAGTAATATGTCGTTTCATTGATTTTGCATCTAAACATGCATTTTATAGACGAAGATCTTATAAAATGGGGCTGGCCTGAAGATGTATGGTTTCACGTAGCTGACGTATCATCAGCACACGTTTATCTAAGGCTTAAGAAGGTTTTTGTTTGTGTTTTCGAAATTATCCTGATGTTGCACAAATGAGTTTTAGGGACAAACATTAGACGACATACCAAGTGCCGTTCTTGAAGACGCAGCTCAGCTGGTTAAAGCAAACAGTATAATGGGGAACAAAATGAACGATGTAGAAGTTATATATACTATGTGGTCTAATTTAAAGAAAACGCCTGCTATGGAAGTAGGGCAGGTGGGTTTCCACAAGGAGAAGGAAGTGAGAAAAATTAAAATCGCTAGGAGATCCAATGAGATTGTGAATAGGCTGGAAAAGACGAAAAAAACAGAAAATCCGGGTAAAAACTACTGTAAGCTAATAAGATATAAATCTATACCTATTTTACAGATTTTAGAGCAGAAAGAGAAAAGAGAGACCGATTAGAACGAGAAGATAAGAAGAAACTTTTGAGGGAACAAAAAGAAAGGGAAAAGGAGGCTGAGAGAAGGAAAAAAGAAGAGGCGGAATTGCGCAGTTACAGCACCCTAATGAACTCTGACAATATGGCCAAATACAATGATGGGAATGATTCGGATGAATTTATGTAATTTTCCATATTGTGTGGTATTAATTTTAAGTTTTTATAAGTGAGTTTATATTTCAAGAATATACTAAATGATTTTGTTGTGCTCATAAGAGACAATGAGTTTCCGTTATTGTAGAATTATAGCAACTTGGTTACCCTAAATATCTATGACAGATTATAAATTCAAATAATTTAGACACTTCTTCTGGATAGGCTGAATATGTGCTTTAATTTTTATTTAAAAAAAAATAAAGTGCATAGTTTAAATAATTGAATTATTTCAAAATTTTACAAGTCATAAAAATTTAGACAAAGCTTTTTATGCCATTACAATACTCATTTATTTTAGAACAAAGTACCAAAAAGATACTTTTAGAAAATACGAAAAAGATATTTTTCCTTACTTGGTATAAGAAGAAACTAAATGGCAGCGAATTAATTGAAAAAATTGGCTTCTATATTCAAAACTCCATCAGACAAGTTTGAAACTGCAAGATTTGACTACTTTAATAACAGAGGCTTCCAAAATTCTCTTTCAGGCAACTAAATTAAATAAAACAAAAGGTAACCGAAGGAGCCACAATACAACATACCTGAAAAAAAAAACCATTCAGAAAGGGGCTACATTTTTGTTTGTTTGAATGATGAAGATTTGGTGTTCTCATATTCAAAGCAGGGTGAAACAAATAAAAACTGGAAATAACAAACAACTTTTTATTGTTCAAAATACCATAAAATAACTAAAAATAGTTGATCACAATATTGTGTTTGGTATCAAAGCATTAAGTACGTCTTATTGTATACATCCAAGGTAACATTATGCTATTTAATGTATGTTGTACATTTATCTTTAACAGATAATAGATCTTTTTAATGTCACTAAAAAAATATAAAACTTGTGACCGTATTAATTAAATTCTACCTAGTAATTGTAGTAAGAAATTACAGCCTTTTATTTATACATACATAAAACATACACTAAAAATTTACTTGGAAAGTTACTTCAGACAAAGTATACGCAAATGATCAAAATTAAAATAAAAGAATGTTGAGATTTTTATCTTTCCATCCCATTTTTCTACATAATATTAACTATAATACAAGTACTGACAACTATATTTACAAACTAAACCTATGTGATAGTAACCAAAGAACACAGAAGAAATAATACCTTTACTTTAGGATGTACTACAGAATAAATAATGCAAAACAACAATAAATATGTGAACACTTTCGAACCTGAATAAAATAATAACTTTAACCTGTCTGTTTGGTAAGCAGCATAAAAAGTATGAATTCTTAACTCAATTTTAATTTCCAAAAAACTACTTGGCATATTACCCTCTTAGGAATGCATATTACTGGTTTACCTTTTCAATGATGACTAGTACAAAAAGTTGCCAGAACTTTTGCTACGGTAACTCTATATCGACAGCTTTCAAAGCTTCTACAATCCATCCCGGATAATTTTTTTCTGGATGAAGATTCCTAAAAAAATCAATCACAAATTCTGGGAAACGGTCCTGCTCTATACTGTCTCGTATATTCTTCATCAAACGCAATTGAAACGCCACGTTGTGAATCGTAAGCAGATGACAAGCAACCGTATGTATGGTAACAATATAATGCAAGTAAGCCCTCGTATAGGTAGTGCACGTCGAGCAAGAGCAATCTTCATCTATGGGCTGAAAATCTTTGGCATATTTTTTATTTTTGAGATTAAGTTGACCCGTCATGGTTAATGCACACCCGAATCTCTGGAAAATAATATTTATTTCAAAATTTCAACGCATGGACAAGAAGCACTCACAGCCGTTCGAGTTGGAAAGACGCAGTCAAACATGTCGATTCCTAGTGCGCAACAGACAACCAAATCTGCGGCAAAGCCAACACCCATTAGATAGCGTGGCTTATTCTCAGGTAGCAGGTTGGTGCAGAGGTGAACGATTTTCCAGAAATCGTCTTTGCTCTCCCCACCACTAATAAGATACGTTATTAATTAGGAATGCATTTTAAAGAGAAATACATCCTGTTGATGCAAAATTTCATGAAGATTTTTTTTATTATAAAACATGAATATCAAGGGTATAGGAAATAGAATAAGTTATAATAAAAGAGTTATAGGGAAGTACAGAAAAGCTAAGGAACTGGTAAAGTAAGAAAGAAATAACAAGATTGGTACATGTTACATATCCAGGTCTTTGAAAATTTAGCATTAGGTTTAAAAACCCAGTTGGATGAAAAACTAGAAAACTATAGTAACATTACAATATCTCTATTATGAAATAATGTATTGTAAATAGGTCCTCTTTGATATATTGAAGGTGTTATTTCAATTATTGTGACATAATGTGAATTAGTAATTCCAAATTTACCTCAGTCCACCAATAGCAATACCCAGTGTATTCCTTTTCGTCAACTCTTGGGCACTTACAATGCGCAAATCGTCATATAAAGTTCCCTGTACAATCGGAAACAAAGCTTGAGAGGCTGGTTTTTGATGTGCAGCTAAGCAACGATCCAACCATTTTGTTGTCCTAAAAAAAAATGATCATAAAGAACCCAACATTTTAGTTTGGCATGTAATTTTGAAAACCACCTGTGAACTGACGTTTCTACTCTCTCCTTGTCCATGACAGTTGTACCTACAACATCATCAAGCTGCATCATAATATCAGCACCTATGGCATTCTGTATGTGAATTGAATGTTCAGGCGTTAACATCACTTCAGATTTCTGTTCGTTTAGGGACTGAAACTTAACGCCATCGTCAGTTATTTCCGCTAGCTTCAACAGTGAAACCATTTGGAACCCTCCCGAATCAGTTAATAGTACTCTGTCCCAATTCATGAACTTATGTAGCCCTCCTACTTTTTCTAAAACATGCGGACCCTTCAACAAAACAAAAAATAATACCAAGTCTCATTTTTTCAAATTACGTACAGGTTTTGTACCCAGGTGATACGTATTGGCCAGCATTATCTGCACTCCCAAGTTCTTGAGCTGTTCAGGCAACAACCCTTTCAGTGTACCCTAAAATACCCACATAGCAACTAAGGCGGACTTTGAAATCTACTGCTAATCCAAACCTGGGTACCAACAATCATAAATACAGGTGTGTCCACCTCTCCATGTGGTAAAATCATTTTACCCACTCGTGCTTTTGTTTTGGAACATCTGGCGATAATGTTGTAAATCAAAGCTGGTTTGATATTTTGAATTAAGGGAGTTTCTACACCAGCCATTTTTGTGGTTATGTTATGCAACACGTGTTTATGTGAACTGTCAAACCATTCAAAACAAAACTTCCCTCCAAGAAAGGAGTCCAATGTTACCAATTGCTTTTTTTTAAATATTTATATAATATGTAGATATTTGGTAGATATACCCCTTTTCACAGAATTTTAAAGTTACGTCATCAAATATTATTAATGTAAAGTATTAGCTGGTATTAAGCTTGCTTAATACTTGTAATACGTTATGATATACTCGTAGTTACAGGTGTAAATGTCTAAAACCTATTATTGTTGAAAAAGTAATCAAGGTATTAACACCAATACGAGTATTTACGCAGAGACACAGTTTTAGTAAATAATATGAAAAGTGTTGTACATTATAGATTTATAGAACATTAAAATTGTAAAAAGCAGATTTGTACGCAACCTAATATACCCTGCTGTATCACTGGGTACCTACGTTTAAGAGATGCAACAAAATAAGAAAAAGATTATGGACATAATATTATGTCCAGAAGCGTTGCTGGAGGCCTCTGAAGATACAGGCTTGAAGGTCTTTTTCCTTGTCCTTTTTGTCCTTGCAAGTTTTAATAAATTTGTCTGTACTTCGTTATGGAATTAACCGAAATAAAAGATCTTTTGGAGGACATTACCGGAGTTTTTTTCTTGTTTCTTCGTTTATACATAGTAGGACAAAATTTTTCATTAAATTCTAGTATCTCAAGGTATCTAAAAATACATCATCGGACTAAGCTGAAAATCGGAAACTGAAAAAACCGTTTTTAACCATAACGAAAGAAAGAAACTGTTTGAGGCGCTGATTTATTTTAAGTAAACAAATAAATATTTGTGGTAACCGGACGCGAGTTACCCTTAATTTACTGTTAAGTTAAAAGTGTTTGCCCAAAATGTACTAAATTTACCGTCAAACTGTTGAACATGATAACAGACAAGGATTATGCAGTTTCCTCTTTTAGACAGTCTTAGGGATTACCCAAAAGTTAAACTACGTAATTACGTGTACCTGTAGACTGTAGATAAGCCGGGAAATGCCGAGAACCTTTGAATAACTCCTAAGACCCCCATTAACTGCAAGACGTAAATAGAACAATAACCACAGCGGCAAGTAATCAAAAAGTCGTTTCGTTATCTTAGTCCAGTCGATACGTACCCACATTTAAGGTACCTAACAAACAGTCTGGTGTCAGGTAGAAGGTTTTATTTTTTAATTACATTTATGTTACGGTTAGCGATAAAACCTCAAGTTCTATTAAGAAATGTGTTGGGACAACCTTTGGTAGCCAAAAAAACAAGCAATTTTCAATCTATCTTTGCCCTTTTAAAACATCTTTTGGATTTTAAATTGTTTTAAATACCACAAATATTTTTAAGCCAATCACTAAAAGGCTGCTGTTTTTTTGTAATACCTGTTTCTGTGTTTCATCAACCACACATTTAGCAATCAATGTGACGTAGAAAATTATTGTAAAAACTTGCAGAAGCATTACTTGAATCTTTGAAAAATCCTTCGTGGTAACATCTAATCAGGTCAAATATGTTCGTGTAAACTGAACGTCTCAGTTTTCACAACTAACAGGAGAAGTGTCTGCTTTGAAAAATACAACTTTTCACAATTGAGATATATTAAATAAAACCTAGGTAAATTATAAAAGCGTGCGAAACTATAAACAAAAATAACAAGCAATATGTGTTATATGCTGTGTGTTGATGACTTTATTCCTACAAATCAATGCTTTCTGACTTTTACCTGGCATTTCTAATAAAAATATATCCTCAAACATACAAGGGTGAACGCTTTCAGCTTTCAGATAATATGTTTTCGGAAGCGTTGAAGTCACTATAAAACACTAAAAATTATTAATCTGACGTTTCGATCACGCCTGTAGTATTTATCAAAGACGAGAACCTCAAAATATCGTCTGACACGAGTTCATACAAATATTTGAAAGTAAATAAAAAAATCACTACCTACCTATACAGGAACTATTTGATACCAAATAGCCTTCTAAATGTCACCCAACCCATAATTTTCACAATCCCCATTAAAATTATTAGTATTGATGGAAACTTCTGTAGCTTCTTTTATTAGATTTATCTATCTGTCGCAGCCTAGTAGCACGCAGTTATGTGTTTTTTCCGAAAGGCCTTGTACATAAGGCAAACTCAACTTTAATTTAATTTGTCCTGGCTGAGAATTTACTTGATTTGGAGTAGCACTCTTATTAAAAATTGACCAAATATTTTTTATAGCTATCACCATTTCTCATTAGCGCTGATTTAAGATGATATATTTTTTTGTTTTCGTCTGAGATCCTTTATGCCCTAACAAATAGCGTCTTCATAAGACTATTCCTTTGAGTAGGAGGGTTGTGAGATGTGGCATGTAAATATATGTCTGTGTGTGTTGGTTTTCTGTAAACCTTGTTTCCTAACTGTCCATTGTTTACTCTATAAATTTGGATATCCAAGAAAGGTAAACTACCATTGCTTTCTAATTCCATAGTAAATTGTATGACAGAATTTTAATTGTTCAAATGATTTAGAAACCTACCTAACCCTTCTATAACGCGGGGCTAAATAACAAAAGTAGCATCTACATACCTATACCAACATTTTGGCTTAAACTGAAAACCGTTGATCGCTACCTCTTCAAAATTTTCCATAAACAAATTGGCCACAATAGGATTTAATGGCAAATCCATTACACAATCTGATTTTTGTTCATAAAAATTACCGTTCCATAAGAAATAAGTCGACTTTAAATAGAGCTCAGATAATCTGGCTATCGTGTCACCTAGAGGTTTCCGCCTTTAAGAAAGATTACAGGCGTAATCAAAACGTCAGATTAATAATTTTTTGCCAGTGACTGCGATCCTTCCGAAACAAGCAACATGTGTTGTATATTGTGTATTGATGTCATTTATTCTTTTTCCTTCAAAATGTGAACAAATTTGTGTAATAGAAGTTCCAATAGATTATTTTTTTTGTGAAAAATGGGGATTGGAATACTAGTTTATTAGTCCTCCTTTAGCTATCTAACCTTTGTCTAAATTGAAAACATATAACCAATCCGGTAACGAGTTTAATAAGAAATTTAAATAGAGAATCTCATTGAGGTGTCTTTAAAAACAATAAAATCTCACCCCAAGCAGTGACTTCATCTATGTTATATATCAACAATTTCAACAAAATTGGTTTTAGTGCATTAAAATAGTGAACAGCAAAAACACGCTTTGTAACTAAGTAGAATGTAATTAAAGAAAGGCTGCGTCTAATTTTATTAACAGCCTGTTCACAAAATTTAAATCTCTGCTCTAAAAAAGACAACTTTTTTCAATCTTCACAAAGTTGTATAGGAATGGATATGGATGAAATGATTTCTCGTAGTAATTCTCCAAACGCTTTCATACTCTTCTCTACATTTATGAAATATAGTATTCCTTCCGATTTTGGGCAAGCCTTATTTCAACTTTCTGAAAATGTTAACTTTCATTTTCGAAATGCATTAAAGCAAAAATGGATAAATACAGCTCCAAATATGTCCAAATAAAATCGGAATAGAATGTTATTTTATGAATCATGTTACCCATGATATAATTATCTTTTAGTTCTGTAACTTCGGGTTTTCACTAAGTAAAACACGTTTTACAAACGCCTGATTTTTGTTTACCGACTTCGGGTTTGAACAGTGACATATACATTGAGTTTACATGGTTGGTCCTTCGCTCACGTGATTCCAAAGTGATCACCGCCAATACGAAAGTCCAAGAAGCTTCTACCCTTTTTCTAAGAAGCAGAAAATGAGGAAGGTCCAAAGCACCCCTAATAAGCGGCTTTGCGAATTTGCATAATTGCAAAATCTCATCCGCAACTCCTCCCTTAAGCCGAACAGGTGAATGACGACTTTTGCCGAACCATTCGGATTTTAAAACGCSGGCGCGCTGGTCCATTGCTGGCGGTGGAAGCTAAACGAACGCTCATTTTCGCGTTACAGTTCGCGTTGTTAACGCGGTGTTTACGGAAAAGCCGGCTGGGAACACGCGTTCACGGACGAGGTGTGTTGGCGATTGTTTCACGGGAAAACCGCGAATTTTTCCGGACAGAGTGCACTATAATGACTCAACATCTACGCCTATATTAGAAAAAATCTCGGAATTACCGCATGGGAATGTGGGCGTTCTAATTATTTTTAATAGTGCCAGAATGAATACGAACACGTAACTATAGGAGTGACTTGTGTTTGTGTTTTTGAATTACGTCAGTATTAAGTAAATACTAAGTTGGAAAGATATGGATGTTTCTACGAAAATGTTTTCAATAGGATTTGCGTGTTTGACTTTGTTGCTTCCTGCGTTAGCGGTTGAAAACTATTGTTCTTTGAACACTTATCCAACGAATGGAAATTATATGCAATTCACCAAGGAACCAAATGTGGAAGAGTATGCTGTTGTTGGAAAATTCAAGGGTTTGCATTGCTGCGCCAAAGGATACAGGAGTATTGAATGGTAAGTTAAAAAACCACCGTAATATTTCGTACTTATGATGAAATAGTATGAAAGATGATGTTGCTAACGCTCTGCTACAACAGAAGCTGGGGCTAATGATAGTTTGATACTAGTAAATCGACACAAAATATCTGGAAGCATTTCCTGGTGGTCTTTGGATAATAGGAATCATTATGATTACTGTTATTGCATAAATTAGATATTAGTTTTCCTATACCTGTTGATACCTGTTTAAAAGTTATAAGCAGTTTTCTCAAAAACTGTACAAATTTAATGTTAAACGTACTGTTTATAAGTTGTAGGAAAATACATATGAGACTCATTATAAGAGCTATTAGTGAAGTGCACAATGATTTATTTATTTATAAAGTAGTAACAAGACACCCCAAACAAAAACACCCAGAGAGACGGATTAAGGTAAAATTTGTTGGGCCCCTTGCACTCTTCCCCGTTTTATAACTTGTTTTTTTCAAATATATGTACACAAGAAGGGGTAGTTTTGAAAACCAAATTAGTTCTAATCGAATCTTCGAGCGAATCAATGCATATTTTACCAGATGTGCTAACTATGGCAAAGTAACTTTGTTGATAAAGTAAATCCCAATAAACATTCGAAATGTGATCGGAATGTTGTGCAAGAGGATGATGAGAAACCGCAATCTTCTATCCTACGATGAAAAAACTCTTATTCTGTCGATATATGAGAAGAGAAGTGAGAGTGAAGAAAGCGACCTAGAAGAGACATCCAATTTATTTGAAATTTCAAAAATAACCATGTTGCGATTGGTGAAACTTGAACCGTCACAAAGAAATATTCGATGGGATAAGGGAGCGTTGCAAACATCGCTCCCAATTCAAGAAGACCGAATTCGAAGAGCTGTGTATGAATTTTATGGCATAAAAACTGTGCCTACAGTCAGCTTGTTGTATATAGAGATATAATTAAGATTATTATGTGTCATGATATGGATAAATATGAAAAAATGCTTTTGTTTCTGATACACCTTGAAAACATTTGTGAATTATCTTAATCATTTCGTAATATTATAATTTTGCCTGTTACCTACACATTTTCATTACAGGAAGATCTGAGTCTAAGGTTTCTTTATTATACCGATAATGTTAATTTCCGTTGCTCTGTTTTATTATATTTGTTTCTGAGAATCCGTATCTTACTTCCCTCTAGGTGCCGTGTAGATAGCAGCATTACAAAGCTTTGTGTGTAATTACGTTCTGTAATACTAGAGCGAAGCTCTCGTCTACCCAAGAAAACCCTGGTCTATAAAGCCTCTAGTGCACTGCATTATCATCAAGTCGTTTCGGATTCACCAGAAAATGACTCGGTGTAAGGCTCGGTTCAATGGTGACGTCATTTAGATATCTATTACAACATTTAGGTAATTGGAGCTGTCTTTTCTTTTCTTGTTCGAGTAATGACTATGTTTTGATATAATACGCAAAATAATAATAGAAGAATACTATAGTACCTTTTAGGGTTATTAGTTACTACCTAATTATTCGTCCTTCCAAATTGATGAGTTTTACTTGAATAATAACTTTGCCCTTAGAATTCGTGAAGTTGTGTATGGCAAAAGTTGGTTTCAAGAGTGTTATTTACATAACTATGCACCCCTAGGTATGAGTTCTTCAATAAAGAAATAAGAAACTTAGTGGATGAAAAAAAAGTTGACACAGTAGAAGTATCGATAAGGTATTCCCGAGGGTATTCCAGATGAAATTTGGAGACTATCTGATAAGTTTTCACAGACCAGCATAACTTTGTGTTCTGAAGATGTACAATAATTCCCAAATTTCTACAAAGAACCACTATGAAGATATCTGAAAAAATACAAAAATATTAAAATATTATTCGATTTTAAACCACAAAATATTAGTCGAAGGTCCTTGGAATTGGCTTTTCACTACTACAGTTAATWGTMGAGGTGTTGTAATATAAGAGAACACATTTTATGAGTCAAAATGGACAATGATGGATCTGAATATGAATATTCTAACACGCCTGCTTTAGCCATATTTAATTTCTTAAAATTTTTCCAGGCCCTGCATTGAAATAATATATTTTTAGTAAAATGCTTTTGTATAATCATACTTCTTCCGTGTATTCTAAAACGTCTGTATAATTCTTGATACCGTATTTTTGACTTTGTCAAACCTTTGTCACGCAAACTTGACCGCAAACCAAAAATGAATAAAATACGGCCGTCGTTGTGAATAAGGGTGTAAAGAAAAATACTTTTGTCTGTAGAAGTGGGTATACTAAAAAATTCGAAAAAGTGATTACATAAAATTAATTAATCTAAAAAGGAAATCTGATTATTAATTGCTGTTTCATAACTAAAATTTATAGAAGCATGTGAGGAATTTAAGTAAGAAAATTATTTAGATCAAACAAACTTATTGTAAAAAGACAAAACATCATATACATAATTAACGGTATCAGAATTTAAGATGAGAAGAAAAACAAGGGTTCTTCTAAATTATTCAAGAAGGGTTCAGTTAAGAATAGACTAAGGGACGAACCCATAGCTGAACCCAACTATTATATAAAATTTATCTTGCTGAAACAGAAAAAATATTAATTGTAACACAATTATTTCTATGTGCTAATGATAAATTATAATTTTTGAAGTTTAGAACTTCACGGATAATCAAATTTAACTATTTTACAAATTGTAACGGGATGACGAAAATGAAGATAATTTTTTTTTAGGAAGAAATGCTTAAGTTATACATGATTTTCTCTCAACCAACTGCCAATAAATGAACATCTTTGATGTAAGCATTGATTTTGAAATTGAACTGAAATGAAAATTAACAGTTGAAAGTTTTGTTTTAACTAGGATGAATTTTAAGAATAGGTTTTTGAACGTAATTTGTAAAATCTTTGTGAACACCATCGTTAACAAATTTTGTACATACTACCAAACCTACTCTAGCGTTATACGAATGAGTATGGAATTATTGGGTTTAAATCTATTGTATAATCCGCGGTACGCAATTTAAATTAACCTTTACTAAGTTAAGTTTCTTGTAATGACTCTTCACTTCTTAAAACCACTAGGGATGCAAGCTCTTAAAAGAACAAACTTCCGTTCCCATAGGCATTTTCGAGGGCATTTTAGGTATTTCTTGATCAGAACTGTTTCACTAGCTTTATTTAAAATTGAGAAGGGATCAGTTATTCAAAGTGGATTTCTTATAAAAGTCTCAAAGTAGAAACCTAAAGCACTCTTTGAAGAATGAGGTTCTTTCAACCGGTCTTCGGCAAACGTTTGACATCCCTATATTAAAATACCAGCAACATTTTGAAAACAAACGCTTGCCATTCCACCAGAAACACAAATTAAACCACAATTTGCCAGACAACTTCATTATACTCATCAGTAGGGTACCTCCGCCGAAATTCTCGGCTAATGTCCGGGCTATCATTATGTGGATCCCGTAATGAACCCTTTCATCTAGCCTGGCAAGCGATTTTCCTCTTCGTCACGAAATGGGTTGCGTTATTTGTAACCTGTTTGCAAACTGCGCTGGTAATTGGCTTTCTGTTCGTGGTCCCAGACGCCGCAGCGGTTTTGGCGATTGTATTTTGTTTTTGGTTGTTTTTCGGTTGCAATGTCCGTCGGGCGCACAGACTTGCTTGGACGGACGATGCGGCTTTGTTGTGGTACGCGCGTTTGTTTTTTCTGACCACACACGTTATACGCCTTGTTAACAGTCTTGTTCTTGTACGGGGCACCCCAATTTATACTTGTTTTGGCTGTTTTAGATCTGGACGTCTGGGAAGTGTAGGTTCGCGTAAGATCACTATAATTGTAAAGTGGGACCAGAAATATTTTGCGAATACAACTTAATGGTCTGTTCAACTTTGCCTAATTTTATCGACACTCAACCACAGACCGCTGTAAAACTATTTGCCTGCCAGGCGGTTGTCGTACGTTAGTCACTTAAAAAAGTCACTGTTACACCGTTACCAAGTTGAATTATTATCTCCGCCATCAGTCATTTCCTGTAAAAATTTTCTTATTTTGTCATATGATACACCAACTATTTGCTGTGATTTTCACAATTTCTTCTTGGATAGTTTGTATGGTGCTATTTATTCGCTACGCCGAAATTCGTGGCACTTGGTAATAAATMTTCTTATAATGAAGCTCCAMTTAAAAAAAATACGMAAACTTTCCTTACAGCAGTTAGCTTTTAACTCAMTTTAGGTTTATGTTGTATATTTGCCTATAACTTCTACAAAAGGACATGAGACACGTCACATCGTTATACATAAGTATACAAGCATCAGATAATTAAATACAAGATGTATAGAAACAATACTCACTACAGTAAGTAATACAATAAGTAACTTTTTACTTATTACATTTGACACATATTACTTACATATTAGATTAGCAAATTTGCCTCCAGGTATTTCTCAACGGAATAAAAACTGTGTTTCCGTAGCAATGTGGACACAGATTGCTTAAATTGTCTTATACCAGTAATACACTTTCCAAAGAGTAATCAGATGTTTTAATATAAACGACGGAAGGTAGTATGTACAAAGCAACCACAGTCAGCATTCCCAGCGATTTAAAAACAGGTCTGCAAGAGTCACCCCTTCCTTTTTACCTAGCATCGCACGTAGAATCATTTTTCTGATCATGCATAACCCGACCAATTCCACGCGCGTTTCTCCATCAGAGAATTCCATAGTTAAGAGATGACTGAACGTAACTATAATAGTACAGTCTCAAGTGATCCAAGTCTATCCTGTCCCTCAACTGGCGAATAATAAAAATAAAAGTCCAGGACAAACCCGAATCAATTGTACCAAGGAACCTACACGATTCCTTCTGCTCAATTGTAGTACTATTGATTTGACAAGGAGACTTTTATCAATCCTCTTAGTGGAAAACAAAATTAGTTTCGTTTTCAAATTATTCAGAACCAAGCCATAAGTTGTAGATACAATATTTCTGCATTTTTGCAACCGCACTGCATGCACTAACACCCAGGTCAGAAATATTTTTTTCTGATACGACTACACTGGTGTCGTCAGCATAAAGAACTGCGAAGGTGTCGAGATGTTTAACGAGGTCGTTAATAAAAATTATGAATAATAAAGGGCCTAGTAGACTGCCCTGTGGAACACCATGTGATACTGCTAGCGGTTCGGAGCTCACAGTGTTTGAATCGTTACATCTCAAAGATACACTTTGATGTCTCCTTGTAAGATATGATCGCAACCAATCCAATCGTACCTCTAATACTATATTTATAACACTTATACGATAGTAAATTGTGATTAATTACATCGAATGCCCTCCTCTGATCAAAGAACACTCCCGCAACAAAGGAACCCTGGTCCTCCAAATGCTTTACGATGCAAGGCAGCATTCTGTATCGATTGTTGCCCCGAAACGGAGCTATTCTTTTCTAAAAAGTTCAAAACTTTACTGTAGTAAGCTTTCTCTCAAATTTTCGAAAAAACCGAGAGGAAGCAGATTCCGCGGTAGTTGCAAATATCATGCTTAGAGTTTTTCTTATATATATATTTCATGTTCAAAAGACATTTTTATAAGGTCCAAAAGGTGATCAATGACTAGGTCAGTAACCTGTTTAAAGAGGAAACATGGGACACTGATTATTAGAATTGTCAACCGATTCAGCTACAGAATTTACAAAAAACATGTTAAATTCTTTAGCCGCAGCCTTCGAATCTGTGACAGTGTCTTCATTCTCGTTAATAAACTATTTGGGATATCTACTATTTTTGCAGAAGAATGTTCGTTTTTAATTATTGACCAAGCAGATTTAGATTTATTCGATGACTCTTGAAGCAGCCTATTGTTATATGATTTTTTTGCCATGACAATTATACGTAAGTAATAAGCTTTGAGAATAGAGTATCGTTCAAGAATAACACTATTATTGGTTGCTTTATAGAATTTATAAAAGTCTCTGACGGGTTTCCCGAATTTCAGGTGTAAACCATGGCTCCAATTTACGATTGCGTCCTTTTTTGTACATGTTTTAACGGATAAGCTTTGTTAAACACATTGCAAACCAGACCATGAAACTTGTTAAACCTATCCTCTAAAGTCTCCCCACTATGCACCTCAATGCAATTTGTATTTTTGAAAATATTTCGAAAATTATTGAGATTTAATTTACTATTGATATTTCTATAAGTTGTAGCTATTGGTGGCGATACATTGAAAAGAAACCATCTGTAAAAAATGATCTGATACATCAGTGCAAATAACTGGTCTCCTGACCTTAGTTCTTTACACTTACACTAAAAAGTGTACGGCTAAAAAAGAAAACTCAAGTAATAATGCATTTCAATTTATAACATATATCTCTTTGCTACGGAATATGTGCTACCTATTTTCTCGCGACTATCAGAGCCCCGATAACGTATTATCAGTTTTCTTGGTAATGTGAATTATTATAAAAATTCTCAAGGACATGCCTGTAGATTTGTTGTTGCAATCGTAGCAGCCTAAATAAAATATCAGCTGTTGGAATTAATCCAGTTGTAGCCTTTTATTGTATAATTGCTAGCAAAATGTTGTGGGTCGCTTGCTGAGGGTTAGTTACGACCAAGATAATGGAGAATTCTAAAAATGCAAATGTTATGCCGGTCAGATACTGTCAAGAATTTTATACCATGTTATAAAATTTCATATTGGTCTTGAGTGTTTATTTACGAAGATAGCCATTTAAATGTAATAATTCTAATTAAATTAAGTGTCTGATTTATTTCTAAAATTGAAAAGGTCATGTAGGTCAGATGATATTTAGAACACTAATTCACTAATACAAAATGTGGAGCATTTATTAGAGAGAGAGAAATAAGCTAAAACTTGCTTTTATCTAGTAGTTACCTCTGTTTTGCAATTTTTTTTATAGATTCTGCTTTTTTGATTGATGCTTAAGCCTCTTTCTCATATTACCCAATGAGTTTTTTTTTTACTTTATACATATTCCATATCTCTCTGATCTTGACCAAATACAGTTTGATCATTTGCAAGTTATCCATTTTTGATCTATATTGGCATTGTCAAATGCCTTTTGCATGAACCTTCATATTTATTGCTTTGACTTTTTCTAGTAATCGCTTAAATACAGTGGGTGTTGTCTAAGTATGATTTTCCGTTTCGAAATCCACTTTGCTCGTTATTCAATATCGTCAGGCAATCCCGGATTGTTGAAGTCAATATACTGGTAGATAGTGATGGCATAACACTTATTTCCCTGCAGTTTGCGTATGATTTGTTATTGTTTATGTTTCATCCTTGTAAATATATTTTTGAAGGCTCTAGTTTAAAAGACTGCAGCCCACTGAATAACCTGACTCTTTTTTTATGAATCCGAATCTCTGATATATCAACGAGCATTGATTCGACTAATTTATTGATATTTCTTTGCTGGTTTCAAATTTAGAAATCAGATTAGTTTTGTAAATTGTATGCAATGAATCAGGATCGTATATCAAAAGTATTAAATTCATCGACCTGCTAGGTGGCCATCTGATTAATTAATAGGGAACTGATGCAAAATAGGAGAGGTGCTCGTCTCATTTGTTTTAGACACCCGAAAATCTGACTTGTGCTCCAGTTTCTCGCGCTAATGATGTGACAAAACCCTTCTGCCCACTATCACCGGTGATTTGTTAATGACTGGAAAAACTCTAACCAAACAGGCGTTTTATCTGGTAAATGAGCGTTGATAACAGAAACAGGCGGGCAGTACCCCGCTACCAAACAGGTATCAACAAGTCCTGGTCGTTGTCTAATTTATTTTTCGTGTCGCCACGATTCAGATAATGTAAATGGTGGCAATTTGCAAGCACCAGTTCCCACGCATGCTGAAACAATCCAGTTTCCATTCATCCGTTCCTTATCTACCAACTACAAGTCGKAGGACGGGTTTACATAAAMTAAGACCTGGAAGAGGTGAAATATATATTTCGGCGGATGTTAAAGGAGCTGCTGCCTTKCCTGCCTTTGTGTGGTGTGGACGAGAACTGTGGCCGGTTTTTTTGGTGTCCTCTTTGTTAACGATGCCTAAAAATGCGGTAAAAAACGTTGTTATAATCTTGTTATGCACTTATGGTCGCCGGATGGGACATCTAAATTTCTGATCTGGTCTGGGACAGTGGCGTCCTTCGTGGGCTGACTCATCATCGCTCACGTCATCAGAAGACTTGTTAATTATTTAGGTGAACGCGCTCTGTGTAATTGGGTGATTTATTAGGTGAAGTGAGTGGGGATTTTGACACTCCTTTGTAATACCAAGCTATTTTTGCCAAATATAGCATAAATTGTAAAATGACCTCTTCGGGGTATCCACGGTGCAATGGCATACTCCACTGATGATCCATACGTTTAATAGGTGATGAATTCGGACTAATTGTACTCAGGTGTACAAAAGCAACAGGTGGTTTTAGTTTTATAGATAAATATAAAACAAACGTTTTACGTTAATTTTGAATTGATGTGCCTCAATTTTACTGTTTATGTGTAATCAAAATCCCATAAAATTGTCGAGTACTAAAACATTGAAGCAAAAAATCTTAAAAGGCAATMCAATAATAGATAATATCTGCTCTTAATTTTAGGAGGTATTCTMTACCTATTTCCTTTCGATAAATAAATAACATTTACAGTGACGTAGATTGTTACGACAGCTCCTGTTTGACMACCGTGCAAAAATAACCATAGTATACGGAATTTCCATTGTTCGAAAACAATAATTGCATCAGTTAACAATAACAACTAGCTTCTTTGGAACGTTTACATTCGTAATTTAACTCGTACAGAAAAAATACAATGGATTTGAATGGGTTTCTCGATAATAAACCCACGCCCCATCGAATTATTATAATGATCGATAGCCATAGGCGTACTTGTGGGCTGCCTTGGAAGGTCTACCGCTAATAACCATTGTGCAGGCCACCCTCGGGATCTATTCAACAAAAATAATACGCCTAATGTGTGCTACTATGCACCTACAACCTGTTGCTCGGTATAAATACACGTGTCCTAGAAATGAAATTTGTGCCATACCCACTTATCGTGGCCAATGCAGATTAACAGTGTATATTATGTGTGGCCAACTCATCCGAGAAATACTAAACTTACTTGATAGTTTCGAGAAATTTGTTAATTTTTTTTTTTGAAATCGTGGTAACAGTTATCGTATAAAGGTATTTGTAAAAATTTGAAAAAGTAAGCGGAAATGCAATTGGTATATCAATAGACAAAAAGTTTTCATTCGTAGATTAACATCTGTATTCTTTCAGATTTAGTGGAATCTACAGACGATGACTTTTTTATTTTTTTTCCACATGATTGGCTACTAAAAGTGTTGAAGACTGCTATTGAATGACGAGAATATGTTGAAAAATACGAAAGATAAACCTGTAGAGATATTGTTATGTATGTGCATTATCGTAACTAATTCTGCATTCAATGGTACCTATGGATATTTCATTAACAATGGCAACCGATGTCAAGTCATTGGCTATTAACGATTATTTTATTAATATCCGGTATATAGTTCTGAATAACTCTACATGTTTTTAGAAAGTTACAGATCTACACACAACGACTGCAAGGTTATAATACTTAAATTAAACTGGTATTCATTATTTTTATGTACTATCTAAGTAACGAATTGGCTGAATGATTTATTGGTTCATCTTCACTGTTTCGCAACACTGTTAAAATATGTCACCATAAGAAGTTTCAGAGAAATTGCTGAATTCTCTTGCCAAGTGGTATGCTGATTGATAACCACTTGCACAATGTAAAAGTCTTGAAAATGCAAACGTTGCACATTCTTAGAGATTAAAGCGTGCATTCACATGACGTCAATGTTGATTACATAGATTTGCATTTTGCTTTAAGTTCTGACGAACAAACATGACTGGAGAGGATTTAGTTTTACAATTTGATAACCACAGACATTTATAGTCACACTATCATTACATTGTGACGGTTTTGCCTACAAAGCTTGAATCTTTCATTTCGTAATCTTAATAATTGTACTGTCAATGTCATTACTTCTAATAGTTGTCATAATTTTGGAGTTGCAAAGACTACTTTCTGTTAGGGTTGTGGGAAAGGTTAATTATAACATTCTCAGACTATTTTTTAAAGTAGAAAAATGTTTGATTGAATTAGCAGTTGTATTAAATCATTTGACATTCAGCCTATTCAAACACGAAGGTAAAAAACTAAAACTACGCCACAGATCGTTAAAATAATATCGCAGGAGCTGATTACAAGTTCTGACAGGCCCATTACAGGAATCCTAATGATTTTTCTATGTTTTGCCTGGCATCAATTTGCAAACAGACGAAAGATTCCCACTCGGACCGCCAATTTACATAAAATCTAGATAATTTGCCGTTACAGTTGGTTTTTATTAATAGTCCAATGGTTGAAGTTGAAAGGAACTAATGAAATAATACCTGATATATTCGGACGATGTCTGATCTTCGCGCGCCTCTTGACATTAAACTGAACTAACGAAGACGGTTTATAATATCATTTGGTATAATAATTAGTGTAAATGTTCAAATATATTGCTCTCTATTCTAAAATGGAACCCAAAATTTAGCTCCTTGCAGTTGTAGTAAACCTAGTTACTGATGTTATTCAGTTAAATGTTTCTTACCGTAAATATAGATTGAATTATTAATTTAGATAGTTTCACTCCTAATATAATTATTAAAGTTTCATAGTGGTATCTTCGTCATTTTTTAATAATTTATTTTTTACAGGATTAGCATTTAATTTTCAATGAGGTTTCTGATTTTCTTGTTCTGTTGTAAACAAGTATGAGCCTGTTTCTTATTACCGAGTACTTACTGCTGAATCATATTCTTAGAAGGGTTGTGCATAAACTCGCTTTGAGGATTCCGGACTATGTAAACCGAACATGGATTACAGCTTTTGGACAGGTTTGAAAGCAGATAATGAGGGGTTTCTTAGAAAAATATAATTTATGACTCTGACAAACCGGTAGTAGATATTTACTAAAAACTATTTCAGCATAGCTAAATTACGTGAAACCTTATCTTTCTGTAAATATTACGTACTTATCAGTGTATTGCTGCATGTCTTTTTCTATTTCGTAAGAATTGCGAGAATACATAGGTGTGATTAATATTTTTTAAGTATTGCACAATAAATGTTGCTGTTTCGAATTACAATATTTCCAATAGGACATACCTGTGACAATTTATCATTTTTTAAATTTAAAGCATGTGGTGAATTGTGTCATCACAACAGCATTCATACAGCCGTATTTTAGTTCTTGAAAATTCTATCCTTGTAAAAATCCTGGGGAGTGTTAATATTTATAGATTTCCCCAATGAAAAATTATGGATATTTCTGCTTTTCTGTTAGCGTATAGTATCCGAAGAGGAAAAATATTTAGTTAAGGAAATAACTAATATCTATCTAATCTAAATAAATAGCATATAATTATCCAAACGTTTTCGTCAAGTAAGTCAAAAGATCTATTTAACAGGTAAATAAGCATGAGCGGCCATTCGAAACAGGCTTGTCTTTCAGCACGCATTTCAGGTGTACAAGCACCTGTATGTGCTTCTAAGGTATCATTTACAAGTGATTTAAAGATTGTCTTTGTCGAGGCAGTCGTAAAGCACATTAACGATACTTTTCTGGGGAAGAATAATGATTATTACCAATTACTGGAATGCAGCTAGTTGCTGACAATGAACTGTCACTTGTGGCTTCAGTTGTATTGTGGAATAGATCATATAAATAACTACGCAATCTTATAGTTATATCCACATTTACATATAGGTATATTATCTATTTTATAATAGGTTTAAAACTTGGGAACTTATCGACCTAGTGGATAAAACACAGCAAGCATTACACATTTCAGAATTAAGAATAACATTCAACTTGCAAATTCTGATTAGGGCGTAGAACAATTTACAGAATTTATCAGTTGCACTGTGGGTCTTGTTTTCTCTTTGTGTCATATGACATGCTATGTATGTACATACGCTACATTTATGAACATTATATTTTGGTTTGTCAATATGATTACGAAATTAACTCTAAATTTTATTCAGAAAAAAAAAACGTTTGTATAGGCAATATTTAGTGAACCCAGCAATAAAAGCGAACTAAAGGGACGGTAAAGATCTTAGTAATTTTGTGGTGTTTACTATTATTTTTATAATTGATATGTACGTTTGTACGTAGACGCTGTATGCGTAAGTATAATACGACTAACTTGTACGAATTACTCTTAGGCAGATATAGTTACACCTAATCTACATATTCAATGACAACATGGCTGTATGAACATTTATGCACCTACATTTTTGTTCTCACATTGATTTAGAATGCCTTGAAGTTATAATTAAAAGTAAGATTTTTCTTCCAAATTCCGTCTAATTGTTTTGTTTAACTTATTTCCAACAATTGTGTGTGACATCGTTTTTGCAAGATGAAAACACGACTAGCATTCCAAAATATCTCTGTTCAACATAATTCGATAGCTCGAAATATATGATGTCTTCTCAGTTGTGGAATGCACATGTAAAATATAATTTGCCAAAAAATAATTTGAAAATGCGTCCCTGAGATACATCAACAGTGCTGGAGTTAGAGCTATAATACAAATAAATTTCCTTAAAGGTAAATATAAAAAAAAACGTAATATCCAAGTGTATTACCCGCCGTGTAATAATATCATATTTCCTAGAATGCCACCGGGAAGGCAATTGTTTGTCTTTAGTTACCTTTGTATTCATAGCCCGATTCACAACTTGAGAACTTGCTATAAGCAAACGATAATATTGGTTTATTACCTCATTGTTCGGCATGGTAATGCGATACCAGTTGCAATAAACGCTGTATAAGTAACGAACATCTGTGGACATTGCGATGCTGTGCCACTGTTTGTTAAATGGCAAAAAGGAGAAAGAAACTGACAGTGCACGATTCCCCGAAGGCGACATACGGATCATTTTTTTGCGTGAAACAAAAGATAAATATTTACGGCGGGGTTATTAGCGGAAACTTATGAGATCATGCCTTTCGAGCAATTGTATGTTTCCGAATTCTGTTGTTTATTGCACCGAGCACCTTATAAAGTGGTTGAATTATCAATTGATTTAGGTCATTTGATCCAAATTGTCAATGTATGAATTCCTGTCGCCCATCAACACATTCATAGATATCAATGTTTTGACAAAGGCAGGTACCTATTGGTTAATAATATATACATTCACGACCATCTAATTAGGAAGGTAAAGTATCAAGCAACGATCTATGAGACTGACGTATGCAGAGGGTTTTATAGTTTGATGGTCGGCCGACGTAAACTATTGCATTATAAATGAGGATTTTTACAACCTTATAGTCGGCCGTCCTAAACTATTGGGATTAGTGGCACGCTTTAAAATTCCTAAATGGGCCTTATTAAAAAAAAACTTGTTGGCTAAAATTTTAACTTTACCACTATAAATTTTTTAAATTTGTTAGTTGTGATAATTTAGCAATTATTAAAACATAGAAGCTTTTATAACAAATTTTATTTAATGCAGACCTGATGCTAACTGGCGCGACCCGCGATCTATTTTTATGTGTTACTTTATTGGGTTTAAATTTTCCGATGTATTAAATAAAAGCCTTTGCATGCCATAACGAATTTATACAAATTTAATATAAAAACATACAAATTAGTAAGTAGAAAATTATTTACATTTGTTAGAAAAAATTTACAATAGTGCGCAAGAAAATTTATACACGGTATCGATTATGTTCATTACAGCTTGTTAATAAGCACATTACAAGAGTCACAAACTAAAAAAATACTCACTATCACTTTCACTGCTAAAATCATGATTAACTTCTATTATTAATTCTTGTACATGATTCGCTCTGTACCAATTTTCAATGTCCAGTACATGCCGCACTGAATTTCTCCATACACCGACACTTTGTTTCAACTGCCCCCATATCATTTAAATGGGGTTGAAAATCCAATGATATGGGGTAATCGTAAAATGGTGTGTCCACATTCAGAAGCGAGAATGTCAATTTTAAATTTCTTAAAAAATTTTTTTCCAATTGTTTTTTGTGTACTCCTCTTCGAAATATAAATCTTCTTTTCTTAAAAACTCTTGAATGGTTGCCTTATTAGTTGTTGTATTTGGAATTTTGTCCAGTTGCTTCGAATGGTAACTAGCGTTGTCCATTACTATGACGCTGTTTGGTGGCAATTTGGGCAATAAAATGTTTTTGAACCAATTTTCAAACACTTCCGCTTTCATATCAGAATGATACTTGGTTTAAAATCACCAATAATCTTTTATATGTATGTATGAATGACTGAATAAGTAAAAAATATTGCACTTGGTACGCTTATATGCTGTAAAACTTTAAAATATAAGTAAACACATATGCTTTCAATACCGTTTATAGTAGGATTAGAATAGTTCCGATTTCTTCTTATTTCCACAAAAATATACAGGTAGAAACTACGTTTATAACCCTCCGGATTAAAAGAAAATTTTAACCTGTGAAGAAACATGACAGAGGACGATTGCACACCGTGATCAAAAATTTGAAAGTATGGGCTGCCGCATAGAAATAAGAATGTTTACCATTCATGGTTATAAAAATAGATACTACTCATTAAATTAGGAAAGAATACGATTTGGTCATACATTAAAAGCTATTAGATGAGAAATATTTGTAGTTCAAATAATAATACCAAATAATGCTCATTTATTTATGTGTACGGAAAAAATTCTAAAAAAGCCTAAACACAATTTTTGGATACATTCTGCTGCAAAACTGTGGAACGTGCCGAACCCGTCTGTTATTTACGACAGCTTCGGGTAATAGGTAATACTTGTAAACCATTGTGAGCGGTAATCGGCTGTTTGTATAATGAGTCTCATAGATTGTTGCTTGCAACTGTAATAATACAACAAATAATGGAAAATATAGCTTTAAACTGAACCACATTGTAAGGTTACGAGAAAATTTACTTTTACATATTTTTATAAGCTATGTTGTAATCAGTGATATATCTACAATAAATAGTAATATTTTTTTGACCCATACCAGCAATATCATAAATATTTATTAACGGGACATTAAGATAACGTTGGAGAATTGTAAGATAGGCAAGACAAAAAAATCGTATGCTTTAAGTCTTGTATTAGATACATGTAAACTCGAGTTTTTATTTTTATTCTAGGTGGTAAATGACACTGACTCATTTAAATTGTATTGAACCGAACCACAAAATTTTATGCAAGCCATATACGCCGACGAAACTATTTCGACGTGATGGAATTGCGAAATGTTTTATTCGTCTGCAGGCCGCTCCGTCTAGAATAAAAATTCAACGACAGGAAACGTTTTATGGATTTACAATAATAATAATTAGTGTTGGAGGTAAATGACAGCAGCGATGAGTTTAACGTTCACTTTTTGTGAATCATCGCGGTAGCTCGTAGCAGCAAAAAAACTTGAGTGGCCAGCATCAAAGGTGACGTCATTTGAAAAAAATCCTGAATCTGATTTGAGAAGCAACGTACTCATAGCTTTTATGTTTGAAGAGGTGTTGACTTATACAGGGAAACGTATTTTTTCCATAAATATATTAGGGTTATAATGTATTCCATACCTGTATAATATGCTCCTAAGAATTGCACTTTATACATATTTATTTCACGTTTAAATTAAATAACGAATTTTTGTTTAGCGTAAAACTCCACGCTATGAAGATCCTCGTCACGTATTTTAAAAGGAAAGAAATAGTGCAAGACTGTTATAGAAAAAGCCTCTGTATCAGAATTAATAGCACTGCTTATTGAAATTAAGGTAATATAATTATTATTATAAGTTCACTTAGTAATAAATACATTTAACTTTACGTTGGAATTTCACAGAATGACGAACTGTTGAAATTACAAACTCTTGTAATAAGAGAAATATTGCTTGAGTGTATTCGTTTCTGGGAATCCAATACTCGATGCCACAAATGAGTTTTGCGTTTCAAATGACGCGAAAGCTAAACTTTTCTTTGAAACATAGGGTACTTACTATTTTTTTTATATTCTTCATGTCTTGAAAAACTTTAAGGTGCAGCATTGCAATAAGGATTTATCTGGATTAATTACACAGGTCTGGGAAATTAAACTTTTTAAAAGTTTTTTTTACTGAATGGTTAATGTTTATTATAGTAATACTAAGTTAAATATAAAACACTTTTTTATGATACCCATCACGTCACATTTAACAAATATAGATAATTTTGAAATTTGAAGAAAAATATGTATGAAATTCTGGCGAAATAAAACATTTACATATATTCAAGGTTTTAACTATTTAATCAATAAGAGGAAACAACACAAACAATTTCCAATTTTTTTGAGTAAATGCTTTGTTTTGTTGGTTTCCGCCAATGTTCTTTATCTGTTTCTCTGTGGATCATCCAACAATATTCAGCCATCATATTGACATCCCAATAGCCTTGATATCTTCTTTCCATATCTTTAACGTCTTAGTGACAACGTTCCCCTTATTACTCACTGTAATCTTCAAGATTTCCCGGAAAATGGTCAATGTGGGAATATAAAACATGAATTATCAAACTCATGTTGCAACCTGAATTTTTATAACAGTTTAACCTTTCTTTAACTATGTTTTTGTAAGCGGGATCTTTAACGTTGCCTAGAAATTTCGAGATGACATTTTTAAAGGAAATCCAAGGTTTTTCTTTCTAAATTTGTCATGATATCTTCAAAATGTTCCTCTTTAATTAGTTTTTTTGATATCAAATAAATTAGGAAAGCATGACAGAGATAGATGAAGGTGTCTCCATCTTTTGGTAACACCTTGACAAATTGTTTCATCAAGCTATGTATGATATGCAGCGGTGGTAGCAATATCTTTTCATGATCTATCAAATTGGCATAACATTCCTTTTCCAACTTCCATTTTTTAAGCGGCCAGTCTGATTTTTTCCAGATTAAATCTTTTGCTCTACTATCCCACTTGCAAATATAACATGGACATTTGTATAGCCTTGTTATTGACCAAGAAGCACGCACAAAAATTTTAAGTCACCACAAATTAGGCAATTGTGTTTAATCCAATTTATTTATCCCAAAACAGTGTTAAGTTGGCATAAATTCCTTTAAGTTGAATTGAATGTGCGACAGGTATTGGCGCATATTTATTAGGAATATGTAGTAGAACAGCTTTCAGGCTTTCTTTTCGAACCTCTATTCTTGTGTTTTGTAATAAATGCCACGTGAAATTGGCCTTGTTACCGATGAAACATTAAGATAGTCAATTTTGTGACAGTTTTTAGAGTTATGTATCGTTACATTGTTCAACAAAAATAGCAATCGTTAGTATGATTTGTTTGCTCCCGCCACACCATAAGAGTTCCAAATGGCAATGATTTTGGTATACCGTAAAGTCATTGTCTCAGTGTTTCAAGGCAGAAACAACATGCTTTATGTGGTACCCACTGTTTATATTGTTGTCCTAACCGAATTTCGAAGTAAGCGAAATAAGAATCTTTTACAAATTTGTTACATTTTTTCTTTGTTTCACTAAATACACTGTCGACATATATAACAAAAAATCGGAAAGAGAGAGAAAGTTGTATATATGATGTGTAATCGTTCAAAAGAGATGGAATTATTTATTCACTGTAATTGCTGCTATTTAATAAATATTAAATACATGCATCCATCATTAAAAAAAACGTGTCGTGATATGCAAAAACTAAATTCATATTCGGAATCTGCAGCCCAAAATCCATATGTTTCACGTAAAATTATGTAAAAAGCTCTTAAAATAAAATTGAAATAAGACTGGTCCCAAAACACATCCCTGGGGTACATCAGACAGCACTTGCGAATCATAGGAGTTCCAATAACAGTACAGTTGATCGGCTCTGAGGTTTTTATAAATGAATTAACCGATCAGTAGCAACGACACCAGTTTTTGGTCAAATTGTGTTGACTAAGAAGTATTTCATAGTCCATTCCAAAAAGTGCCATCCAATATTGTACATACATTGTTGTTGCTTGTTGCGAAGGCAATGAATAGTGTTAAACCACGAATCCAATAAGTAGGTATCAAAACCACTAGCATTGCTCGTTATCATTAAAAAAGTCCATGTCAACACTAAGTACATATTTGATGTGATAAACCCTATCGCCCAGTTCATGAAATCGTACAGCTGTATACGCGATAGACCCAAATGGTAAATATTGACGGTTAGTAATTACGGTTTCCTGGTACTACTTATTTGCTTACCATATGATGTTTACAGCCAAAAACCTCTTTTGATTAACAACACTGAAAATTCGAGATCGTGATTTTCCCAGAAAAACTCTCTTTCTGTGCTTACTGGCTGAACCTAGAATGTAACATTGCAGAATAAAAATGCGAACAGCGACGTCTGTGTAATTAATTAACGCGTTTTCCTTGGCTTTTGCGCGAGGACTGAACGCGAAATAATCGAAAAATGCTAATCGCCAGCGCATCTTTTAAAGTCGCCGTCGGAATAATAATTGCAGTGGAAATAATCTCGTCTATTCAATCAGCGTCGCCTTCAGTAGCGTCGTTTGTTGTCTGCATATTTTTGTGTGTGGAATACGTTAGCACCTTCACATTCATAATTTATGTTTATTCGATTGGTGCTGTCAATAAACTGCAGTGCGACAGGAAGGAATTCAACATGAAAGATGGGAAAGAATGTTACAAATTGGTAGTAAATACTAAACGTGAATGATAATAATAAGATGTATTTCCTATTGGTGATGTGCCTGTATGTGTGTCTTATCAGTTTTTTCAACCAAAACTTCGATTTCTAGAAACATGACGAGATGCCAAATACAGTTATGACTTTGCTGAGTACTTTGAATTTTTAACAACAATATCTCAGGTTTTATTTGAATTCTTGTGCTCTTAATAATGGATAAATACTAGATAAATATTTTTGAAATGTAGGTGTGAAAGGTACTAATGCCGCAGTTATTTTTTTTGTTCAATATTGATATTGCTGGTATCATGTGAAACTAACATCTTTTTCTTTTTTTCAGGTAAGTTCAAAGATACAACCCGCTTCATCTAACTAAGGTTAGTGCGTATTCTAGACTTTTGAATTTCTTTTTCGTTGAATGAATAATTTTATTATACGATACACTTTTATGTTTAGTTAGTTTTACTCTTGTCTAGATTAATAATAACCAAAATAATCACGCTATCTTTGTTACATCACCTTACAGTGCATGGCAGCAAAACTTTTCAACCTTTTTTAATTCATTTTATAAAATGAAGTGGGTAGTGGTAATATAGTATATGTAACCAAATTTTTATATTTTTGGTATGCTATACTACAGTACAAGTGAAGAATCTAAGAATCCCATCAGTCATAGGTGTGTCGATTTTACAAACGAGCGAAATAGAGTGTAGAACGACACACAAGTGAGTGATTTAGATTTCTTCGAGTACTGTATAGTGTTTTGTTCAATCCTGCACCTTCTTTATGGTCTACATTTTCGATGCTTAAAAATCCACTGCATTTGTTTCTTTAAGAGATATAAAGAAGTAAGTTTCGTACTTCAACAACAATTTACTGGTTGTAATCATGTACGCAATTTTGTAGGTTTAAGGCCTTATTCGCATTTTAAAAAAGAATTCGAAGGGCTATCAAAAAAGTGGAAAAACCGCTGCAAATTGAATCAATACTTCCACATCCAATTGTCAAAATGGCATTTACGTTTTTATTTCTTATACTATACGACTAGTAATCACGTTTTGAGCATTTTTTCTCTCTACACATTTTTTCTAAGACAAACAGCCCTGGTGATATTAGCAGAAATATATAAATTTTAAAATCGTTTTTTTTACAATTAGGTTTTTTGGAAATATTTCGAAAATGTCAAAATTTTGAATAAATTATTTTAGACACTTTTTGTGAGAAATTTTATTTCCTATCTGATGGTATTTTAATTTTCTGAATATATTAAATATATTCGGAGATATTTAGGAAAAACCGTTTTCTTTTAGTGACGCTTTTTTGCTAATATCTTCTAAACAGTTTGCTGCAACGAAAATTTATAAGAACAAATAATACTCGCAGTTATACTACTAATCACATACTAAAACGAAAAAAATAAAAATTTGCAAAAAGGGTAGTTACCCCCCAATTTCGCCCCTTTCGCGATACCCTACTTACCCCACAAACAATAGGTCGCTTTGGGTAGTTGAGATTTATATGTTTGCCAAATTTCATGTTCATATATTAAGTCTTTCGAAAGTTATCGTGTCCACGAACAATACCACAGACACAGACAAATTTTTGCTCAAATTTTGTTTTTTTTATTGCATTTTCGACCATTTTAAAGCGAAAGAACAAATAAAAATTTTTGAAAATTTTTTTCGTGATACAATACTTCCCATCCGTTGGAAGTGGAAGTAAAATTTCTAAATCGAGCTCCTGAAGAGATTTTCTTGGTAATGAAGATTGTTGTTCTATTGGGATGTTGGAAGTTAAGTGTGCCTATACGTGTAACGAATTAGTAAATCCTAAAACCGCTAATATTGAAGATAAAGCATCTGTTAGGTTGTCAACATTACTAAGACGAAAAATTATAAAACGCCCTCTTTTGTTCTGACTAGTTATATAAAAATGATTTTAATTGCTTAGTGATATGGAAAATGGAATTTTTTTTTGAATTATTGACCAAGGAAATGTACATACTAACCAGTGGATTTAAATACGTAATCAAAAAGCTTAGATTTAGTAGTAAGCTACCTGCAAGCCAAGAATGTCAAGCTACATACGGGWWATTGTTTTTGGCGAATATCGTCAATACTATTGGCGAATGCTTCTGCTGATATCCTAACCCTTAAAGAACACGAGAGATTAGCGTTCCTCATCCATTGTTGCGAGCTATATAGAAAGTCGCCTACTAATAAACCAAGATAGCAGAAAATCAACTCAGGTTTTCATGTTAACATTTACATTTATAAGTAGCATTGTTGATGTGTATTGGCGTTATAAATAAAATTTGACTGAATGTTCAGTTTAAGTGTATTAACAAAATGAGTGAGTGAAACACAACTCATTTGTCTCTTAATGCACCTCTGCTGCTGTTTGGAGGAGATGTTAAAAACTCAATACCTAAACACCTTCTTATATAGATGTAAAATTAAAAAAAAAGCTATGCCTATTACACCTATATTCTAAAGTAAGGATAACCAAATTCAATATTACTCTCGATATTAAAATTAATGTTTTTATACTGTTTTTTTGTTAAAGCCTCACAAAAAACTGTCAAGTTTTTGACAAATCCATATTGCGAAAAAGGAAGTTCTGTTTTAGTTTTAATGTGAGATAAGTATTCGCACTTTGGGTTTAGATGAATATTTAACATATTTAGGTATACGAATTTTAGTCTGAAGGTTATAAATATTGAATCAAAGTAAAATGATATATTAGGGATGATATTTGGGGTTACCAAATTCAGTAAGAACTGAGGTCGCAGTATACTTCTCGTTTATACATTAAAAAAATGTAAAATCGAGGAGTTTAGTAAGAAGTGCTGACATAACACATACATTTCTGCTTATAAAACAGACAAATATTAATAATAAACTAATGCGGCCTCTATGCTCGATTGATTCGGAGTATCCACCATATGCGCGGTTTCTGGGAAGGTTAATTTTAACCCTCCCGCAGGAATATAATAACTATTTAGTTTAAGTTGCGTGATCCAGCGGAAGTGTACGGTGTGCTTGCCCACGATACGTAAAATTGCCAGTTAGTTGAATTCGCAGTTATGCGCATGGTAAATTCAACGGAAAAACTTAACAGTGCGTGACTGAAACACCTGGAGGCTGACTTCCTGGTTAAATCAGTAGCGTAGAACTATGGTTTAATAAAGTATTGTCATAAGCAAGTAACATTAACTAGTTCTGATCATTATTCTATCATCCTTTAAAGTGACGAACACATGTTTGTAATTATTTATGAGTGTTATAATCAAAAATTGTTCTGAGGATTACTGTTTGTATCATGCTGATGCTGAATAGATCAAAAGTGTTATAATATAATAGTGTTGAAACGTTTAGGTTTCGGAAATTTAAGTGTTTGATATAATGCGCTAGTAACATTACTTGTCTTCTAATGGGAAAAATGTACCTATATCATGAAAGAAAAGCGTTACTTACTGTTATTTTTTATAGGGCCTTCAGAGATTCTTAAAAAAACCTGGATTCGAAAAAAAGTTTACCTTTCCCATTTGGGTTTAAGTAAGGATATTCCAGATGAATATATCATGAATGGTATATATATTCTAATTAACAAGAAAATCAAAATATAAAACTAACTATGTCAGAACTCTGCTAGGTTCATTGTAGACTAATAAAATGGTGCATTTTAATTAATTTTAGTACCTTCCCATTCGACGCTCCTGGGTTTAAGTGCGAGCGGAAATAAGGAAATCATGCGGTGTTTTGCATGCAGACGTTACACACTTTGCTTTTGTCCTGTACTGAGGTACGAATTCGAAGAACTAACAAACAATGGAACGAAGCATAAAACTTATTCATCGTGACTTACTCGATGGGTCGTTATGTTGTACGTAAGTAAAACCTTCGTGTCTCCAGCAGAAGTAACTAATCGGAGATTAACTAAAAGAGCGCTAGTTTTGTTCAGATTTACTTACTTTATTTTGTCTTTTTCACGTTAAATTACGTACAGTGAGGTTCTGTTCAATGAAGACAACAGAGATTATGCTCAGAATATCGCTCAGAATATCAGTTTTGCTATCTATTTGGGCATAAACTAGACCATTGATAACTAAATGAATCAGTACTTGCATATACGTTACTAACAGCTTGAGGTATAATACCTATCTATACTGCTACTATGGTAGTCATAGTCGTTTTGTCTGTAGTGTCGTAGTTTTCAATTAATGGTAATAAAAATCACCAAGACGAAGACGATTAAAAAAGTGATGCGTTTATTGCTTAATATTAACATAAATTACAATTTACCTCAAAAGATAAATGAGGGCACTTTTATAACTATGCTAGCCTAAATATTGTTAGTTAAGGTGGAATATGTGTTTTGCTCCACTTCTTGTTTGTTATGTTATATTAAACAGAGCGGCTACTTGGGCAAATATATTTAACAAATTGCGTATACATCATGGCAAAACAAATATTTATGTACCGTTGGTATGATGATTATAAAACTTATTTCGTGATCTAGTTATGATTAGAAAACCCGCAGATGATAGTTGCAAAAATATATTCATCTAGTGGAGGCATGACGATAGCAGTGGTCTAAGTTGTCTCCAGGTATCTCAGTTTTATTTACGTACAAAATCGACATCATATTTTCTGCCACCTGTTGTGAGGTAAACTTTATATATGGATGTGATTGCCACTTTTATTAGTTACGATTACTACATCTGGAGAAATTACTCAGAAAATGCTTACTGTCAATTTTACGATAGTCAGCAAACAATTATCTCGCTGAAAGGATTTTTGTTAAAGTTAGCTTAATAAATATCATCGGAATTTGTTTATCTGCGATTTATGTTTGACAAAATGGTATCGCAATTCGACCCACATTTTTCTAGTCGACATTTCAGAAATCTGTTTGCCTGTGTGAACAAGGAAAGAAAATTATAGTTGCTAGAGCAGTTAAGGGTTTAGTCAAATTTCCAAAATTACTATCTTATCAAAAATTCAATTATCTAGAATAGGGAGAAGTCTTTTTTAACTGTTTCCGATTGCAAGGTATCTAAATTGTATGGTTTTCCCAAAATCCATAAAACTGATGTCCCGTTAAGGCCTATAGTCAATACGATGTCATTTACAGATTGCCAAATTTTTTTGCCACTAACATAGGGAAAACCAGTAGTTTCATCAAGAATTCTTCAGACTTTATTGACGTTATAAAAGGTTTAAGTATTTCAGAAGTGGATAATTTAGTTAGTTTTGATGTGGTTTCTTTATTTATTAAACATCCATACCTGAAACGATAAATATTTTCAAATCCAAACTTGTTAGAGATCAACAGTTTTCAGTTTAAGCCAGTAGATCATACTTTTGTTATTTGGTCCCACGGTATAGAAGAGTTAGATTGGTTTCTATATCAGTTGAACAGTCAAAATCATGACATAAAATTTACTATGGAATTAGAAAGGAATGGTAGTTTACCTTTCTTGGATATCCAGATTTACAGAGTAAACACTGGACATTTAGGACAAAGGTTTACAGAAAACCAATACATACAGACATATATTTGCATGCCACATCTCACCACTCTCTCACTCAAGAGTCTTATAAGGATGTTATTTGTTAGAGCACAAAGAATCTGACGAAAGTCCTTTACAAAAAGAAGTATATCATCTTAAATCAGCGCTAGTGAGAAATGGTTATAGTAATAAGAATATTTGGTTAATTTTTAATAAAAGTGCTCTTCCAAATCGAGAAAATTTTCAGCCAGAACAAATTAAATTAAAGTTGAGTTTGCCTTATGTACAAGGCCTTTCGGACAAATTAAAGAGGTTACTTAGAAAACATGATATTTTAGTGGTCGATGGTACTTATAATAATTTAGATAAAATTTTAAGTTCTACTAGAGACAAAGTACATTTAGAAAGTGAAGGTGTTTACATAATTACTTCTTGCGGCTAGTGTTACATAGGTCAAACTAAAAGAAAAGCAGATACGTGTTTGAAAGAACACATACGTGCTGCAACAGATAGATAAATCTCTAAGACAGCGTCGACCACGTTTTAAGAGTCATCGACTCGTTCACGAACTTGCGCTATTCGTTCAGTTCGACTATTGGGCCCTCTTTTTTGTTTCAGCCACATAGTTCGATTGGCTTTTCCCAGAAAGTACGCGTTCCAGTAAATCGTTGTTTAATATGGTTTTCCCCAGAATAATGTGCCATGTCACTGAATTTGAACAAACAATAGAAATTTTTTACTTCATAGATTTCGTTACGTCCAAGGTGGCCGAAAACAAGTTCTTCCCTGTTGCAACATACCGACATAGCGATCAGTTTTGGGCGTTTGCCGAAGGGATTATCTCGAACGTCAATCTCTTTGCCCAGGATCCTTAAAATTTTATACTTAGGTGTTTGTGATTTATGACCCTCAGAGTGGAGTATAATGGCTTATGCTGTGGGCGGTGTATTATCGTAACCTTACTTTGTAAAGTAAAAAGGAACTTGTTTTATATTACTTTCGTCTGGATTTTATTAATTGCTGATAATCAAACTTTGTTGCCGCTTTTTTAATTTTATATTGTATATGCTCATAGCTTGAGGCCCATCCGATTTTCTTTTACTTCCAAACGTTTTATTCTCATATCCGAAGAACAGCATCAATGGTTCATCATTAGGTTGGACTATCAGAGTTTTTAGCTTCTCGAAGAATCCTTAATAAAAGTGTCTGTGTTTCCCTCATAGGGTTGAAGATAAGAATGAAACGTTTGGAAGTAAAAGAAACTCGAATGGGCCACGACCTATGAGCCCGAGTATGTACAATATAGAAATATGTTATTATTAATATACCTTTCAAGGTTTTCTCGCATAGGGTGTGAAAAACTCCGTGTAGAGCCTATTTCACGACGTTTCGATGAAATATCATTCATCATCTTCTAGTGTTAAAAGTTTTTGAAATCTTTTTGACAAAGTCAAAATCTATTGCGTGTTGATTTTTATGTTGTAGCTGTCCTTGCTCGACTGTGGGTGACTGGCGCAGTGTATCCTGACCTGATGTGATGTCTGTATGACTTGAAGATCCTGGAGAAGAGGCTACAGCAAATTCTCACCACCATCCTCGTCAGCTATTCTCTGTTGTTCAAACTTTGGTAACACGTTCACTACGACTGGCAGATAAGAAAAATATTAACACAGAAAAACAAAAAATAACTGCAGCTTTACAAGGAAATAAAACAATTCAAAAAGCATTTAGACAGCAAGCTAAAAGAACACAGACAACAGAAGAACAACAAAAAACGGTAGTATTCCTTTATGTAAAAGGAGTTTCAACAAAAATAGAAAATGTTTTGAAGAGACATAACATTAGAACGGCATATAAGGCAGGCAAAAAAATTTGCTCCCTTTTAAAAATCCTAAAAGACAAAATTGCGCTTGAAAACCAAGAAGTCTATCAAATTCCTTGTTTGGACTGCCAGAAACAATATGTAGGCCAGACAAATAGGAAAATATCAGCAAGAACATCAGAACATAAAAACCTAGTCAAACAGAGGCAGACCACCTCAGCCCTTTTCCAGCATACACTGATGACGGGTCACAAGATAAACTTTGAGGAAGCAAGACAGATAGCTAGTGTAGACAATATCCTATTCAGAATAACCAGGGAGGCAATAGAAATTGAGAAAAGACCCGAAAACCTAAATAGGAGGGATGACAGCCTTCGCTTGCCAACGGCTTGGAATCCAGAGTACAAGTTGACTGTGGGATCGAGTGTATCTTCAAACAATGCTGTAGCCTCTTCTCCAGGATCTTCAAGTCATACAGACATCACATCAGGTCAGGATCGAAATGCATCGGCATACACTGCGCCAGTCACCCGCAGTCGAGCAAGGACAGCTACAACATAAAAATCAACGCGCAATAGATTTTGACTTGTCAAAAAGATTTCAAAAACTTTTAATAATTTACCACTATAGAAGATGATGAATGATATTTGATCGAAACGTCGTGGAATAGGCTCTGCATGGAGCTTTTCACACCCTATGCGAGAAAACCTTGAAAGGTATGTTAATAATAACACATACTACACTCGCAGAAATCTTAAAAATAACAATATAGAAATAGTAAATATCACTTAAATAATTTTCATCGATATTGCAGTTCCACTATAGGAAAAGACTGTTAACAAGACCCTCTTCCTCTATTATAGAATTAAGCTGCATAATAATATTTAACTTATAAATTAACACATAATACTAATGGAAGAACAGGAATAACGAGTATGTTGACGAAAACATTATTACTCGCACTTGGACACCTATTTATTGTATTAGGATACACTAATATACAACATACAGATGCATGAAAATACTTTCAATCCATCGTATCAATTATCATTTCAATCGACCACCATCTGCTTTAACAATGGAGTCTATGGATCGACCTCAAAAAATGCGATGCAATAAATAATATTTATAAACAATACCTGTCAGTTAGGGCATCTATCATGCGGGAACACTATCAGCTATTGTAATCTGTCGGATGACTCCGCAGTATGGCCGCCACCGCCATAATTCTAGGAACGGCCGTTTTCATCGGGAATTAATTAGAAACGTATCAGTGGTGTCAGACTAAGCCGAGGCCATGGTTGTGACCCTCAAGGGGTTGTTGATGTGTTGCAAGTTGCAGTGGCTAGTTAAGTTAGTTTTGCTTTGAAGGGGATACTGAAATGTAGTTGATAAATTATCTCCATCCTATGTTATCTAAAAACTTCGTCATGTTTAGTAGAGTCAGCAGTGTCATTTTTATTTATGTCAGCAATAAATATGTAACATATCAGTAGTTTATTAGTTGTAGGGAGAAAAATAATATTTTGTAAGCAAATGCAGTTTACCAATTCAATGGTTCTATACATTCTCTTGGAAAAATAAATATTTTGTTAACAGATGCTTCAATTTATATAAATTCTTTTTTAGGTAGGAATTGTAGGGCCACAAATATTCTGCTCTTTAGCCAAACAATAAATTCGAAAAGTTTTATCAAAACATTTTGTCTTTAGAACCTCTAAGAGTTAAAAATTGAAAACTGATCCATGCTCTCAAAGTGGAATAATAATTAATGAATTCTTCTTTAAGATAAAATTCTTCAAGTGTAATCCACTTAATTCTTTTATTGTAAAGGGCTTTCGACTAACAGATAGCCATCGTCAGTACACTTACACTTGAAGAATTATTATCTTAAAGAAGAATTCACCTCTAAGAGTTGTCTCTTTGCATAACATTCCTCAAAATATGTCATGTTTGAAGAGAAAATCTTTGATTTCTTCTTTATTTGAGGACGTATTTGGAATTTGGCATAGAACATTTTTTCATAAATAAAGCAGGGGCGGCGTTGTGGGCGTCTGTGAGTCTGTTTTTGTGTGTGAACACGATAACCTTCGAAAAACTTAATATATGAACTTGAAATTTGGCAAACGTATAAATTTCAACTACCCAAAGCGACCTATTATTTGTGAGGTAAATAGGGTATCGGGAAGGGGGCGAAATTGGGGGTAACTACCCTTTTTGCAAATTTTTATTTTTTTATCTTTTTTCGTTTTAGTGTGTGATTAGTAGTATAACTTCGAGTATTATTCGTTCTTATAAATTTTCGGTGCAGCAAACTGTTTAGAAGATATTCGCAAAAAAGCGTTACTTAAAGAAAACGGTTTTTCCTAAATATCTCCGAATATATTTAATATATTCAAAAAATGAAAATACCATCAGATAGGAATTAAATTTCCCACAAAAAGTGTCTTAGAAAATTTATTCTAAATTTTGACATTTTCGAAATATTTCCAAAATACCTATTTTGGACCCTGCTCGTACGATTTTTTTTTAAATTAGTTATTATATAGAAAACCATATTTCTGATCAGAAAGCACTCTTGCAATTTTTTTGTTAAGTTAATAATTTTCGAGTTATTTGGAAAAAAACGATTTTGAAATGTATATATTTTAGCTAATATCACGAGGACTGTTTGTTTAAGAAAAAATGTGTAGAGAGAAAAAACCGAATCAGTTTCTAGAGAGAGCAATAAAAGACGAGCGAAAAAGGTCTTATTTCATGTCGCCAAAATGAATCATTTTTGAGCAAATCATGAGATTGTGTTTCCCTACAACGTTAGAGCATATTAAGCAAAATAGCAAAAAAAACTTATTAAAAAAACAAAGTTTTCTAACTACAATTTTTGGAAATAATAAATGGAAAATTTCAGAATATAAGAAAATAAAAAAATGCTTTACAGCAAATGTTCAAAATGTCAAAATGTTCAAAATAACGACTGCCGAACTCACTCATCAAAAATCGCCGGATTATATGAATTTGGATGCAACCATTGACAATCCTTTCTCGGAGTATACCAATGTAGTTGATGGAAGTTGCATAATAAATCCGGAAAATCATTTTGCAAGAATTCAGGCTATCTGTCCCCATTAATTATTTGTGGTAAGAAAAATGATCCAGTCAAATTGTTAATTTAATTGTTTTTTTTTTAATTTGTGAAAAATATTTTTTAACCAAAAAACCTCGCACAACGCCGACCCTACTGAAGTACTCTATGGTAAATTATTGACCATTGACTCTTAGAACTCTTGAAAAACTCGTTTTTTTTATAGAAAAATATATTTTTTTGCTCTATTTTCTGTAACGTGCATGGAAACACAATTTCTTGATTTGTTCAAAAATGATTCATTTTAGCGACATAAAATAAGAGTACCTCTTTTGCTCACCTTTTAATGCTCTTTCTAAAAACAGTAATTCTGTTTTTAAAAATTGACAAAAACAAATTTAACCAAAAACTCCGCTGCCTCTCCCACATGCCGCCCCTGCTTTGTATACGAAAAAATGTTTTATGCCAAATTATGGGCCATTGCCCATTAGAACATTCTTCAAAAAACTACAAAGTTTGGAAAACGGTTTTCTCAAAAAAATAATGTTTTTTTGTACTTTCAACACCCTGTATATCATAAACAAAGCATTTCCGGACTCATGTTTATATAAGCTTTTTGTCATGACTTCACTCCAGGAAAATGCACCCGAATTTATGACATCGAAATTTGAAACACTTTGTATATTTGGCTGGGCCATTTGACACTGTTCAGAAAATAGGGATTTAAAAAATAAAAAAAATAATGCCGAAACGTTATCAAAACAATGTTTATTTGGAACTAGAACCCAAAAACTCTTGCTTTTATCTACGAAAAAAATAATTTTGGTTCCTGTAGGAAATAACCTACAGTTGCACCTTTTCTCCGTTTCTAACAAAGCTGCATTTCTAGGTGTCCGTGTCTTAATATTTGGGGGCGCCTTCCCAGAAGAGGGCGGCTTCCACTCAAACGCGCAACGAATGCTGACTAACCGTGAAATATCCCATCTCTTTAGTCGTGTCAAAACCTGCACAGATTGTTTTGTTAGATAGCGACCGGGGTGGCTACAATGGGTGAGGTAGACGTTTCCAATTTTTTTCATGTTGGGCCACCGGGCTGAATAAATTTGTCAGTGATGCAGCCAGTAGGAAATGGCATGTGTTGTCCAATGATGAAGGTCTTCCTGCATCCGAGCAGGACGATAAATTACTGTGGTTGTTGTCGATGTACTCGAAATAGCTCATAATACTGTCAAAATAGACATTTCAATTTTCTATAATTTTATAGATATTTTGTAGATCGTGCAATTTGTAACGTCTTATTGGCTTTCTTTTTATTTATTCTTGGTGTATATCTATAAAATGTACTTAGAAAGAAGCATCAGTTGTCTCTTCATTGATATAAGAATGTTTTTCAACAAAATAATAAGACTTTCTTAAAGTATCAAGCAACGATCTATGAGGGTTTTACAGCTTGATGGTCGGCCGTCGTAAACCATTGGGATTAGCGGCACGCTTCAAAGTTCCTAAATGGGCCGTATTCAAAAAAATCTTGTTGGCTAAAATTTTAACTTTTCCACTATAAATTTTTGAAATTCGTTAGTTGTGATAATTTAGCAATCAATAAGACATAGAAGCTTTTATAAGAAATTTTATTTAATGCAGATCTGATGCTAACTGGCGCGACCCGCGATCTATTTTTATGTGATACTTTATTGCGTTTAAATTTTCGAATGTATAAAATAAAAGCCTTTGCATGTCATAACGAATTTATTCAAATTTAATATAAAAACATACAAATTAGTAAGTAGAAAATTATTTACATTTGTTAGAAAAAATTTGCAATAGTGCACAATAAAATTTATGCACAGTATCGATTATGTTCATTACAGCTTGTTAATAAGCACATTACAAGAGCCACAAACTAAAAAAAAATTACTCACTATCACTTTCACTGCTAAAATCACAATTAACTTCTATTATTAATTCTTGTACATGATTCGCTCTGTACCGATTTTCAATGTCCAGTACATGCCGCACTGAATTTCTCCATGCATCGACACTTGCTATTTAAGCTTCGTGTCTAATTTTTAGCAGCATTTCATTGCTAAATTTTCCACCGGTGGTCCCTCGTCAAATTCTTTGTTTCAATTGCCCCCCCATATCATTTCAATGGGGTTGAAAATGCAATGATATGGGGGTAATTGTAGAATGGTGTGTCCACATTCAGAAGCGAGAATGTCAATTTTAAATTTCTTCGAAAATTTTTTTGTGCCAAGCACTTCCTATAATTGTTTTTTTTTGTATAGTCTTCTTCGAAATGTAAATCTTCTTTTCTTAAAAACTTTTGAATGGTTGCCTTATCAGTTGTTGTATTTGGAATTTTATCCAGTTGCTCTGAATGGTAACTAGCGTTGTCCATTACTATGACGCTGTTTGGTGGCAATTTGGGCAATAAAATGTTTTTGAACCAATTTTCATATCAGAATGATAATCGATTCAAAATCAGCAATAATCTGTTTGACTAGTTTGACAGGTAGAAACTACGTTTATGACCCTCCGGATTAAAAGAAAATTTAGCCTGTGAAGAAACAGGGCAGAGACGATTGCACACCGCAATCAAAAATTAGAAAGTATGGGCTGCCACATTGAAATTGGAATGTTTACCATTCATGGTAATAAAAATAGGTACTACTCATTAAATTAGGAAAGAATACGATTTAGTCATACATTAAAAGCTATTAGATGAGAAATATTTGTAGTTCAAATAATAATACCAAATAATGCTAATTGATTTATGTGTACAGAAAAAAAAATTCTAAAAAGGCTTAAACACAATTTTTGGATACGGTCCACTTCGCTGCAAAACAGTGGAACATGCGGAACCCGTCTGTTATTTACGACAGCTTCAGGTAATACTTGTAAACTATTGTGAGCGGTAATCGGCTGTTCGTTCGTTCGATTGAACGATCAAAAGAACGTACCTGAAGTGCGATGGTAATTATATGAGGCGTCCAGTCCGAAGATATCACTTAATTTATACAGAGTAGTACGTGCATTCTTCTACTACTTCGCACAAGGTTTTAAGAAATTGCCATCCCTATTCCATTTGCCATCTCTAGTATACTATCCTGTCTATACGTCATTGTTTTAAAGATTCTTTTTCGGCAACAAAGGCATGTGGGGGGTGGGAAGCGATATCTTCGAACTGGACGCCTCATATAATTACGATCGAACTTCAGGTAAGTTCTTTTGATCGCTCAATTATATTTCGGCGTCCAGTCCTCGATATCACTTAAGTTATACAGAATAGATGTTTAAAGACAACTGTTGCCGAAACAACTTTATTGTATTCAGCTATTTTTAATACATGCATGAGATACTAGATTAATACTAGAGATGGCAAAGGGGATAGGGATGACAATTTCTTTAAACCTTGTGCGTAATAGTAGAAGAATGCACGTACTACTCTGTATAAATTAAGTGATATCGAGGCCGAAATATAATGAGTCTCATAGATTGTTGCTTGCAACTATACTAGATATTCTATTTGTAATTGTGTACTTTAAGACCTCTATGCGAATTATTAAGTGTAAACTTACCACTATTTTTTGTCTATTTTGACTGGATCTTTCATTGTTGTTATTTTAAGACGTTATTAGTGGATGTTGCGATGTTGGCGGAACCCACACACATTATGAGGCTAACTGTTCAAATATCGCTACTCCAATAATTGAGGTTAGTTTGTAGCCAAGTAATTGAGGGCAGTTTGCATATCATTACAAATTTTAAAAGTAAACGCGATATGCTCTCCAATGTTTCATTTTCAATTCGTAGTATGTACTCTTAAATGAAACTGATTTACGGTTAGGTCTCTTGTTTGCAAAAATGTAACCGGGCATAGCGTTTTCACGTCTTGTTTAATTTTTACGACTTGGCAAACATTTCACTTTTGTGTCTGCGTCGATGTTCCATTGTGTCTTATGTCTTCAAACACAGGCTGTTAAATATTTGGCTTTTCCATTAGAGGATCTCGTATTTTTACCCATGTATCAGGTTTCTGAAGAGCAAACTGTTTGTTCCCTGGGTTTCGTTCACAACTTTGGGCAACGAACGCAATATAAATTTTCGTGCTTGAAAGATAAATGATGCAGTTTACAGTATCAAATACAGTTCTACAAAAAAAACCATCATTACTTTTGCCGATATAAAAGAAAGAGCTTTTTTATGTACTTATTGATATTACGAATAACTAGAAAGAGTTAACTGCTTGTTTCTGACATCAACAGAATCCTAAAAATAGATAGTAGTGATTCATTCTGTGTAAGTGCACGCTGACCTAGTGCTGGTATGGAAATACATACTAATTACGCATCGCTAAATGTCAAATCTTGGCGTCTTTTTTCCTAATCCCATATATAAATATTATATTTAAATACAAATACTGTTCAAAAAAGACCTTTGTTATTATGAGCGTAATTGTTTTGAACATATTAGACATTTTAAATGAACTCTTACGATTTGCAAAGTGTGCGTTACTGTAAATACCTAATGATCACACTCATATTAATTTTATGGAAATATACATATACCCACTAAAAGCTCCTTCGATCAGTTTTAAGACCATTATGCCTAAAATAATTTTAATTAGAAGGAGAAAATGACGTTTGCGGGGCTATAAAGGAACAAAGTTCTAACGAAATGATAACCATTTAACCATTATAATCATTTGTGGGTGCTGACTTTTTTCTGAACAACGCCAGTCCGACAACGAGATAGAACTAATGAAAAAGATTATTTAACTTTTTTTAAATGCCCTTTATTGAGTGCAATTCAAAATTGTATTTTCTTTCCTTTTGTACGTTGTAGTTAACTTCTAAAAATTTGTGAAATACTTGTATCCGCTTTTTAAAGATGTTTTGTATTTTTTTAATTATAAGGGAAGTCCTGTTGCACCGACATCTTCTACAAGAACTTATCGACGATAAAAGCGATTTAGAAATATGACAATGGACACCTTATAATGTATAGGTAAAGTGATACATAAAAAGCACTCCAGAAATTAATGATCGTTCACAACTCATTAGATTTACTCGTAAACGTAGGTCTCTTTATAATTTACATTTTTACAGATTATAACATTGGTAAAATTTAAAGTGAATCATTTGTATTTCGAAGGACCATGATCCATGATTTATTACAGTTTGTGCAATGCATGTTTTGAGGCTTTTAAAAATAACAGCGTAGACTACTTGTGCAATCGGAGTATCTTTTGATCAAGTTATTAAAAAAACTTAGACAGGCTCAAAACCCTCACAGTGAACCATTAAGTATGTTCCAAGTTTTCTCTTCCGAACGAAGCTATACAAGAGTATTTTGCACACATTCCATTCACACCATTCGGACACGTCACTTCAGCTGGCAACTCAATAGTCCTCAAAGGCGCAAGCCGATCTGTCGGTCTGCGTGAGAAAAATACAATGCCCATTTTACCTGGAAGAGTATGAAGCGCCAATAAATTAGATTTATGGTGTTAGTCGAAGAGAATGGACCGTGCTCAAGGTCCTAAATCTCCAAGGGACATTGCTCGTGTCCAGGTAGAGCCACATCGGTAGTGGTCCATAACGGAAGTTGAAATTATGTGTTTGATTTGTTGGGTTAGGTTTTTACGACTTTGCGCAGGCGATAATAAAATGCAAATAGGACGTATGAGTTAATGTTTATGAACTTCCTTGCTTAATGTCTGCACGTAGAATTGTTTTTCTTTCGTGGAAGATAAGTGCAATAAAATCGAAACATTGTTGCTTTCCATTTCATAGAAATACTCTTCTAAAACGTTTTAAATCTTCATGTATTGTTTTTTCGCTCCCGCTATTTTTGTTTTTCAAACGCCTGGTATGCGTTCAAAGCATTGATTGATTTTTTTTATGAACAGAGGTCAAACATGAGGTAACTTTAGAACTAATATGCATGCCTAGTGGGATTTTGAAACTTCTTTAATAATATCTGCAGCAGCAGCTTTTAAGCATCGTATTATGTAGCAAAATTTACTTCTTCGGGGTTGGCTTCCTGCAAAAGTTGAATTCTTGGACGTTTTATTGATCCTGAAGCTTATGTAAAAGTGATTTTCATTAGCTTGAATCCGAGTATTATAACCGTAGAGCTATACTACATATATTTTATATTTAAAATTATTTTGACTAGAATGACAGTTTTATTGAACTTGCTTGCTATTTACTTCTTAATTTCTCTTTGTATATATAAAAAGAATCTAAACTGAGATTTTGAACGATATTTAGAAAGGGAAATCGCTTCAATTACATTTTGTTTCTGCCAGACTTCTAGAAGATCATTTCCTTTAATATTGTATGTCGGAACTAAAAAGGAATGCAGAGAGAAGTTGCTTATGTCTTTCTTACTGTTTTGATTTAGTGGTACTTAAGACATTGTAGAAGGCCACGACGTAGAATAAAACCTAAGTGTTTTTTGTATCATTTATTTTATTTCTAGCTTGTGCATTTCACATGCTGAACATAAGCCATATACGCGACTATTATTTGGTCTTTTAGCTCAATATGTACCTCGCTTATGGCGAAGCGTATTGACCGCTTGAACCACTAATTATCTGCCGCGTAAAATTAATTGCAAGGCAGCACTCGCCATACATCCATTTCATTAATTTCCAAATAAACGTTTGACACTATTATGGTGATACAGTACGTATTTGGTTTTATTGCAATTCAGATGCGCTTATACTATATCGCAACAAACCGTAATGTCTGCTACTTCAAACAAAAGCTATTGACATGAAGCTGATATTGAACGCAGCGAAGAACAATGACCCGGCCAAATACCGGCAGCCTTCTCTTATTAGAAAAAGCGATGCTATAAAGTTGAATTTAGTGATTCCAGCTTTTCGTTGAACGAACACTCAACCAAAAATGTACATAAATATCATGATGAAGTTCATTGGGAGAGGGAATTTGATACTCATTTTTCAACCGATGAACAAACTCGTATACCTAATGAAAATTAGTTTATTAAATAGGTGAAAAAATTGGTCATTACTTCAATGAATCCTTATTGTCATTTGTCATATTTATTATTGATTCTATTCTATTCCAAAACTGCAGAGTTCTCCAGATCTGTGAGAATTTTTTTGATACTCTTATTTTTGATATGATGCTCATTTCTTTAGAGGATTTTATAGGAACTTGTACCAATTTGCTAACAGCCCATCTATGTCTTCAAATGCCGATTTTTAAAAGAAGACGATGTATCGTTTAATTCGTGTACAGCGCATACTTTTGTGATGAAAAATTATAATTTGTTGACAAATTAATTGTTTGTTTGATGATACCTGTAACAATGAAAACTGTCCTCTAATTTTATTTTGCAAGTCTAAGTGTAGAACCTAAAATGTGCTTTTTTAGTTTCTAAAATAAAAATGTAACAGGCGTGGTCCTATAAATTTTTAATCTAATGCAACCAACTCTGCAATCAGATTTGCGTAAATTTCCTGGAACATTATTTAGTCACAGTTCCCACTAAGATAATGTTTCCAGCAATCTTTTTTAGTGCAGCCATAAACCAAACGCCGTTTCCAAAATTAACCGCACGCCTTATCAGAAAGTAATTAATTATCTACCATCGCAGCCGAATACAATTTTTGCCTTAGCCCTAAATCGCGGTTAACCTGAATTGCGTCAAGCCATGGATTCGGGCGGCGTGGTTAAAAGGATTGCACAGTTCGTTAGATTGAACGTTCTCAGAACGGTTACGTGCACTTTTAAAATAATATTTATTACCCCGCCTGTAAAAAACCACCGGCAACGTGTTCGTGGAATGGCAGGGAACATTGTTTTAGTTACAGTACACACATGCAACCTTGTCCTTGTTTGAGGGAAGTTTCCGAAATTTGTAGGTTGTTCAGCGAGCTATTATTAATGAGTAATATATGCACTGAAGGTTTTGTTACCTTTCAGCAAACGAAAATTAAACGGTATCTGTCGAATCTGTAATTTTATTCATTAATTATGCTACCGTCTGCACATACAATACACGATCAGCAAAATGTAGGGGTTAATTACAAAAAGTAACTAATAATCACATCTTATCCGCAGTCTTCAGTTTTTGTTTTTTCATTTATAGTATAGAAATAAATACTTTAGTACATTAATTTAAAAATTAATCATTAGAACTGAACCGTTCATTTCGGTTCAGTTCAAATAAGCGAGCAAAAACAATTTTACAATTCACTTCAGCTGTCGTCCTTGTTTCTTCATTTAAGATTCTTAAAGAAATGAAAATTTGAAAATTGAACCAAAATAAATGCTTTATTTGCGAGGTCGGAAATCTGAATTTAACTGATATACGCATTTTCTTAATCAATCCAAAATATATAACAATTCCAAGTTTTAGTATATTGTAGCTCTATAATGCTCCTAAATATGAATTAAAAATGTGAATACGTATTGAAACGCTGTAATAATTCTCGTCTGCAATAAAATGGAACACCGAATTGGCATGCCGATGTAAATTTAGGTTAATATCTCCACTGGGATGCACTCGAAACGAGTGTTTACTGGCCACCACAACAACCGTGGCCTTGCTCAGTTATTATTATAAATGCCAAAGATTTTACGAACGGTTTGTACGGATAAAGGTTCGGTTTTCCGCTTAAATGAACACCAAAATACACTTTCGCGGAATTAACGAGTTTAACCCGCTTTTCGGATTTATTTGTTTTAAAGTTAAAATACACAGTAGTTTATGAATTCCATCAGACGCGTGTTTTTACAGGTTGCTATGTGTTCAAAAAGTAGCAGGATTCAGGTACTTGCGTTACTATTAATGTGTACAATTAATTTGCGTCTGTTTAAAGAGCGACCATTGTACATTGCAAAAATATAATACATTGTATAGTTAATTTGCAATGATTTATGTTTGATTAGTATATGTATGTCGATGCACTGTCAATCAACATTTTGTGGTATGAGTATGCTGATATAAAAAACTGCAGGACCTTAATAAATACATATCTTGTATATTGAATTATACAGTATACATTTTGCAATAAAGGCGCTTTCATTCGCATTCAAACTTTCAGTAAATTATCCCATCACATTAATTTTTTTGTTGAGTGGATAATCTTTAATGTTTTATAGAGCCCTTGTAGTTCTAGTACTGTATGTATGTTGATTCAAACCCTATAGTTGGACTTCTTCTTTACAAGTTCTGAAATTTATTGTTACTAAACTAAATGGTAGGCATTGCCAGTGTACAGTATTATCTAGCGCAAGTTACAAATTATCTTGCTAAACGCCAATGCAATGAAGCTATAAATAAATAAAAAGGTTTTTTCTAACATGTGATGCACTCTATTTATAGCAAAACAGCACAAAATATTTTTAATATAAAGACAGAAATTAAGGTTTCTCCGGGTTCTGCTCTGCTGAAAATTAATTACTTCCACATCCAACGGATGGGAAGTATTGTATCGCGAAAAAAATTTTCAAATATTTATTTTGCTCATTCGCTTTAAAATGTCCGAAAACGCAAAAAACAAAATTTCAGCAAAAAAAATTTCTTATCTGTGTGTCTGTGGTATTGTTTGTGGACACGATAACTGTCGAAAGACTTAATACATAAATTTGGAGATTTGGCAAACGTATAAATCTCAACTAGGCAAAGCGACCTATTGTTTGTGGGTTAAGTAGGGTATCGGGAAGGGGGCGAAATTGGGGGGTAACTACCCTTTTTGCAAATTTTTATTGTTTTTGTTTTCGTTTTAGTATGTGATTAGTAGTATAACTGCGAGTATTATTCGTTGTTATAAATTTTCGGTGCAGCAAACTGTTTAGAAGATATTAGCATAAAAGCGTTACTTAAAGAATTTAATATATTCAAAAAATGAAAATACCATCAGACAGGAAATAAAATTTCTCACTAAAAATGTCTTAGGAAATTTATTCAAAATTTTGACATTTTCGAAATGTTTCCAAAAAACCTATTTTAGACCCTGCTCGTAGATTTTTTAAAAATTTTGGTATTATATATAAAATCAAATTTCTGATCAGAAAGCACTCGTGATTTTTTTTTGTTAATCTAATAATTTTCTAGTTATTTGGAAAAAACAGATTTTAAAATTTATATATTTTTGCTAATATCGCGAGGACTGTCTTAGACAAAATGTGTGAAGAGAAAAAATGCTCAAAACCCGATTACTAATCGTATAGTGTAAGAAATAAAATCGTTAATGTCATTTTGACAATTGGATGTGGAAGTATTGATTCAATTTGCAGCGTTTTTTTTTTACTTAGTAGCCGTAGACAGTCAGTCCTAAACTAAAATTTTAACCTTGCATGTTAGGTAGTTAATTTCTTTATAAAAGTCTAAACATTTTCTTGTACTGTGCAACAGTTGAATACGTATGTAAGTAGCTTCTAGTTCATGCGCAAATTGTTAGGCAATATAATATTTTTGACATGTAAGAATTTTACATCGTTATCGTTGACATGCACATAAGATAGATAAGGTTTAATATAGTGCCAGCAAAATTAGTTGGCAGAATCTCAGCCCCGATACCTCAAATATCATGCGGCTTAACGCTTTCCTGCTATTTTCGAGGTTAATGGTTCTTTTAAAATGGGAAGCGTAAACAAACATTCAGAGTACTTAGCCATCGACGCAGTAAAAAACTGAATAGTTGGTCGGCAATAATGTCCCATCTGGACTTATTTTGGCTCGCCTATGGCGATTTCTTAGTAAAATTCCTATCTATTTACGAGAAAACCCAGAGATGCAAATGTCGAGCATCTGTGCGAATAGCAAATATTTACCGCAAATGCGGTGCTATCTAAAGTAAAGTTGTACTAAAGTACAATTACATTAAACTGAAATATTGTAAGTGCGTGAAAAGTAAAGGTTTATATTGGTTTCTACTCCGCCACGTCTGCAACACTGCTAGAGCGACGTGGTTCCATTTGACCCATGATCAGCTTGTTCCTCATGGTTACAAATCCCTAAAACATGAAGTTTTACTTCTGTTGGCATACTCGAATATAATTAGTATTTAGCCTACATAACACAATTAATTAAGTGAGCTAATTTGGTCCGGCATTGAATAAGGAAAAGGAACTGAGTAATCGTATGCACTTAGGTCATTGAAACTGCTTATCTGGGTAACTGGTGCAACAGGCATTGACAACATAAAAATGAAGTGTCCTGTGAAGTATTTAACGTGAATCACATTTGTATGTATTACTTTATCACGGTTATCAGAAATATCCAGTGGCATACTGATTTGGTGACAGATGTGACTAAAACACATTTTTAAACCAAACATAAGTAAGCTACTCCTTTAAATAAGTTAATTCGGGATTTTTTTTTTGTAAATAGAGTATTTCCGGTTCCGGTGACCTATAAACGAAGTGACAAACGCTGTTTGCCTTTTAGTCAGTGCAAACCCATTCAAATATATGCCATCATCATCTAATATTTGTTTTTGTCTACAATTAGCTTTCCAAGGTTCTTTAATTTAATTTAATTCCAACTGCGGTAATTATTCATCATTTTTATGTATACATTTATTCACTTTGCTGACAATTATTTTTATTTTTTCAATACACAAAGGTTGTTTCTACATCAAAATGTAACACGTCAGTTGTTTTTTATTGTATCGGATATTCCTGGCTTACTAGTTGACATAATGGTGCATGTGCATGACTTTTGTAAGTAACCTTGCCTACTATACTTTATTTCACTAGAAAATTTATAAAAGAAAAACATCAAATTAAACTTTTTGCGAAAATATGGAATATAGTACGGGCTTATACCAACATTGAAAGTCTTCAAATAGAAGTTGAATGTTGAATTTCAGTAAACAGTAACTTCGACGACAATATAAGTCCAACTTTTATCCTTCCTATTTGGCTTTTAACAGTCCGCTTATACCATAAATCGTCCCGTTTAAATACAAGATAATACAGTTCTGGTAAATGTACCTACGTAATAACGTACCCTAAAAAGACAGTTACTCGAAGTGGATGAAACTTTTCCGGGTAAACTGCTGTGGGGTAGAATCAATAAGATGGGTCTGGATTAAAGCTTTAAGAGACCTGCAGAATACTTAGAAACAGAACAGCAGCGTATCAACCATTAACTGAATACCGAGAAATAAATGTAAAAGTCACGCGAAAAAGTTACAGCGCAACGGAAATGTTTCCAGTTCGATTCGTTCATTCTAGGAAGTACCAAGTCATTATCGGTATGTATTTTTGTGGCGTAACGCGTGCAGCGCAAATCTAGGGGAAGAGCAATTAATGTGAAATGAAAACGCAACCGTCTATCCTACGTGTGTATACGAGAAAAGAGGAATGAGAGTGAATGAAGCGCCCTAGCAGAGACATCACATACAAAAAGAAGCGGCAACAGTTTGCTCTTGTTAATTTTTCTAACGAAATAAAGGGATGCATTTATTTCTATAAAAAATTACAATATTTACTATAAACAAAATAAGCAGATTTATATGTACATCAAATTAATTATGAGGGTTGAGGGATAAGTTCGTATTTTTTTTATTTAAACAAAAAACGATAATTATAACAATGAATTAATTAATTATGTATTCGCTGTTGTTGTTTACGACCTCCTCCTACCTCTCGACCAATTTGTTGATGCCGTTCCGCCAAAAGAAGTAATCTGGTGGTGTAAGATCCGGAGAGTACGGTGGATGCTGAAGAACCTCCCATTCGAGCTCTTGCAGTGCGGCTTTGACGACTTGTGCAACATGCGGCCTGGCGTTATCGTGAAGGAGTGTGGTTTGGTCTTGGTCTCTTGGCTCAAAAATAACACCCAACAATAAACATTTTTTAAAAATTTGAAATGATTTTTAATTGTATTTGTTCGATAATAAACAAAATAATAAATAAAAAACTATAATATACATTTTTTACACCACGTAAGGTAAAAATGTGAGAAAAATATTTTGGCGCGTAAACGAATATGCCAATATACAATGTGGAGCAAGAACTCAAAAACTCTAAACTGGTTGCACATGAAAATATCACCATACTACCTACTTCTGAAACAATTTGCAAATAAAAATAGTTCGTTTTTTACATGTTTGAACAGTCGTGGTTTTGAATTGTTTGTTCGGTCTCTATAGTATTAGTTGGTAACTTCGGGAAAATGGATTCACGTTTACTGTATACACATTTTCGAATATTGTAAACGTCTTTTGTGTTCATTGTCGCCAAAACTGAGGAGAATTACTTTGTCTATTATTTTGGCTGGCTTCTTACAAATATCATATCCGGGGCCTTCCTTTTCAAATATTTCTTAGAGCTTGAACTGGCACCGAAGTTTTTTCAGTACTGTTGTGATCGATTTGACTGTGTGCAATAAAATAGTAATTAGAAGATATAAAAATATAACTAATGAACATTTTTTGTCAATTGCTGCTCTAGCAGTTTAATTACCAAATAAATTTAACTGTTGATAATAATAATAAACTATAACTTTAGTGAAATTAGCGTCTTATAGGTATAGCTGTATTTTTTTTACTAAATGTTGWTGGTGTTTTGAGCATATTGAGTACATTTATAAATTTTTTGCATTATTRGAGTGTTGACTAGGGTTGCGCATTTTTGCCGATATATCGATAWAATTGTCGATAAATCGATATTCGAATAGGGATCAATTATTTTTATAATATCGATATATTGGTAATTTAAATTATCGATATCATCGGATTATCGATATTATTGGATTATCGGTATTATCGAATTATCATCAATTAAACTGAAATTATCTATAAGTCCAATGATTCTATATTACCAATAATTCGAATATATTATTAATGCTAGTAATGTTTCTTACCCTTATCATAAGGCTGTTACCCAAAAAGTAGCTAAAGTGGAACCCCCTAGCCCCTGGCATTGGTTATTATTAAGATTAGAAGCTTTAGTTTTCTAAAATAATTGTAACATGATAAGAGTTTTCATATACATTTTAATAGAATCTACCCACTTAGTTCTTATTCTATTTGTATTGAGTAAACTAAAGGGTTATGCTGTAAGTTATCACATAAACATAATTACTTTAACTGCTCTTACAAAAACTAGTGTTTATAATATATCCCTAAATAATATCATCGATAATTCGAATTATCGATCATTTAAATGACTTGAATACTCCATAATTCGAATTATCAATAATTAGAATACCCGATAATTCGAATTATTGATATTTCGATATAACGAATATTATCGATACTTTTGATATTATCAAAAATATCGATATTGTTTTAGTATCGCCCACCCCTAGTTGACTGTTCACCCATTTTTAGATCATTTGTCATTTAAGTAATAAAATCTGCTTGACATATTGATATGAACACAACGATAATTAGATACTTGTCCAGAATCACAGCCACTGCTTCGTCGGTACACAACTGGGAAAAATACTTTTTATCGGTACATCTCGAATTTAAGCCTTTTTGTGCATTTCCACAATTCCAAAACTTGAAATTTTGATAAAACACAAGGGTATTAGCACGTTCACTAAATATCTTTTCCATGTTGCACTTACCAAGACTGTACTAAACTAATAAGTTTTTTAGAAAGTTCCTTTTTATAATTTCCGAAATGTACTTGTAGGGAGAAAATATTTAAATACGATCACTTATCAGTATCCTGTTGCGAGAACTAAATTTACCCCTGGCGCAATCATGCCCTGCCCGTCTATGTAATATTTCGGCAATAAGATAATTAAGCGCTGGCTGCCATAAATCTATGTATGGGACAGGTCTTAGACTTGGACCGTCACAAAGAAAAATTCGATTGGAACCTCATCCCTTGAGAATTGAAAGAATTGCTCCCAATTCAAGAAGACCGAATTCGAATATGAATTTTATGGCAAAAAAGCTGTGCCTATAGTTAGCTTGCTGTATAGAGATGTAATTGATACATTGTGTCATGCTAAGTGGAAACTTTCGTAAAATATTTAAAAAGTATTGGTTTCGCGTTCTAGCGTATTAATAAAATAAACTGTTTAATGGACAGTGACGTGGTGACAACATCGGGAAGCAATTTTTGAGAAGTGGTTCTCAGAAATCCTAATTAGAAAAATTACAAAAAATAGTGTTATTGTGTTTGATAATACCTGTTACCATTCTATTACTAGTTGATAAAGTTTGGACCAATAGCAGTAAAGGAAGCGAAGTTCAAGAATTCTTAATTAAAGAAGAGTTATACTTTGAAGACATTATACAAAGAACGAATTATTGGAAGTTGTTTACTTAAACAAATGTGTGCAATGAAAAAAAAGCTGTAACAACTGAGTTAAATAAAAAGATATGTACTTATGTTTGAATTCAACTGTGTATACAAAAAGACAGTCCTATTGATTATGCACTCGTTAAATAATGACTCACTCAGAAAGAATTTGAAAGTAAATCTTGTAGGTCGGAAAATATACTGTTAACCAAGTTTCCCATAAAAATATTAAGGCGTTGCTTATAATACTAATCGTACTCCTCAAGTTAATAGTTTTTATCGAGTGCGACAGACTTGGACGCGTAAAGACCTGCCTTGATGATTTCAAACGAAAGGCGAAGGAATCTGCTTAAAGGCGGTAACGACGTGGACTAGATTCTTCCGTACAAATGATCGTGTCTGTTGGATGTGGCTGACGAGCATAATGCCGCATTGTGTAAGACAAAAAGTGGCCGGTAATGGGTCATCAAAGTGACCAACCACCAAGACCAGTTGTCGGCTACTTTTTTCCGCATTATTTAACAGTCGACTGGAAGACGGTGCCTCGGGAGCACCAAACCAGACGTTGCGTAACAGTTTCTGATGCTTTTGTCTCCGATAGAAAGTGCGTAACGGAAGGATGCACTTTTCAAACCAACTGACGGCTGCCGCAGATTTGCGCAACAGAAAATGGCATCCGACCATGCTGAGAATAGCAAATAGTTAACGTAACAAGATTTTCCAGTGTATGTTTCAGAAAGACGAAATAATAAATAATAAATGCTGGACAGTCACAGAGAGCAAGGGAAAATAACTGCCTACTCTGTAGTTCTTCTTAGAGTTAACATTCTATCCCTATAAATGCTGCCCTTGTTGAAAGTGCCGTTTTAAATGACGTCGTGAAACCATGCACTCTCCATTCCCATTCTTCCTTTCTTCATTTTTATAACCATCGCCTGTCACGTCGAACATCGTGTTTGAACAGTCCAACAATCCCGACTATATTTCCCACAGTGTATTATGTGATTAGTAGGGGCAAGCCTATGGTCTGCAAACAATCTGACAAGTGTGGGCATGTCGTATTCCATGCACGCGCAAATATTTAAACAAAGCCTTTAGAAGATTAAGAGATATGCGCCCTGTTCTTTCCATTATTATTTTGCCGACGGCTCTTGACCGTGTTGTCAGACTTAATATGCTGGAATAACCGTTACATTATGTTCTTTTGATATGCCTTCTCGAAATTTGTACAGTTATCAGGTTAGATCCATCTTCAGTTCAAAATTTTATCCATTTAGTAAATAACTAACTGTTGTATATATGTAAGGTTTAAAAAGGTGTACTGTGGTCAGTTTAAAAAATCTTTAGGTGCTCCTATTTCGAATCGTTAACTATATTCCAGTTTGCTAAACAATGTTACAAGGACCAAGAAGAAATACATTTTTACATGAAATTAGTTTAAAACAGATTAAAATAATCTTTGGATATTTTGTTTCAAATTGTGGAACTGTTTATGAAAAGTTCAACGTGCTCCAGTTATGATAAAATTTTTATGAGGGTGAATGATTTCAGCGTCCATAATATAAGATAATATTTTTTTTCGGAAAGATCGCTGTCGCTTTAAAACACTAACAAAAAGTTATTAGTCTGACGTTTCGATTACACCTGTAATCTTTGTCAAAGGCGAAGAACCTCAAAATTCGCCTGACAGCGATCTTTCCGAGAAAACGTCATCTTAAAACGAGTCTTAAAAATTTGGATGAGGTAAATGTAACCCTACAGTTTGATTTAAAAGTATATAATTGAACAGTATCCGTTTTTATTAGGTAATTATGAAATTGAATATAATTGTCCTCATTTTCAGTATGTAATATTACATGTTTATTAACAGGACAATCAAAATTATCAAATTAACTGTTAGAAATGAGCATCGTCATCTATTCGTACACTATATTTAACTGGATTCCCGAGAGGTTTTCTGATTCTTGTAAAAATCGGCACACTATATATTTAGTTGTTTTCAAGGTTTTTTCGGTTAAATTATCTTTAGCATAAGTTGACTTATTTTGTGTTCCTTTTTGATATGTTATTTTTCATCTTTGGCACTTCCCTGAGTAATTTTGGTATTAAAGTTATAATTTCAAGTTGCTCTATTTTAAATATTAGACTATAACACCATCTTCCTTTTATCTGTTCAAAAGTTAGCGCAATGATCCTTGCATGTATCCATAGCTGTAAGTTCTAAGGTTGAAAATTGCAGGAAACTTTGGCAAGCCCTCTTGCTATATATATCTATTAACTGTAAAAAAATCTATTTTCTGTGTACGTTATCGGTTGCGTATTTACGTATTGCTTTCTTGGAATACTGTGTTTACAATATTGTATGGTGGTATGTGTTTACAGTCGGCTTACAAGTTACCTTAAACCTTAGTTCTATTAATTATGTGTACGCGTATATCGGTTCCAGTAATCTAAGCAAGAACCGTAATTTTCGTTAAACATATATTTAGTACCAAATTTAAAAAGACGATATAAATTTAATTGTGGGGGACTTGAAGAAAGCTATAAACCTACAGRAAAGAACATTAGAAATAGAATTCGAGGAGGGAAGATTTATGAAAAAGAATAGGTGGACATATATACKGAACAATATTACTGCTAACAGTGACATGTCGATGCGAAACTTGGGTATTGAGTACAAATTGAATATAGCATCTAATTCGACGTCCCGAATAATCAGGAAACGCCTTAAGTGGGACAGGTCACATTAACAATACACAGTAATAGTAGGATAACAGTCGGTAAGGCAGACATGTGTACTACAAAGCACGGGGTGACAAAAACAACAACGGCCTACCGCTATGGCAAGCCGAGACAAGCAGTAATCACCCAGCTCCGTACCGAGGTTAGAATACGTGATCAGCCTTTATTTAATTAGATTCTTTTCTGCCATTTGAGGGCAGAGATGCTCGTAAGCTCGTTACGGAGCCTGTGTAATCGGAGTACGGTGTACGTCTCGCTGGAGACGTTGCTGATCGTCAGTAACGGTTCAGGTTTGAAAAGCTAATCAATAAAAATATCGTGATCTTTAGCAATCTGATTTTACAGCATAAAATATGCATTTTGGGAGTGACATAATAAAACAAATCATGCTGTCTTGAATTACGAGGGACAAAGAAATTTATTTTGACAAGGATATGCCTTAAACTTTTCTGACACTACACTATCAATAGGATTAAAAATAGTTCAATTTTAAAAAGATTAACTCTACCAAGAATGATGACACCGTCTCAAATAGAACTAGTTGTAGAATAAATTTTAAGCTTAATGAAAACAAAAATACGTCTATGCCATGTCGCCTGCGTCAAAACAATCTGTGGACAGCTGTTTCGGCTMATAAAGCCTCCTCAGCAAGGCGTCTGCCGGTTTTTAAACGCCCACAGTAGTGTGGGCTGCCGTTCAGATTAGTTCTACACAGAGGCGAGTGGACTACCGTATTGCCACTAGATGGCATAGTGTCATCAACACTCTATTCTCGCAAATTTAAGGTTGTCAGCCAAATGTTCGTTGGTAACTACATTGGATACTGGAAAGATCATTCATAAAAAAGCGTCCCCAATACTAGAGCTCTGCGGAACACCTCAAGAAGCAGAAAATGGCCAGGAGATGGATATTTTTACAAAATCTGGATTTGCTAAATTTACCATTAATTCATCAACAATTGGGTATTTGCCATGTATTTATATTTTATTAAATTGCATATTAATAGGTAGCATCTAATCCACAAAATAGCTGTGACAGCTTATAAATTCGAAAAAAATGGATCGTAAGGTGTATTTTCAATGTTAAAAATGTGAATATTTAAAGGGACCGTCAAAACGCGAACATATTGGCCGTGACGTCAGGTGTCTTGTAAATGGCCGCTTGTTTACATCTGGGGTTAACGAGTCACGCGTCAGCCTCAGCCTGTCAATTTATCAGTTTGTTGTTTGCGCTCATTTTGTGACAAGCGAATTAAAATACGCCAAGAAAAAGTGAAATACTTATGAGTTATGAACTTTTTATCAAATTAACGTAGCATTGATAATTTGATCACAGTGGGTTGTTGGAAACATACTAATTGTAAACATAAAGATGTAAGAATCAAAAATGTACCCTAAACTTGACATTTATTTTAGAGGTCAGAATAAATACAAATTGCCATTTATTTTTGGGGCTCTTGCGTCAGTCGAATATATGGGGAACAACTTCGTTTTTTATTATAACATTTCCCTCTATCAACTTAAAACGCATATATTTTTTCATATCCTCTTCAAGCTATAACAAAATGGAAACTGAACGGTGAACACTTATAACCCCAAAAAGAATAATAAAACTTACAGTAGGAATTAAGACAAACTTTGCGATTTCGGCATATCACGTCTAGGGGCCTTAAACATCTTTTTCATACATTGATAATCTCGAGGAACGCTTACAAAAATTTTGTTAGCTGTACTGACTGAAGTACTTTTATAACCATGTACAAAGCAACACTTGTTCTGTTTTGCATACATAATAGATACTTCTAAAACTACACAAATGATTTTTTGGTGCGACTTCTTACCCCGTCCTTTCAATAAACACCACACAAAAGCTTTTCCAATGCAATAATGATACTATTCCATTAAACAACACGCTCCTTGGTAATGTTTACATGACACTTGACGTCACGAGTTGAATAACCTTGGACGGTGACTCCTAAGATTCGAATTTCAGACCTAAAATTCTCTACCTACAAATATTCCAAAAAAATTACAAAAATACGATTGGTATCAGTAGACAAAAAGTTATCATCTGTAGATTGCAGCATATGTACATTCTAAATTCTTTCAGTTATACTTGGTATTGATACTACTCGACGTTTTTCTTAATTCAAGGTATTTAACAAGTTTTTAGTACACTTGAAAGGAACACGAGGTACTTCCTCGAACAATTTTTTTGAGGTGTCATATGGATCTATTGGGTATGTCAAATTGTAAATTGGCTGATCAGACTCTACACACTTGCTTGTCTATTTCTCTATGTATGCGTTGTTCGAGTTAAGTACTGAAAAATTTTTGAGGCGAAAGCGAAATATAAACAAGAACCCAGGACCCTGATAAGTTGCTGAACACCACGAAACTTCGCAAAACTATATAACTTCAGGCGATATGTACCTCCCAAAATTAAATGATAACCAGTACTGTTTAAATCTTCCACAAATATAGCCTGAACATTCTGCATTAATCATGATGACATATTCATAGCATCAAAGAATATATCAGATTCATAGAGTGAGACATGCAGTTTTATATGCAAAACAAATAAAATGATGTCTGATTAAATAGGTTATAAACCTTATCATCGACAGTATCAATGCATGTTGCTACATCAATAAGTTGAAAGCATTTATTTGAATAGCAAGTAGAACTCTACCCTGCTGTTGATAGACCTGTTAAAGTGCTGCGTCCATCCTTATACGAAAGACAACGTAATTATGCGGAAACACTTCATTACTAGTAATAATTGTTACAAAATCGTTACTAAATTAAAATCCAGTTAGTGAAGTAATGGTAAATGGGTGGACGGTAATTTAAGTAAGACAAGTGACAGAAAAATGATATGAGGTTTACTTAGGTTGGCTTCATTTGCAAGCAAGACATCAAAATGATAAATAGGAAGAATGTGATTAAAACGTACTACACAAACTTGTCATCCGTAAAGGAACTTTGGTTTGAGTAATGTTGACGTTTTGTTAATGATCACTACTTTAGACAGAAATAATGTTCTCTAATTGCTTACTTGTTTTTGCAAGTAGTTCTATTACATAAGTTGATGCGTTAGTGTTTACAGTATCCATTAGCCCAAGTTAATTGAATTCAGTAACCTTAGCGTTTTTTTTTGCAAATGCCGTACTGATATATTTAGTTCAGTAAATAATCGTATTGAACAGTTTGATTCTACTAATTTAGATTCAGAAGAAATGGTTTATTTAAAATATCTGTAAGATATCAACATTATGCTTGTTATACGTAAATTAGTTATGAACTTTGCTTTGACAGTGGATATCGTTTACGTAGGTAAGCAATAAAGTTATCAACAAATTTACATGAATTTATTTTTTATATTGTTCCTCTTACTCTATCATAGAAATTCTGTGAAATACTAGTAATTAATTAGTTGACGACAAGGATATGCTGATTTAGAAAAAAAGTCGTTTTCGTATTATACAAGGAAGTGCACTTATATATGAACAGTCTACATATTCAATTATTTAATCAATACACCAGCTACTAGGATAAATGTATTTTTTCTTAGCTGCATAAATATTTATGATGTGGAATTTTTAGATAAACATTATTTCATTCGTTTCCTTGTTCGAAGTAAACTGCTAGGTTTAGTATCGTTCTTGCATAATTTTCTAAGGTGTTTTTTACTTTCCAAACAGTACAATATAGAAGTTTTTTTTATGATTAATTGGAAAACTAATTTCTTCAGATCTTATTATAAAAAAAACTAGTAATATTATTAGTTTTACCATGAGTGTTAAACCGGGATTTCTATTTGTCTCTCTTACTTTATTTTTAGGGATCAATATGGCTACAACAAAATGTGTGTCAGTGCATTTTTGGTAGTATGCCCAGAAAGTTTTTGGATAATTTTTATTTTGCATTCATGTATTACTCAAAACATTACATACTTCACTCTTACTGAGAGTATCGGTGATCTCCCTCAATGCATTGCATATGGCTTTAATAAAACACGTTCTAAAATTTGGGGAGATATACTTTCTCGAATATACACTGATATGATGTCTCTTTTCTTCAGGAAGGAATCGCTCACTCTATTATATCATCAGTACCAAAATTATAAAAATATTAGTATTAATATTAATATCAAAATGGGCATAGAGTCATCAAAAAGAACCTAAACAAGCAAACTCGACTTGACACGAAGGATAGTTTTTAAATCAGCAACACAAGCAAATTGTCTGTCAAATAAATTGAATAAAAAATGAGGAACGAAGCAATTAAAATAATTACAAGAACAATGAAATAAACAGTAACATTTAACTATGAATTTTTTAATATTTAAACAATGTAAACTCGTTCATTTTCCTCTAAGTGGATATATGTAGTAATGTTTACTTCTACAATAAATCTCCCCGAAGTCTATCAAATCCACTATATTTAATAAGTAGGCAAAGCGCGTTCAGCTATAATTAGCCATCATCAGTGCCTCATAATGTAAAAAAGGAATACAAAAGAATTTATAAAACTGGCATTGTCAAAATCAAAATATACAAAATTATAGATAACGGTAATTTTACAATTTTGAATGATTTTTGTAATTCTAGTTGTCCTATTCTGAATTCTTTATTTTATCATTGATTTCATGTTTATGCTATTGGCATGCAGGCTACTTTTTTGTTTGAAGTCAAGATTGCTTATTTCGACTTTGATAATGTCAGTTTTATAAATTCTTTTATATTCCTTTTGTACATTATGAGGCACTGATGATGGCTAATTATAGCTGAAAAAGTTTATTAAATATAGTGGATTTGATAAACTTTGGGGAGATTTATTGTAGAAGTAAACATTTTTAATATTTTTTGTACATGCTTTATCTTAAAAAAATACAACCTTTACAAGCGGTCACTGTTGACTACTTTGAGTAACAGCACTTGCCTTCTGTTTCAGGTACAAAGACGGTCGACCATATCCGTGGCCTGATACTATATCACAGTTCATCCTTTACCCAGAAAGTGCCAATCAAACGGTATACACGCAGACGGTGCGAGCAGATGATGCCGGCAACTATACTTGTCTCCTGAAGAACGATTCTGTTGTACACACTCAWACCATACAGCTTACAGTATATGGTAAGTACCGACAGCTGTTTATAAAAATTGAGAAAGGAAGGCGTTCTCAATTAAAAAAAAAGTCACACTTATTGAAAAAAAGCATAGACAACTTCGTCTATGGACCTCTCCAATCAAATAAATTGCGCATTCACTGGAGAAGCAAATTTTATAAATGAAATTTAGGTAAAGAATAATTTTCCTGATGTGGTGGCTCTTATATACACAGACAAAAATGTCATATGTTTAATTTGCTTATTTGTTGACCTTATTTTCAATATTTCAATAACTCACAACTCGGTATAAGAGGCGATCACTAATTGCGTTTATAATTTGACCCTTTTTTGTTCGAATCTTTCAAGCATCCTCCATTAAGCGTTTCATTAACGCGTTCGTTATTTAGATGACAATAACACGCATCGACTTGCCATACGAGGAAACCCTATTACCCAGAACATGACATGCAAGCTGCGTCATCACGTGAATAATCCACAAAGCCTTTATCTCCAGGAAGCCTGCGTTCGCCCAACTTGGACGGTTTATTCACGCTTCCATTTAATAAGGGCGCCCGCTTTCATCAATCCGCTGCTTCCACGAAAGCCCTTTATTTCTGTTAAGAGGAGATATTCGCAAAAAAGAGGAACGCTTATTTAATCAACTGATAGCGCGGATGACTCGGAAAATGGCGATAGAGAGAAGCTTCGTGGAAGGAGCAATTATGGTGGAGCTGCTCTTCCATAGAAAAAAATCGGCTGCCTTTGTGCATTTTGAGGAACGTTATCGAGTCTTGGGAACGCCTTATTGTTATCGTCGCTGCGGTTTTAACTGCGTCATGCTATACTAGATGAACAAGAATTTAAAGTCACTCGTTCATTTGCTTTCATTGAATATCGGTTGCAAATGCACCGTGAAAGAATGTTCAGTTGGTTTTGCTGTTTGGTGTATATCGTCTTCATTCAGTTTATGGAGAAAGTGTACTTTGTAGCGTTTGTTATTGCTATTTTTTAATACCCGAACAATCGGCAATTGACTAATATTATTGCTAAAAACAAGTTGAGTAGAATAATGACAAAAACAAAGTTAAAAAGAAAACAGACAAATACTAACTAACTAATAACATGCGAGTCAAGATTTAATGTGATTTTTGAGGGCGTATTTGTGGAATGTTTGTTTTCATGCCTGTCGTAGAAATTCACAGAATGGCACTGAAATGTAAAAAGAAAACAATATGGTATTGTAATTGTGAACTGAAAAAGATAGTTCCCGTAAGTAAGAGCTGTCAAAAATTATAATGAATTTCTGAGTAAATCTTTTAATATAAGTAGAAGGAGTGACTCTCACTCGTTTACTGACTTTTGCACTATCTTCTTTCTCTTAGTCCTGTCCTTTCCTATCTTTCTAGCTTCAGCCCAGGTGAGATTACTCTTCTCCAACGCCTCGGACACTGTCATGTTCCATTTCTTCTGCGGTCTTCCTCTTCCTTTCTTTTCCGGTACTTTTGCCTTCCATATTAGTTTTGTTGGCCTTTCCCCATTCAATTTCACCATAGTGAGTGGTACACCTTTATTGCACCAGTGATTCTTTCATTTATTTCTATATATATACTCCCATTGCTTTGTATTCTAACTCCTAGGTACTTAAAACTTTTAAATCTGTTCTATTTGTTTCCCATTTATTGTTATGTCTATCATTTTGTCCTCCTTTCGTATGACCATTGTTTTAGTCTTGCTCGTATTTATTAACATTTGACGTTTTGTTAGTTCCTTCTCCCATAACTTTACATTTTGTTGTAACTTCTCTTCGTTTACTGCATAGATCATCAGGTGATCTCCAAATACGCATTCTGCTAATTTTACCACCTTTAATTTTCTATACCCTAATTTAACATCGTTGACCTTGTTGTTTAGTGTTGGACTTAACACTGGAAATTGGAAATCCTGTGATTCCATGTTACTTGTCCTGACGTTATTTGTTGTATTACTGTATGCTTTTCTGAGCTTGTTATCTACCCTCTTTTTCTTCGTACCTTCCTAGACCACTTTTCTAGGGATGTTATCAAATGTTTTCTCTAAGTCCAAGAATGCTAAACAGATTTCTTTTTCTTTGCCTATCTTTTCAGCCATTTGTTTAATCCTAAATATATGGTCCTGCGTGCTTCGTGTAATTGTGGTTCTAGCTTTTTTCTTAATCTTTCTTCCATCAATCTTTTATAAATCTTTGCTACTACACTTAACAATGTAATTCCTCTGTAGCTCCCGCATTGTTTTGTGTCTCCTTTTTTATGTATTGGTACAATTATCCCCATTTTACAGCTCCTTTATTCCATGCCATATTAAATATTTTTGTCAGCATTTTCCTCTCTTCTGGTCCAATTTCTTCTCTTTAAATATGTTTTTACTTGTTCCTCTTTTATAATGTTCTGTACAATTTGTTTCACTTTCTGAGTTAAGTAGCTCTTCGAAATATTCTTTCTATTTGTTCATTATTTCACTGCCTTCTGTCAGTATTTTTGTCTGACCTGCAATGCATTTTTATCATTTCTGGTTTTCTTTAGTATTTTATAAAATAGTTTCTGGTTTGCTTTAGTTTTTTCCTTAATTTTGTTTCCATACTTATTTTTTGCTAGTTGGCTTTTTATCTCCTCATTCCACCAATGTGTTTGTTTTTCTTTTTATCTACTAAGATTTTTTCACACATTTGCCCCGCTGTGCTCTCTAATATTTCCTTGAATTTTATCCAGGCTAGTTCAATATTGTCTTCATTTTCTACGCTATTTATTATTTCAATTATTTTCTCCACCAGCTCTTTGTACTTGTTTGCGGTTTCATTTTCAGCTAGTTTAAACACTTTTATTGCTTCTTTTGTTCTTACTTCTGTCTTTACATGTTGGCTGGTTTCTTTCTGCGTTCTTATTTCTATTTTCCTGTCACTATGGTCACTATATATTTCCCAAACTCTGTGTACTCTTACATCTAACAAATCTGATCTAGTATTTTTATCAATTAATATATAATTTGTTATTATCTAAATCTTTCAAATTATTCAAAAGTGTTAATTAAGTTAGAAACCTTCCCGAAGTCATGTAATCTGCCGGTAAACTGATTTTCGCATTAAAGAAGCTGCTCTTTTTTTATCGACTTCGCTGTTAATATGAATTTAGAGTAGCAATTCATTCACATTTCTCCTCTAGTTTCGAATTTCAAATGTAATATGAAACGTGAGTGAGCTGTGTAAACATAGTCGTGCACGTATGGGTTATTCTAGTAACTTCTCCATTCAGTATCAAGTTAATTAACTTGGTCTGCGTATTTCTTAACATCCAGATCAACATTTTGTTGGCGGCTGAGGACCCATGAGTGTCGTGCTGTGTTGATGCGGTTTATATTAAAAAATATGTGAATGATTTAAATATGTCACGTTAGGCTGTTTGTTAAATGATATAGATCGTTGCTAAATAAAAGAAACAGATTCTAGAGCTTTAGTAAAAGTGTACCCTTGAGATATATGTTCTGAATATTCGTATGCTATCTTTGAGAACAAAAAAATAAAATATTATACTTGAAATATACCTCGATTAAATAAAAAAATTGTTAAAAAATGATAAATATAATCGCGGACTTTTGAAATGACCATATAAACATGCACATTTACGCAAAAAAAGGGGAGTATGTATCCGCAAATCCTTATAAGGTGTTTATACTATAGGACAACTATGTACACTCCTAATGCACTATGGAGAAATCAACCGTATTAATTTAACCTCTTATTATAAATCTCAATATAAATTTTGTTGTTGTTGTTGTTGACTCCGGCCCAAACATTTAATTTTTGTGATTGTTGTGTGTAGTGCGGTGGACCATTAACGATATCTAACCGCCTGTCACTTGTTATTAGTTTATTTTTGAGGCCCAGATTTTGGAACATCCTTTACACTATAATCTATGAGATGAAAGTTGAGCCTCACGTCATAAATCCAAAGCACAGAAAAATAAAACGACCAGAATAAGCACTGTGGGTGTGAGGAAGGGTCCGCGTAATTTCAGGCCGCCATGTTTTGTGGATACTGACACTGACTGACAATCATGACAAATGTCAACCGCTCACCGCCGTTAAACGATTACAGACGTGTCTATGCGTGTTACGTATTTTGACTTTGAGCTTTTGTATGTTTTTCACTTTTGAGTGATTGTTATAATTTATAATAATGCAAAGTAATGTCGGCGGACGTGTTTGTGCTGTAAAGCAGTATCAACAGCAGACGTAGGTATGCTGGAAAAGACTACGTTTCTTAGCTTTCCAAAGGATGTTCGGAGGTTTGCTGTTGCGAGTGATGGTTTTGCTTAATTTGACTTAAAATTTAAAACACAGCTCAACAGTGAGCAACAGTGTGTGGTGGCGATGACCTAATGGAATATGTGGAAAATCTTCACTGATGGCATAGAGTGTGCAGTTAACATTTTAAAGAGAAAATCTTTTTAATTACAACTTCATGCAGTACCATTCTTGCTTATTCCTCCACTTACGCCAGTTGACAAACACACGAGGTACTTCCTTTGGCATTATCCACAAGTTTCGAAAGTGATCAAATTGCAGTCAAATGAACAGTAAATGTTGATATTTTAACAGTGCCTATGAATAACACAACAATAGATGCGCAAAAGAAACTTCTATGGCAGAAGTCTAAAGCAATCTTTATTACTATCGTGTAAATGCAGCTTTATATCCTGACAAAATGGCGGCCGGGAGACAAAAAAGTATAGGACGTTGACAGGAGTGCGTATTCTGGTTAGGTATTTGTTTATTCTGTGTCCAAAGTGTATGGTTCATATCGATTGAAAGCCGCTGTCAGATTTTCTCAGTGACGTGCTGTTTAGCGGACTACAAATTATACATAATGTGTGTTGCTGGTGGCGCATGTGTAAGGGGCAAGCTCTGGATATTACTCATCAATTCTTCTTACCCGTTGTTACCAAGTTGCTTGAGGTGCCAGACAAATGAACACTAGCGTTTGGGGGTGCACTTCTTCAGCGCACGTGCCATCATGGCCAAAACATGTGCTTCAGCATTGTCTTCTTCGCCAATGTGTTTATCATAATACTGCTTTGCCTATGAACAACATTCCATTAACTTAGGGCACAAACAACAATTAACGCGTTGTCTTACCTGTGCCCATATCGGACCAATAGGAGAGTTTATCGACCGTTGGTGGCGCTAGTGTGGCTTTGCAAATGGCGGAAATAAACAGTACTTGCTATTATAATATACTCATCTGTATCGAATAATGAAACACAGTTGGGTTCGCAAACGAGTATATTTAATATAATTATTACAAAGGAACTGGTAATGGTAACCAAAACACACTCGTGGCAATAACCTGTGTGATAAACTGCTTAACCACATAACCGCATATTACTATTACAATATAATATCACACATGCTTTTTGTGTTTACACGTATCCTCTTTTTCTTAATAATATTCACTGCCCACAATTTAAAAATGCTAATACGATATAACAAAATCAGCCCTATTTCACAACAATCCCGCCTTTTTTCCAGCATTTAAGTACTGTTCTTAATATTTTATGTATCTGCCGCCAGATGTGTGTCACTATTGTAAACTTGCCAATAGCACTGAAGTGGCAGTGGTCCAGCGGCAGGCGAATCACCTTGTTGACATGCTCTCTAAGGTACTCATCTGTTACATATTGCTTAGCCGAAGCGTGTTCTTTGGCCAATGCCAGCAGCTCGACCTTAAGTAAAGTGTTGGCCACGAGGATGCCACGCATCTCCAACCACCCACGGATCTGTGCTTAGGTCCATGCAGCAGTTATGTGCTTCACCCTTGTGAAATACCCCAGTTTCAACTATAAACATCAACTCTTGCTTGATGGCCGAGAACGCCAACTTACACAAGTTCTTTTATTATAAACTGTACTCACTAAAGGTTAAATGAAATGTTTAAATGATTGCAAGACCACAAAATAAACCACGAGGCAAACACTACCTACAATACAAATAATGCAACGCCACTGATGAAATGTCAATGATGATACGTTCGCGCAGCATCTACATCATGACCTCTACTATTAGACAGAGAGAGAAATGGGCACGTATGTCTAATCCGCAGAAGACGTACGTCTTAAATGCCACTCCATACAAGCAGCGAAGGCACGAATGGCACAACAGTAAAATCAGTCGGTACTTGATTCGCGAAGTCGTGACGTGAGGCTCAACTTTCATATCACAGACTATACCTGATTCTCAAAATCTCTTAACAGTTTCATATATCATTGACTGGGTGAAAAGGGCTACAGTTTTGCGGTAGCTGTATCTAGCATTATTAAAATCCCTAGTTCCTAGCTCGCTCAAAAAATAGTGCCTGATAGTTCCATTCAAAATTCCCATCATTTTATACCCATAAATACGGTGTAACTATTCAATTCTCGATAAGACCAACAAAACAAGAAAACCGCATGAGAGCTGTGCATGCGAATATAATGTGGGTATCATATACATCCCGTTCCTTGAATACTGCTCGCCCCCGCCGTGTGACCACCTGGGCAGTTCAACATATCATGTAGCATAGCAGATGCAGCGCATCGTACGCTATAATAATGAATACTCGTCAACATCTGACGCTTTAACTTGTTCATGCCTGCATCTTGCGTTGATTAATAACCCCGGGTCGTCTGCACATGCTAATTTTACTATTGTGCTTTGGGCGTGCCTGATTTTATGATAAATTGTTGGGCAGGTATACGTGTCGCKAATTGGTAATGATCGTTTTCACGGGAAGGTATGGTATTTTTTTAATTACTGAAGCAAAAAGAGAGTCTGTCTGCAAGTTTATCAATGCTGTAACCGCTTTACTGATACAGAAAGTAAATCAAGCAAAATCAAAATCTTATTAGAGTAGTATATATACTTAATAATGGAAAACATAAAGCTGCTATTGTAACTGTTACTTTGCAGCACAATGCTTCTCCTTTAGTCCTTCAAATTACAGACTGATCGCTGTTCTTTCAGCTCCATCCAAAATTTTGGAAGAAGTTGTACAAGTAAATGCGATCACCAATTTTCATATATACATATCCTTTACGAGAGACTACTAGATAATCTGGGCTTCTACGGCATCATAAATTCACCTTTTCAAATTATAAAATCAGTCTGCCAAGAACGTGTAATTATAAAAATTCCTACAGAGTGCCTCAGGGATCGATATTAGGTCCGATGTAGTTTGTCAGCTAAATGAACGACCTAGAAACAAATTTAAGATAATCAAGATCAGAAAGCCAAAAAAATCACACATTAAATAAACAAGAAAACTTGAAAAAGTATAATTGTGTGTTATATAATAGATCTATCCATTATTTACTCTTTAATTTTTATACCGATTTATTACAAATTTGTCAAAGGGCCTAGCCGGATAAGGGGGGTCAAAAGTGCCTTAGAAGGCACCGGGATAAAAAAATACGGGCATATTTAGCATGAAAAACGATTACTATTTGCAGTTTCAGCTCAAAAAACGAGAAGATAACCTCTAAAAAATCATTTTGTGAATATCGTTTTTTTTAATCATAACTCTTTCAATTTTTGACCTAAATATATAATTTTTTCTTTAAATTGTAGTTTTTTCGAGCGCTATGAGATGGCATTAAGAAAAAAGTGAAGAGTAAATATTCACATTTCTAGAAGCGTTTAAAAATTTTTAATTTATTTTTTTTGCTAACTATGACAGAAGCAAGGCTAAAACAATGTATGTGATGTGTGTTAACAAATATCATTACCATAATTTTTTCAGATTTTTAGGTTTTTTATCTGTTTTTTTGCTTTTTTAATCAACTGTTGCAGTTTGGAGAAAAATTGATAGCATTTCTGAATTCTACGGAGAAAAATACTTTAAAAACATGTTTTGCACTTGCAAAATTTTTTAATTAGCCAAGGTACAATAATTTAAAGTTTATGAAAATAAAGTTACAGGCTGTATTTTTAGTGCTTGTGATCATAATATATATACGTATATATTTTATACCTTGCGATTATTTTTAATTTCAATAAATATATATAAGTACTATTTTGATCTATTTGCATTTTTAATAAATTAGAATTAGAAAATAATGAAAGAAATAAGATTTTAAATTTTATTTATAAGAAACCGAAAAACAACAAAGTATTTTTTAGAGGTAGGGTCAGTAGAACGGCAGTTTTTGTTGCTTAGGGATATTTGAATATAAATTTATATTTTTCAATCTTTATATTTTCAGTTTATTTCAGTGCCAAGATAACTTTATTCTTACTAAGTTTTTTTTAAGTAGTAAATTACATCTTTTAGAAATAAAAACTAATCTCCGTCGCTGTCCTCATTAATTGCAGGGATGATTTGGTCTAACAATAATATTTGACATAGTTTTTCGGTTGATCACTTTAGTTTGATATATTGCAAATCGTAAATGATTGCTACTGGAACACTTACAGCTGCATCTCTTTATCGCTGTTCGTTTAAATATTGCATATTTACTTCGTTATTTTCATCGAACATTTCTGCTTGATGCAATTGATATGTTCCTGTAAAAAATATTTTTAAATCTGTTCCAGTGATTTCTGGAAAATCTTAATCTCGAGATTTTCGTTCAGCCAATGTATTTTTTTCTTCTTTGCGATTTTCTACTTGCGACAGGATTTCGCTAGTTATTGAAATGTTTGAATAAAATCTTTTTCCAAATGAATTGTTTAAAAGCAAGCTATTTTGCAGTAAAATTTTCTGCATTAGGAAGCATTTCATCGAAACATTGTAACTAACTGGGATTAGTGCTCTTTAACTGCAGTAAGTTGCTTTCTTGGGCCTTTCAATGATGGAATTAGATTTTTAAAATCATTTGCCTCCAAATCCTTAACAATATCTTGGTAGCCACGGTTTAGAATAAAGGTATCCTCCTTTTGTAACAAATTCTTGAAACCCATATTATTTTCCAGCTCATCTTTAATGACTCCAGCGTCATTTTTATTTGCTAAGAGGGATCCAACCACATCAACGAAATATTTATCTGTCAGACAAAGCGTAAAAGGCTTCACTAAAGGAGTATTTTTGGCCAGAATATGATTTTCTTCGAAATTCATTATTTGTGCTATTTTCATGTTTCGTCTCCGATTAAAATAAGTTTATCACAAATGTGATGAACTTTTTTTACGTTAATTATGGTGTGGTTTAAATGGAAGAACAAAATTCCAAAGCTTGGTGTGGTCGTTGAAGTTCTAAGAGAGATGATATAAGGTTGTTCGAATTGCCACTTCTTAATTTGAACAAAAAGACGACTAAAACATGGGTAAAATTTCAGCATTCAAAATTCCTTCCTCGTACTAACCAACATGTCACGCAATTCAATTACTTTTTCCCAAATGAGACCAGTGATTGCATTGATAATGAGACCGATGAATGCATTGATGCGCTCTTCAGAAAGTGTAAAATAGCCAATCTTATCTAAAAGTTCTTGGTCAGCGAATACTCGCATTGTCTCAAGCATTTTTGATAAATAGTGTAATGTGACTAAACTTGAACACCACACAATTCTTATCTTATGAATATCATCTTGATAAAACATTTTATCAATAATACGATCATTGCAACAACGATTACCTTCAGGGATGTATATTCTAGCTTGAATAAAAAGTTGTTTACGAGCTGTAAACGGAACTTGGCACATGTTAGTATGTTTTCTATATACAGGGTTTTTATAAATGATTCATGCAACGCGGGTGGCGTTAGTTTCTAAATTCTTTGTGCCGTCTTTTTGTAACTACTGCCAAGCTAAAGTATGCACGGCGATAGTAGCTGAAGGTTGCAGATCCATGTCACCCCACAGCTCCGAAGTGTGGGCTTTCTGCAACCTTAAAATTAATTATCCCACAAATCACTACTGAATATGTTGAAAATACACACTCCCAGGCGTTTTGTTATATTAAAATATATCAAATAATTAAAAAATCGACAGCTATAAGTGTGTCAGTAGCAATCATTTACAATTTATCTTTTGCAAGATATCAAACTAAAGTGATCAACCGAAAAACTATGCCAAATATTATTGCAATACTGTATCATCCCTGTAATGAATGAGGACAGCGACGGAGATCAGTTTTTATTCCTAAAAGGTGTAATTTACTACTTAAAAAAACTTAGTAAGAAGAAAGTTATCTTAATACTGAAATAAACTGGAAATGTAAAGATTGAAAAATATGAATAATTTATATTCAAATTTCCCTAAGCAACAAAAGCTGTTTCAACACTGTTCTATTGACGCTACTTCTAAAAAAAATCTCATTTCTTTCATTATTTTCCAATTCCTTATAAACATTTATTAAAAATGCAAATAGATCAGAATAGTACTTATATATATTTATTGAAATTAAAAATAATAGCAAGGTATGAAATATATACGTGTATATATTATGATCACGAGCATTCAAAAAACAGCTAAAACTGTTTTCATAATTTTTAAATTATTTTACCGTGGCTAATTAAAAAAAATTGGAAGTGGGCAACATGTTTTAAAAGTATTTCTCTCCATGGAATTCAGAAATACTCTCAGTTTTTCTCCAATCTGCAATGGTTGATTAAAAATAGCAAAAAAAACAGCTAAAAACGGCAAAAATAGCGGATATGATTTTTTTGTGGAAGTTGCCGGTAACGTAAAAATCTGAAAAAGAAACTCATAATAAATTTTATTAACGCACATCACATATATTTTTTAGCCTTATTTCTGTCATAGTTAGCAAAAAAATTAAATTAAAATTTTTTAAACGCTTCCAGTAATTTTTGCTCGAAAAAAACTACAATTTAAAGAAAAACTGAAATATTTAGGTCAAAAATTGACCGAGTTATGATTAAAAAACCGATATTCACAAAATAATTTTTTGGGGGTTATGTTCTCGTCTTTTGAGCCGAAATAGTCATCATTTTTCATGCTAAATATGTTGGTATTTTTTTCATCCCGATGCCTTCTAAGACACTTTTGACCCCCCCTTATTGAGTGTTTGAATTTTAATGCCTTGACAATAGAACACATAGTTACATCCCAGTATTCTCGATCGATTGCTCTCGAGGCAAAATGAAAAACACAAAAATGGATTTATATCTGTCAAGGAATGATCGGATATAAGAAATTCAATTCCCTCCGTTCGCGTATAAGATTCAGATATCAAATAATCATGATCGTTGTAGCATGCAATCTCCGAGCAGGTGGATACGTATTTCAAGGATTTTCTGGGAATACCGTCGATATTAATGTTCCCGTTCTCGTACGCCTGWTGTACTACTCTGAATTCAATTGTATAAGGCATCGCTTTGTGCGATATTTCATGTTTATTGTTTCCTCTTAACCTACTGACGATATAAGCAATGCACAGTGTACTGAACACCTGCAATTAATTGAGACAGACGGAGGTTTTATCAAGCCATATACAGATGCAGTTGCTGCATTATCATTCGTCTTAGTCATACGCACAAGGTTAATCCAATTATCGTTTTTGTTTCTATGCTTTCATTTAAGTGATAGGTTATTGGATAAGTGATAATTCTAAATTATTTGGTGGCAGCTGTGAGCTTTGAGATACTTTTATAAAATATTTAAACGACCACCATATGATAGCTACTGGATAATAAGATGTATCGAATCTTAAGTATTTTTCACTTTGTTTTCAATATTAGATAGTTGCTATGCCTTACAACCAAATGGTAGAGGCTGTAAACTGTAAACCATTTTTTCAGTTATCTTTTGAATTAATGGGTTTTTTGTACAATATGGAACTACACAGTTACATATCTTTTTTATTAATCTAAGACACTCGAAATCTACAGATGCCTGCAGTTTACTGTGCCATATGAATTTAAATTCAGAAACTTACTTCTGACTGGTAAAAATAGCCCGTTATTATTGTCAACATGTTTTAAACATCACCTTGCTGATATAGGTCTAACAGAAAAAAAATATTTTTTTGAGAATTAAAAGGGGTATAAGGGTACGAATTTTAAAGCTAATCCTTAATTTTTCTCGAATTCACAGTCAGTTAGACACTTCCAGAAGAACGCGATTTGATACGTAGTCGAAAAAGTTATCCCACACATAAAGGGCGTAAACAAGATCACCTCCAGTCTCGMTTATCAGGCATGCACACTGGCATTATGCAAAATTTTGCCACCTACTTGCCCACGTTTACAAATCTAATAATAAAAACGACCCATGAATAATGCTAATAGACCAGATGTTGAACCGCGCGAGCTTTCTGGACATTTCCTGCTGTTGGCAAAAATTTACCTTGGCTTGCTCTAAATCTGCACCCTACTCGTTCAACTTTTACCGGATATGTGTGGGATCAATATGGAACACAGTGTGTCCAATCTGATTTAACTTGTGACCGAATAATGAATGGTGTGGTTACCTGTACCAAATAAATGAATGGGAACAATAGAAAGCTGTTTCAATACATCATAAATATTCAGTTATCGGGTAGGAATTTACGTAGTATGAATAACGGAACTACAGTGCTTAAACAGGAAATCTTAGCAATTTATCGTATATTCATAAAAGTTTATAATATCTGGGTTTGGAGAAAGAGCAACTAAGCAATGGTTACAATGGATAAGTCAAATTTTGAGTATTACTCAGTGCTATAAAGTGTTTAATTTAATTTTAATTTAATTCAATGGTACTGCAATGGTGTTATTACGATTGCTTTCTTTCTATACTTGTTTAATAGCCGTGTTTGGAGTTTGCACGTAACTGCTGAATTCTAAGAACTCTGGATCGAAGCTTCATTTTATTGAAAGCACGAAATGGAACGCCTTGACCTTCCTTTCATCGCGTGCAGCACAGATGCAACCAATACGATTCCGAGCAATTAATTTCAGATGTCTATTTTTTTGCAGATAAAGTACCCGATGATCCTAAAGTGACCTACATATCTAGGAATATAGAGGCTAGCTTGGGACAACCCTTGAGGTTGTTTTGCGAGGCGTTTGTAGGTAAGTACATACATTAGAATAAATGATTTTAGAATTTAGCCTTTCCTCATTCATTTTTACCTGGTGCCCCTACTATTAAGTTTATTTTCTGCTAAAGTTCTTTAATCGGCTAGGAAGACTACTTTACCATTGGTTTTTCATTTGTTTATTGCCCACCTTTCCTATTATCATTGTTTTAGTTTTGCTCATATTTATTAACATTTCACGCTTAGTTATTTTTTTCTCCTACACAGATCATCAGGTCGTTGGCAAATGCTCATTCTTCCAGCTTTACACCTTTAATTTTTTGTACCTTAATTTAACTTAGTTCACCATATTGTTAGTACGTACAATACATCGTCCATTACCATGACAAACTGCAACGTAACGTAACACATTAATTAAACCGTGATATGAAGAAATTTCATAAATTGAAAATCTCTGCGTTCTTGGAAATTTACTAATTAGGATTATTTGAATTTACCCTGAATATACCTCAGACCGCTAATACTCTAGTTACAGGAACCACTGCAGCATAGTCGAGTGGAATTTAATTTGCAGCACCGAATTCCTTCGTAAACATTTCAACTCTGCTCACTAATTTAATTAAGTGCAACATTGTTAAAGTTCAAAAGTCAAATCAATTTGCTCCGGGAAGAGGAAACTTCACTAATGAGGGCACAGCATTACCGCTGTTGTCGAAGTGGAAAATGAAATTTGCAATAAAGCTGGTTTCTCAATTTAATTATTGGCCGCAAAAGACTTGAGTAATAGAAGCAATGCTGGCAGGATACTTTTTCTGTTTTTAATTGACAGGAACTTCCCTTAAACATTTTTAACAACGATCGCCTACTTTTTGCGAGGAAGTGTATGTGTTTGTAATAGCTTCGCATGGTTACGTGATAATATTCTCCTTTCAGGTAATGAGCTTATTTTAGACATTATATTGGAAAAGTAATGGCTTATTACATAGTTGTAGATCGCAATAATTGACTGAAATGGATCACCTGGACATCTTTGTCAAACCATGACACGCAACGGTCGATTCATGCAAAAAAGTGTTTAAGCAGCTGTCTCCTTTGTAAGATACTGCAGAAAACACCTACCTACTCTAAACCTTACTTTGTAAAAAATGAACTACTATTTTTTTTGTTCCGCTTGAACTACACTTTATTCGTTTGCTGCAACACAAAGGTAAACACAAAATTAATACTGAAAATTACATGGCTTTTTAAAACTTTTGTAATACTATTATCAATCTGCACAACGATAACAGAAATTTCATAGATTCTAGTCTTTTCACGGACGAATACGGAGAAGTTTTATTTAATGTTCATATTGAACATTATTGTAGTGATGAGAATCTACATTTTCAAAGAAAATAATTTTGAAACTGTATTGTAAAACTTAAATTCTGTTTAACTGTACTAATTTTTAGACAGGTGATATTAAATTTATAAATAATCGCAAATAAAAAATTCTGGGTAGTAATTTAAAAGCCAAGGGCGGTTTAAGCACTTTGTCATTGAAGGATATGCTTTGAATTTGGACAAGAAATGCACAATCGTCTGTCGATATTTAAGACAAATTTTCGCAATCCAATAAGAGACATTTGTAGTCGTACTATTAATTGAGACTTGTTTTCATTTTAACAATCCTCTCATCTTATCTCAGCCCTGTAGTTCCCGTTTGAAAAATCGTGTTATTTTCGATTCGAAACGTAATCCATGCATACGTTTCCAGCTGATCGAGTAATCAATCCGTAAATAATAACGCTGCATCCTTAACAATCACGGACATGGTTACAAAAGGACTTATCTGGAATCTTGATGCATCATGCACCCTTTGTGGCAGATGCAATCGGTAGCTGCATCATCTCGTTATATACTGTGTGCGATGCTTTTGAATGACAGTTACCGCAGACGCGTTATCGTCGACGTCTACATGGTTTTGTTTTGTTCCAGGAAATGTCGATTTGCCGGACGCTCACAGCGACGCCAAATGGAGGAGGGCCGAGCATAATAAAAGCCTGGATGATGAAGCTCATTTTAAGGAGGAGAAAGTATCAAGGTTTGTGTTTTCCTTAACTTGTTGTTTTTCAAATATCTATATACATTTTTACACAACTACGAGTAATAAGTATCAGTTGTTTAATTTCTCATCAATTTGACAGGTTACACTCTAACCTCAGCTTTTAATACAAATTTTAATTTCCCAAGAATTTTAAAGACCAGATGAAAGATGTTAAAATGTGGTTTTATCTTAACAACTAAAGTCCAAATTATGTGAGTTAAGTAATAATATCTTTGTATGTTTCTACCATGATCAAGTGTTCTATATGGTGGAGTTCTTTCCGGGAAATTACCGTGAAGCCCTTCTAAAACCGCCTTCTTTATCAAAGCGGCGCTGCCTACATTCAAGCATTCGAGTACCAACGCAAATTAACGAAACCTTACCGACAACACTTAACAATTATTCGGCTATACGGCTTTGGTTGCAATATTGCTACTTGAATACGGAACGTGCCTTTGAATCAAAGAGTGAATTTATTCACACTGCACTGAGCGCACAGGATTCATTGCTATTGTTCCTGAAACGTAGTCAGCTTCCACTATGCTGTTAAATAGTTATTGACGATGTAATATTTAGAAATACTTGTGATTAAACCTCTGAAGTTCGGCTTTACCTTTTTGAAACATCCTGTACTGCGTCGTATAATTAAATTTATTTTGCTAATCAGTTAATTTAATTTAATCATCACATCTTTTCACTGTGAACAAAAATGCTGAGTCGTTTTCGATTTTTTTTGGGAAACCCGTGTTAATGATTATTACTTTATAGTCCTGGCTGTGTTTAGATCGTCGTAAACCACATTAAAAGGCAAAGTTGTAACGTCACTAAATTGTTTGTCGAACCGTTTCTTGCGCTCTGCGATAGTTTATGAATACTCTCTCTGGTGAGGGCATTTTTCGTCACCCTTATACAACAGATCTTCATCAATTTCGTCAAATCGTCATCGAATCTCCTTAAGCAGACCGTTTCTTGATTCGGCTTTGTCTTTTGTGCGGACTCGCGTCGAGCACGGAGGCAATAATTATAATCGCCAATAATTGGTGACGATCCCATATAGAGCTGATAATGTCGAGCGTGTTGCCGACAAAAACTCAGAGGAAATAATGTACTCCATAAAACCAGTCTTGAGATGTCTCCGTGAGAAAGTCCCGCCGTGTCGGGACCAGACCGTTCATTGTCTTCAAACCGCTTAACTCTGCGTTCGTCGTTTTGTTCGCCGTCGATGTAATTACACGCGGGGTCGACGAGGAAATTACCTCTGTGGCCCTTTTTCAGAGAACAACGGCTCGTTACCATTAAGCTAACCGCCAGCTATCCAAAACGACACTTTTTGCTGCCACCTGGACGTGTGGATTTTTCAAGAGACGCAAGCGGTGAAACATGAACGATGATGGACTACTTGCTACACGCTTAACTTGACAACAAATTATGTTAGAACATACAGTCAACGTTGTTGTTTATAAGTCTTATATCAATGAAGACGAATTATACATGATTCTAATTTATGATGAGTACACTCCACTTCCCTAATAAGTGATACCATCTGATAATTTGCTAAATAGTACCATATCTTTTTACCATATTAATTTTCAATGGAAATACGAGGCATGTTTTTTAAGTAAGTACCGTTTTGGAATTAAAAAAAGACGTGCAAAGATATCGCAATAATTTTATCTTACATGAAAGCCTGTACCTTAATTTACTTTTCTACATAATTTCCGTGAATATTGAGGCACTTGTCATAACGTGGCACCAGTTTTTGAATACCCTCCTCATAAAATTCTGCCGCCTGACTTGTTAACCACTGTATCACAAATGTTTCGACTTCGTTATCGTCTTGAAGACGCTGGCCACCCAGGTGCTTCTTCAAGTGCAGGAACAAATGGTAGTCGCTGGGCGCCAGATCAGGGCTATATGGAGGATGATCTAGAGTTTCCCATTTAAAAGATTTGATGAGATCTTTGGTCCGATTAGCCACATGTGGACGGGCATTGTCATGCAGCAAAACGATACCCTTACTCAACTTGCCACGTCTTTTGTTCTGGATTGCACGACGCAGATTGTTCAATGTCTTACAATAAGACGCTGCATTGATTGTCTCATTACGAGGCAGAAACTCCACTAGCAATACTTCTTTTCTGTCCCAAAAAACTGTGCACATGATTTTCCGGGCAGAAATTGTTTGCTTAAACTTCACTTTTGTGGGTGATGATGAATGTCGCCATTCCATGGATTGTTGTTTCGATTCTGGTGTGACGTAGGCCACCCATGTTTCGTCACCAGTAACAATTTGGTCTAAAAAATCTTCACCTTCATTGTGGTACCGCTCAAGGAAAGTCAATGCACTGCCTAAACGTTGGGTTTTGTGCAAATCCGTCAACATTTTCGGAACCCAACGTGAACACAATTTCCGGCAATTCAAGTTCTCGGTCACAATGCGATACAAAACACTACGAGAATATTGAGGAAAGCAGTCGCACAATGATGAAATTGTAAAGCGTCTGTTTTCTCTCACCTTTTCGTTCACTTTCTGCACCAAATCTTCATTAACGACCGAAGGACGCCCACTCCGTTCTTCATCATGCTCATTTGTGCGGCCATCTTTAAATGCTCTCACCCATTTCCTTACCATTCCATCACTCATAATGTTTTGTCCGTAAACTTCACAGATCTCACGATGAATATCGATCGGTTTTACGCCTTTAGCACTAAGAAATCGTATAACAGCCCGTACTTCACAATCGGCGGGACTCACGATTGTCGGAGGCATCTTAAACACTCAGTAAACAACGTATACAATGAAGAATCAAACTGTAATGGCGTCAGTGCATAGACAAGAGATGTAGGTAACCAGCGCGCATGCGCGGAACGCCAACCGTAGCGCTGCGGCGGCGGAATCGCAGAACGGTACTTACTTAAAAAACATGCCTCGTAATACATTCTTTTGGTCAAGAAATATCGTACGTACGCAAATCCTTTTTGGTATTGGAATACTGACAACATAGTTTAACGTTTTTAATCATAAACAGATAATTTTTGCTTCAAGTGACTGCTTATATGTAAACTAGTTAATTCATAAGTTTCATTCATTTTCAGGGAAGAAAACCAAACATTCGGAACGTACCTAGTTTTAGAAACAGTTGAAAAAGAAGATCTGGGTCAGTATGTTTGCAAAATCAGCAAACCAGGAAAGTCAATTGATCTGGCTGTATACGTCTCAGAAAAAGGTAAGTGTCACTGGCTGTCCGTAAATTATTGTGTAAATTATCTCGTCTCCAAACACAGGGTAGTTAATAATTTGAATAGGTTATAAAATTCTTCGTAATTATGAAAGATAGTGGCCAATTTTTTGTGTACTAGTGTGAACATTCTAATAGGGCAATATTGATGAGATACTCGTATACTTCTTTCTATTTGTAGCCCATCTCTTAAATTTAATTTTTGCAAAATAATTTACTTAATGTGATTAGACATCTGTTAATTATAAAGGGAACCTCACAGTCTTGAAACATTCCACTGATTTTAACTGTTAATAACCTGTTTCTTGCAGTGGAAGTTACTTATGCCCATCCAAACCCACTGCCGTGGAAGAAGTTGCTCCTATGGTCTGCATTCCTATTTCTCATTGCCCTGACAGCCATGTTCCTTAATTATCAGTATGGACTACGTCTGCGAGTCGGAATGAAGGACAAATTTGGCAGAATCGAAGAAGAAGACGGAAAAACAAACGATGTACTTATCTTATTCTCACCTAAGGATTCGGCTATCGCAGCTGGCGTTTTGGCTCCAGTTTTGGAGACCAGATATAGTTATAAGTGTGAAACTAGAGAACTGCCATTTGATATGAGCCATTGTAAGTATTATTTTATGGTAGCAGGAATTTTTAATCCTGGTAGATGCTCAAGTTAAAAATATACAAACATAAGACGGCAGTCTTAAAATTTTGAAACTGTTTGCATTTGCAATTTCGTCCACTGCAGTTTTCTTCTGAAAATTTTGGTTATGCACCAAAACACCAACAATTTCTTTTGCACCGAATCGAAACTGATGTCACTAAATTTTCAAAATCGATCGGACGCCAAACCGGCATTATAATTCAGCTTTATAAAGAACTAAGTTATTCGCGTAACATTTAGAACGTAGTCGGAGCGCAAGCTACCTCAATTCAACACCCACCCCCTTATACAACTTAAAGATATACATACAAATTTAGGTCATTTTCAAATAAAATGATCAGATAAATTCGAATTTTGAGGTGGCGATTAGATCTGAAATTGCAAAAATGCTGAAAAGTCCGATTTTCCACAATTTTTGGGTATTACGATTTAGACAGTTTTTTTTTAAACAAAGAGCTTATTTTTTTACTAGTTATACTTTGATATGTGCATGTAATGACGGTCTGCCTGAAACATTCAAAGTTTAAAAGGTTTTGTAAAAAAACTAATATACGCATGGATGACATATWTAGGTAAAGGAAATTTCGCGTATCGGACAGCTATACTTATTTTTCATAATCTGTTGATGCATTAGCGAGACAAATAAAAAGATTGGTTCATATTTATTTTAAGTGAAAAAAATAAACACAAAATTTTGCAACGCTAAATAGTTACGGCGAATTAAGTTAAAAAGTTTTCAAGCGCGCCTTGTCTGCCATTGCGAGACTAGGTATCAGTGACAGATACGAGGCCATACACTGCATCGCGGGGCCACAAAACAGTGTATCTTACTTTTCACAAATAAATAAAAATGTGCTAAGCGCACATCACAACACTTGGATAATGGTACAGAAATAGCTCAAAAAGAGGTACTTTTCAGATTGTATTATAAAAACAGTATATTCATAAGTAGCCCTAAGTATTGCATTTGCCCTTGCACAAACAAGAAATTAAACATTGCACGATACACGTGCATCGAAACGAACATGTAAAGTTTTTGCATTTGCAGTTACTGCACTGTATGTGTACTATTGGCAAATAAAATTGGTTACAGTTCTTCATATTTTATGTGCCATCCGAATTCCAACATGCATATTGACGGCTTTATTTGCCAAGCTGTTTTGTAAACTGCACACTGCATGTAGGCCCTTCTAACGTGAAACTTAAGAGAGTTGTTATCAAAGAACTTATGGTTTTCTCTTTCTGTCTTAAAAATTTTAGCCATGTGGTAACAGTTTGACTACAGTCTGTAGGGAGATACTTTGGCAAAACTGGTTCCATCAGGTTCCGGTAAACAACTTCCTTTTACAATTTTGGTAGCCGAACATACATAGTCGACTTTTGTCTAGTCCTCTTACCAATAACAATAATTTGATAATAAATAATAAATAATTTCTCGACAATGTCTTTCGTAAATGGGTATTGCGGCTTTCAAGCAATATTATTTAATTCGCATTCTGCGTGTAATAGTTTTCTAATATCAGCAAGTCATTGCGGTTTCTTCTATAACCAATCTTTTATGGAAGTTTAGTAAAATTTTGAGAAAATGTCGCTAAACTGTGGCTTTTGTTTTTGTAGAGCTTCGCTAGTATTGACAGGTTTCAGTAAATAACGTTCCATGCATAATTCGTGGTATTTAAAATCGTTAACAATTATATCAATACAGCTCACCAAACTTTTGAATTTTATATAACTTGTCGGTATCATTGAGTAATTTCTGCCTTTCAAAACTAGCAGTGATTAAAAGTTGATGATTGCTTTTTGAAACAACTAAGCAGAACAAAATTGTGAGGTCTGGTTTTTGGAACGACTAATTTTTGCAGTTGGAACTTCTGCTGCTTGCAACCCGTCATTAAAAAACCTCTCATGTATGATCTTCTGCACTGAGAGTGCCTCAGCGGATTCTTTTCATAAAAGTCAACTTTATTATCGAGTGGTTTTTTTAGCGCCACATAATATTTGTCTATTTTCGGGATCACACATAAAAACGTAATTCGTAGCGCTGTTCTGTTACCCCTTGCAGACTTTTGTTGGAACTACATTGACATATGACACACAACAATATATATCAATTATCTGCAACATAATAATACCTTCCTTAACCCCCTACATGAAATGCAACAACAAACAAAATAGGTAACTTGCGAGATCGTTTCATTTTCACAAATTTGCTTATTTAAAAAATTGAAAAATAATGTTGACTGGATACAAGAAGAAAAAAACACAATATGCGATCACAACGTAACTACACATTTATAATACCGTATACCTACGCAGACGTAGCTATTGCGGTTGCCAGAGCACGCTAATACGGCTAGCGCGCTCAAAAACTTTTCAATTTAACTCGCAGTAACTTTTTTATCTTACAATATTTTGTGTTTATTTTTTCACTAAAATAAATTTGAAGCATCATTTCCATTTGCCTTGCTGATGCATCAACAAATCATGAAAAATAAGTATAGTTGTATTTTTCGCACGCTGGTTTTAAATATTGAAATGTTTCTGACAGACCATCATCATTATATGCACATTTCAAAGTATACGCATTTAAAAAAATCAGCTCTTTAGGTCTTGCCATTATCGAGAAAACAATTAAAACGTTTTAAAAATTGCACAAATTGTGATTTACAAAAATTGTGAAAAAAACCTACTTTTAGGCAATTTTGCAATTTCGGATTTAATCGCGATCTCGACATTTCAATTCAGCTGATCAGCTTAAATGATAATTGCTCAAATTTGTTTATATATGTTTAAGTTGTACATATAGAGGGTCCCTAAAACGCTGAATTTTGGGGTTTTGCGCTCGGACTAACGGTTCTCATTAAACTGAAGAAGCAAATGTTTTTCTTTCGTAAAATTACCTGTCTGTTCGATTCCCGAAAAGCTACCTGAATAACCTTAGGTACCACTGATAAATTCCGTAATGTAAAATTTTTAAATTCGGGGTAATACTGTTGTCCAAGATCGTGATAACATTTTTTAGTTACATTCTGTCGAAGGTCTTAGTTAAATCTACAAAGTGTAGGTAGGTAGCTGTGTTGTACTCTGCAGATTTTTTAACTAATTGTCCAAGTGTTAGGACCCTTTAATAAAGACCCCGATAATTTTCTTCATCTAGTTACTATATGCTGCACTTATTATCGCACTTCACTAATATTAATTTTGTTAAAAGACAGCAAAGTTAACACTCACAGTTTATCTATGATTCCTCAAAAGCAGCAAAGATAACACTCACATTATAGTTGATTCTTCAGTGGGGCTTGTCAGTCTACTCCAAGGGTCAACATTTGTCACAGAGAAACTATCAAAAATTAACTCATGAGTACCTAGCGCATGTTCACTAACAACAGTATGTCAACATCTACATACGCTGTTTGAATATTCTGTTACTTATACTCACGAAAGGAATAGGCATCCATAACTACTAGGAAGCTCAATAAAACTCGATTACCAACTAATGTAGCAACTCCATAGCTTAGCATCGCTACTTCCTTATGATTTAATAATCGAACTGACTGTTGCGCAGAACACATACAGTCGACTACCTCTGCAGGCAATATGGCCAACTACACCAATGTAGCAACAAAGTGCTAGGTAGCTTCCCTATCTAATAATATTTCTTATTTCATATTTTTACTCTTGAGCTCATTACTGTCAACACATCAATGTTCTAACCGTTTACCAGACTGTAGCAAGAAGCAAAGCAGAACTAAGCATGCATAGGTGCTCAGTGATAACTCACCGGATAAGTTATAAACGAAATTACCCCTTATTCATGAATATTTAATAACAAATTAAACTATAACACAACGCTTATAATCACTTGTGACATATGTCTAGTTTTTTTTTTAATTTAATCCAGTCACCTTAATGCAGGCACAGCTTGTACACGCAGTCGTCGGCAACTAATAAAAAATAGTATAAATTTAACATGCATCTATCACAAGCATAAATAATGTACCGGTAGTGCTTCGGTTTTTCCAAATCCCAGTCACTCTTCACTTATTGACAGTAGTGTTATTCTCCTGTAGTTTGCTGAATCGATTTTATCTCCTTTTAAAAGATTCTTATTCTTTTTTGTACTCACTGGCAACTAACTTTTTAAATGTGTTTGCTCTTGACACATTTGGCAATAAAATTGTTCCTTTTCAGGGCTGAATGATCTAACCGAGTCTGCCCGTCGCAGCAGAAGAATCTTGGCCGTCCTATCTCCTTCCTGCCTGGGCGACAGGTGGGAAACGAATCTGATATACCATGCCGTGAAGCAGCTGCAGCAGCTGGGTCCAAAACTGAGCTGCATCATACTTAAGGAGCTGCCAGCGCTGGCTGGAGAAGTCAAGAATTCCCAAGGAGAAACCCTAGCGTCAGTATTGAGAAGCATCGATGTGATCCAGTGGGGAAGGCAGCATGACGACAGGTTCTGGCTGGCGTTAAGACTGAAGTTTCCTCCAAAAAGGAGGAACCATGTTAACAGCGAGAACGTTAACATGACACAAACAGAGGCCACCCCAACAAGACTGAATGATAATAATCAAGAGATGCTCGACAACTTGGTGTAAAAATTATTTATTATATAACTTAAATAAATTGTATTTGTATTTTTTAAATGATGATATTTCTTTTTGTTCCATTATATGACTATGACTACGTGCTTAAATGTGATTTTGAATTTTGTTGTTACTTGTAAGAATGAAAAACAGGAAAACAATATATTTTGTTCTACAAGACTTTCTTTTTTTATTCACTAGATACTAGGATTGTGATATTTAGCTAGAATATCGTGCTAATAATTTTGAGCCTTAGAATCCAAAAAATGTCCTTAGAAATTAACTAGGAGGTTCAGAATTTTCCGTAAAGCGCAATGGTTCGGAGAGATTATAGTTAAATGCAAGAAAGTTAAAAAAAATTTGATGCTCTTTCACGCCCTGCAATCAGAAAAAACGTATCAGCAATAAAAGAACATTCCATACATTTAACTCGTCTACCCGGCGCCTCCACCATTATTGACAGTGTTTATTGAAACGCAACACGAATCGAACCATTGCATCTAGCGACCAATAAAAGGAAAATTTGGCTTCAGGAGGCCAAAATTGGTAAAGGAACCGACGCGCGGTCGCATTGGAGGTGAAATTTTTTTTTGTTGAATATGGTTTATGGCCGTTTGCGATGATTCTGCTTTAGACCGCAAAATTTGGCACACTGGGGCATTTATTCGATTTTTTATTGTCAACAAGGCGCGCACTGGTTCAGTAAGATACCTATAGCGTCTGCATCTGACAATAAAGCTTTAAAAATCGCCACCGCAGCATATGTAGTATTGCTACACTCAACATTAAGGTCAAAGTTTGAGGTGTTGAATCTATCCAAACAGCAGCTCAGAGACTGCAACTCTTTATTAAACACCAAACTACATAATATTAGGCCAACCAACACACAAGGTATGAATGATTGAGTTATGTCATTCGTTTCTTAATGTACCGTCGTGAATTTCAGCCCTTCATTTATCTTTATCGCATCGCTGTCGCCATTTTTCTATTTGATTTTTCATCGTAAGCGATCTTCATTTTCGATTATTCAAGCGCCATTGCAACATATATTGAGATCCATGTATCCACCACGAAAGACCGTAGTAGACCAGCGTATTTAGAATCATTCTGGAACAGTAGTGAACCATCAAGAATAATGTGGGCAGATTGATTCATCAATAGCCGCCGTATTTTTGCATCCCAAGGGACAGCTGCAACAAAGGGGTAAACAGATAAGCTACACCTATACTAATATAGTAACAACGTTTTCGTTGAACCCCATAAAATTTTAGGGCATCATCTGTCATTCAACGACGCGTGCTTTGAGTTTACCATCCGCTTCGGCCAGTACTATGTAGGGCGTATTCAGGAAAAGAAGTGGGCTCAAAATTTTAAAATTTTAATAATAAACATATAACTTATGTAATTACAATTTAAATTAAAGCATAACTAAAAAGTAACGTATCTATTTACATTTAAAATACATATCTTTGCTGTGCTGTCTACACCTCGAACACAGAAAAATAAAACAACCAGAATAAGCACTCTGGGTATGAGGAAGGGTCCGCTCAGTTTCAATCCGCCATGTTTTGTGGATACTGACGCTCAAGGTCTACTATACTTCTTACAGGTTGCATTAATCGGTCGGTTTATGGGCGAGGTGAATGCGGGGAAGGACGTAAGAAATGACGTATGCGAGCGCCTTAAGGCATCTCTGTCGCAACCCTCTATTGCTCGTAAACCGACTCTCTTGCACTTACAGATGCTTACGAGCCTTTTGTAGCCCTATGAACTCCATCTGAAAAAGGCGCAAGAGAATACCTATAAAAGTTTAGCGCTATTTTGAGCTCCAGATTAAGATTATTTTGTTAGTAGAAATAAGTAATTAATTTTGTTTATCATTGCGGAGTGCTGATGTAAAGTTGCTGTGTGTAATGCTGGCAAAGAAGAAGACTGATCGCGCGGGACTACGAATATTCCGCCTTAGATCTAAAGACAAATTGCTAAAGCAAATATGTATGCATTCGTATTAAATTTTTAAATTCTCAACAAATAATTGCAAGTGCTGTGTCATCCAACAAACGACACTTGATTTATCTGAATCGTAGAAACTATCCCAAAAATACCGTAAACTGACGAACTGGTTAACCAATTAATCAATGTGCGATGCATTATTTCTTTAAATGCTAGTAATTACGGTACAAATAAACGTAGCATTTTGTTAATTGTTAGCTTCTAATTGTATTGTTGGGATATTAGAGTGTAAATTATATGTACATATAAAATATAAACAAATGAACTTTTTTTGTTCAGTTGCATTAATTACAGCCAAAAATGCACTTGTAAGTGAAAACATGTTGCCTATTTAGGTATTTTTTTGGATTTCATTGTTGCTTTGTCGCTAAGCTTTGTGAACTGCCTACTTAATCTGAGTTTTCTATCAACACTGAGTTTATAGTAATATATCGGGGTACCGATAATATAGAATGTTATAATCAAAGGTACCATAATATACCCACTGTAACATAGACTTTCTGTTTTAAACTTATTTTAACTATTTGTAATAAAAACGGATATAAAGGATAGTCCAAAACAAATTATAAATTTACATACGTTACATTTATAATTATAATAAAATACACTCAGGCGATACAATCTTTGATCTTATATGATAAAATATAGTAGGTATGCAACTTTTATTTAACAATTAAGTTACATAAAAACCCAACTGTTAATAATTATCATTGAGAATTACACATGTAGTGTCTATAGTAGGTAGGTATATGTACGAAGATAAAAATATATATTCTAAATAACAAATTGGTTATAATAATATTGAATATAATTTGAAATGTAAAATACATCTACTACAATAATTGTAACAAGTTTATATTATATGAATTTGCGGCCGTATCTGACGTTTATACGTCCATCTTGTTTGMTTTTATATAATTATCACTCATTCTGCTCCCAAGGAAACTTATAAATCGAACCTACAAACATAATTATTCGAAATATTGTGGATTATGTTTCGTAAGTACTTCTGCATGCCATGTATTGCGTTAGTGTGTTATACACGCCTCCGTAAGAACTGTAAATCTAAGCGAGAGGGAGTGAGGCGCCCCGTGACGTAACTGCTTCCTATTGGCTGGAGCTTGAATGCTGCAACCTGTAGTAAGTAGTAGTCGAATAGACCTTGACTGACGCTGACTGACAAGTGTCAATCGCTCACCGGCGTTAAACGATTACACATGTGTTATGTAAATTACGTATTTTGACTTTGAGTTTTGTATGTCTTTATCACTTTTGGGTGATTGTTATAATAATAATGCAACGTAGTGTTGGCGGACGTGTTTGTGCTGTAATACAGTACAACAGCAGACGTAGGTATGCTAAAAAGACTACGTTTTTTAGCTTTCCAAAGAATGTTTGGAGGTTTGCTGTTGCGAGTGATTTTGCTTAATTTGACTTAATCTTTAATACATAGCTAAACAGTGAGCATCAGCGTGTGGTGGCGATAACCTAATGGAACATGTTGAAAATCTTCATTGGTGGTATAGAGTGTGCAGTTAACATTTTGAAGAGAAAACCTTTCTAAATGATTTACACTACCGATTACAACCTCATGCAGTACCATTCTTGCTTATTCATCCATTTAGGAACGCCAGTTGACAAACACACGAGGTAATTACTTTGGCATAAAATAAAACAACACCAGATTCGCAAAATTCTATGACAGAAGTGTAAAGCAACCTTTATTACTATCGTGTAAATGCAGCTTTATATCCTGACAAAATGGCAACCGGGACACAAAAAATTATAGGATATTGACAGAAGTGCGTATTCTGGTTAGGTATACGCTGACGTAATGACGGCCATTTTTCTGCGGTACGTCAAAGTCCTGGATCCTGACAAACCGAGTTGTCATAACGTGTGTAACGGACCTCAGTGTTAGGTGCAATTTGGTGACTTTAAAAGAATATTTAGAAGTGTTACTCTGCTTATTTGAGTAGCTTACACTACTTCGCATTGCTTCGCAAGTATTATAAACAGAAATTACATTTAGTTTAGATCCTGGATCAAAACAAACAAAGTTGTCATAACGTGCACAAGGGAGTTCAGTATTTGGTGCAATTTTTTAGTATTAAAAGAATATTTTAAAGTGTTACTGTGTATGTTTGGGTAGCTGACACTCATTCGCTTTACTACAAGTATTACAAGTATTACAAACGTAAATTACATTTAGTTGCAATGTAGGTACTGCTGAAAAGCTTAACCTACAATAAGTGCGTGTGTAGAGCATTACAATTTACATGTTGTACCAGAAGATGGTAACGTGCTAGGTCCCTGGATGTTCTTGTTATAATAAGAGAGAAACGTATAAACTTTAAGCACTTATTTTAGATTGTCTTTCAACAATAAATGGCAACTTAATGTAATTTCGGTTGGTAATACTTAATAAATAATACAAACGTATGTAAACCTTTCAAACATACACAGTAACACTTCAAAATATTGTATTATACTATAATTTTGCTCTGAACATTGAGTGTTACTGTGTGTTTTTAGTGGTTTACATTCTTTCGTATAATTCAGTATTATAAACCAAAATTAGATTTGGTTGCAATCTATTGTTTAAAAACAACCTAAAAGACGTGCTGTAAATATTACCCGTTTCTCTCTCATTATAACGGAAACATCCAGGGACCTAACCCATTACCATTTTCTGGTAAAACTTGTAAATTGTGATGCTCCACACACGTACTTAGTGTATGTCCAGCTTCTCAACAATACATTGTATTTAAATGTAATTTCATTTTGTAATACTTGCTAAGTAAAGCGAAGTAGTGTAAGCTACGCAAACATACACAGTAACACTTTAAAATACTCTTTAACACTAAAAAATTACACCAAACGCTGAACACCCTTACGCACATTATGACAACTAAGTAGGTTGGTTTGGATCCGGGATCTTGACGTATCGCAACAAAATGACCGATATCTACGTCACACTAATATGGTGTATTTGATTATTCTGTGCCTCGAACAACTGCAGATAGATCTATTTCGCTGTCATTACAGCTCATCAGTACAGTTTAGGTCTAATGTAGACAGCACGGCATAGAACTGGTTTTGCTTATATACCAAAGCAATGGTATGATGTAAGTAAGAATTTAGGATGGCAATGCCATCTGTCAGCATTGCACTGACATGATGACAAAGCCACCTCGCTGCCCTAACGGGTACTACTTCCTAAAGGAAGTGACCTGTAGCCTGACAAATTAGCATGCAACTGCATACTTCCTTTAGGAAGTAGTACCCGTTATGGCAGCTAGGTGGCTTTGTCATCATGTCAGTGTAATGCTGACAGATGACATTGCCATCCTAAATTCTTATTTACATTTAAGTTTACAAAAAGTCAAACTAAAAATTGGCCTACGCCCTATCTATTTACAATTAAAAAATAATTAATATTATAAACAATTACATATTTACAAATAATATACAAGCACTATTGGTTTCCATCACTCTCACTGTCCGTATTCGAATCGCCACTGTTATTACAATATTTTGAGGTGGTGATGTAATAAAACTGTTTTCTACTTTTTCTACATGTTTCATACAATTCTTCCATTTTTCTTGCAGTTATTTTGTTGACCTCTCCTCCAATTAACTCGATTACTGCAGCAGAACATTCAGGGTGATCATTATAATATCTAACATTTCGTTTGAGATCCGCCCAAATTAATTCTATGGGGTTGAAGATGCAGAAATATGGCGGCAACCTTACAATTTCGAAACCTTTCGCTCTGGCCATCTCGTCCACCTAATATATTTTTTTTAAAATTTTGGTTTCGTACCAAAACTAAAAGTTGGTTTTTGTTTCATTGGGAATGTTTACATTACGCCGTTTTAAAAATTGTAATATATCTGCTTTTCTTGCTGTACTTGATGGAATCTTTTCAGATTGGCGTGAGTGGGAAGGCGCATTGCCAGTTACCACGACTGTTCCTTCTTCTAAATTTGTCATATCTTCATGATATTKTGCGTTACAATTTGTAATGTTTTTCGCCGATAACATTAATGCATTTTCCGCCCAACCATTTTCTCCTCCCGCGTGGAGAATAATAACTCGCTTTKCCCGAGATGGAGATGTTTTTATGTCATGTGTGCCGAACCATCATGTCMCGTCAASATACACAATGCGTTTTCCCTGGCGACGGCATTCTCCAATTTTGGCCAAAAATTCTACACGCCAACGAGTGATTCTTTCCGATTCCATCATGTGCCGACATAGATTTAATTTTCGAATATTGAAGCCCATATCACGAAACAAAACTATAAAATAAAACAGGTATTATCATGTTTTTACACATTATCAACTTAGGTACCTTAATTGTGTCATTTTATAAGGAATTTCAATTCCATCTTCTTGCAGTTCCTCTACTATTAATTTAACGGTAGGTACTATATTTTTGGCGTACGAATGATAAATTTTTGTTTTTGAGTTGCAACAGTTTTCGGAATTCTTCTTCTGACAATGGTTTTCACCGTTTCGTAAGAAATTTTTATTAACTCTGCTGTCCGTTGAATAGGTTATGGATAATTTTCTGAAAGCAAAGTTGAATGACAGTTTAAAATTAATTCTTTGGCAACAATTGGATACATACTTTTTTTTGGAGTTATCCTGCTCTTTTTCCGAATCGGAACAAATCATCACTACATCGTTGCCAATGGCCGCCACACTGCCATTTTAGGTTTTGAAAACACAATGTTATTCGCACAACTGACGTTCAAATTAGTTCTGAACAACCTGAAGTATCGTTTGTGAATTACCCATTTTAAGTCCTTCCCTCTAATGTTACTTGAAAACTGGGTGCCATTCCCGAAAACCTATCTGTATAAACCTTTTTGCTGAATCATCAAAAATGAACTAGGCAGTTCGGGACATTTGTTTTCAATTTTTTGTCCATAAGGCGCGATGGTTCGAGAAGATGCCTATAGCGTCTGCATCTGACGATATATGTGCTTGTTTCTGTCTCCAAATCTGTTGTCTTCTTAATTATTTCCTTTGAACTCGTAAATTTGTCAGCAAATTTAAATTATTATATGCAAAAAAAACAGAACTTGACGCTTCTTCACGCCTATGCATTTAGCGACCAACTGAAGCTATATTATTTAAATAGGATTATGAGTTAGTAAAAAAACTGACGCTTGGTCGAATTGGAGGTAAAAACTAAAAAAAAAAAAACCTGAATCTAAAAATGTCCTCAGAAATAAGCTGAGACAATCGATGAATTTATTCGAATTTATTGTCTATAAAATCCAGTTGTTCGGGAAGAAGCATAAAATTGAAGGTTTTTTAAAATTCTTTTGACAGCTGGTAGCCAGGAGTAACTTTTATTATTTTTTCTGTCCTTCGACCTAATATGATCCGCTGTAGAAATGTTTTAGATTATTTGGCGCATATTTCCCGCTAATCTATATTATCTATATTATTCGGCTCTATAGCCAAAGCAGAGTAAGCTTTTTTTTAAAAGCGTATTTCAAATGCAAAAAAAACATCGTCATTTAAACAAATAACATGTTTATTATATTTAAGCTACTAAATTAATTGCCAAGACATTTTGACGCAACAAGGCCGATTGCCGATTCTCCAGTTTCTCCGTGAGCAATGTCGTCGAAGATATCCAAAACGACGCTTTCGATCAAGGCGCTGACCTCTTCGGGGTTGTTGTTGATGTAGTCAGATAGGGCGTTCGTCAAATAGTCGCTGACTTCTTCGCTAACGTCTTCACCGTCAACAATGAGACCGTCGATTGTGAACTGAAAAACGAGTAGTTGTTTGTAAACAGGCTTTCGAATTGAAATATTTGTTAATAAAAGTTTGCAGAAATGTTGTTTTTAAGCAAAGTGTAGGTACAAAATGTTTCCAGGACCTGTCTGGTTAGATCGTTGTGTATCGTTTGCGTTTGCCTGTTTAAAATGCCAGAGTAAGACTGCCTTAAACAGCCCACCCTTCGCAGCATGGGTCCTTTGTAGCACTTTTTTTGACTTATAAGCCGTTTCCTCAATTTCAGTTTTAAGAACTATTTATCGATCTTTAAAGTTGCTCTTCAATTACAGGTTTTAGAGTTAGTTTATATAGTTGGCAATTGTTTTAGAGGAGCTCAATTTGTTTTGAACCTTTTTGTACAAGGTGCTTACAATGGCTGCTAAATTCGTCAGGGTATATTCAAGATCTTTCAGGTCTGCATTTCATAGCGTCAGCAATTTGGAAATAACTCATACTATCTGATACCTTATCTGTTATATCGTTAGAACAAATAGTAGCAAAATGGTAAGTGTTCTAATCGCGTTTTGTTTAGGAATCGTGCCATGTTATAAAATTAAGTAAATAGAATCTATCTTCATATACGAAAAGATACGAGCATGTTCAAGTATACATACCTCGATATCTCCAACGCTGCCGGTAATGCTGACGTCTTCAAGGGAAATACTGTTATCGGCAATGGTTACTACGATGTATCCCTGCACGTGGATGTTCTTGACGTAACCACTGCAAATACATTTTATTGGCATAAGTAAATACTTAAAGCATCTAAATTATACCCAGCGTTGCCGGAGCCGGAAACTTCAATTTCGTCCAGAAGGACCAATTCACCGTTGTAGCTTGCGCTTCCGGAAATTTCTGGAATATCTACCGTAAAGTAAATGGTGTATCCCAGAGGAATCAAACTGACAGAATCGGATACGTTGGAGAATTGCCAGGAGGTTACGCCTTCAACGTAGAGGTCTTCTAGGTTGACAACACCTCTAAAAAGATGAGAAAAAATAATTTATAGCACTGCGCCAAACAAGGAAATTTAATTCGTACCTGATGTACTGAGGGATTCCCAACTTGGTCAAATTGGCAACTGCATTCTCCAACTGAAGAGGATTGAAAGATGGGACGTTGTTTTCTGGATCTCCCGCGTTCAAGTTTTCTCTGATGCACTCAGATACCTCGTGGAGGAAATCCTCCAAGATTTTTGGCTTGATGTGGGTCCTACCAGCTGAAATATATTATATATTACAGTACCCAGGAGCAAGAAATCATAGATTTCAACAGAGAACAACACTACAAGATTTAATTTATTTACGTGTAGATAGTACACAGTTTCCTAACAGTTTAGATAACGTAAAAGTTCAATAAAAAAGACTAGGAAACTCAAAATTTTTTGAAGCTGCTATTACATATATCCAATTAAATCAATGATCTAGCGTCTCTTTTAAATTTGGACGATTCAGTTAAACACATGCAGAGAAATTAAGAAATACAAAAAAAGTGGCTAATCTGCCATTCTAGTCTAAATAATTTTAAACATCATTATTAGCAATGGTCTACGATTATTTCATGATACAAGATACGTCTTCATTCAGCAAAACAATTGGAAGCTTCGGAATTAATAAAACTCCAAAAACTAAAACATTCAGAATTGCTGGTGGAGAGTTTGGAAGAATTAAGTTTGACTACGCAATCCATTTGTTAAAAATTCATAGCTAGGTGGACTTGCTACAGGTGTCGACAAAATGTTAATATTCCGCCTGTCCATAATTTTACATGTAAAAACTCTAAGTTCAAATTTGGAAGGTATGCATTCAAAACTGCAAAGCTTTACCCATTTTTGTATGATTGGTACATAATGCTACCAACGATGGGAGGCAAACTATTGAGTACACAACTAAAATTTGTTGTTAATGTGAAACATGTAACGTTTGAAAATGTTTTTCTTTACCAACTGAAGGCACTGAGTTTTATTTCAAACTTCGTTTTCAAGTAGTTTTTAACGTCCACATTCTCACTCTTGTCCACTGTGCGACGTTAGAAAATTAATTTCATAGTACCAACACCTTTAAATTATTAAACTTACCTTCAGAAATTTAACATTAAGGACGTATACTATTAAAAATTGACCTACCTTTGTAGGGGGGAACAGCAAGCACACAGGCAGCTACTGCCAAAAGAGCTACAATCATACGCACTGCACAAAAAAAAAGTTACTGTCAATATTAAAGTACATTTAATTATGTGAGGCAACTTACTGTTTCCTGATTTGCGATTTGATGCGACTATCACAAATAAAGTAACCACAAGCAGGAATCGAATCCCTTATATATCGTAGTTATCAATAGATAAATCAGTAGGTACCTGGTGCCTTAATTTTTTACAAACCTCTTGAACTCTGAAATAAACTACTCGTACTGATTGCGAAAGTAACTCGCATGTGACTATAATTAGACAGGGTTTCCCACATTGTCAAAAAAATTGATAAGTTGAAGAAGAGGGAATTTTTGTTAAAAAGACGGTCTACATATAATTATTCATTCTGATCAAAGTATAATCGGTACCACATGGGATGAGTATACTTCACAACCTGCTTGAAACTGTCTTTTTTTATAATTGATGGATCCATTGAAATGGTACGTAAAAACATGTTTTCTGGTACGTTTTACAGTGCCCAAAATTGATCTTTTACCTGCCCTCTGTACTTTGTTCCCTTGATAGCTGAAGGCTATAGATGGTCCTCTGTTAGGAAGTCTTTTGGTTGACAGCCTTATTGTTCGTAACTAGTGAACGGACTATAGGATTTAAGATAAAGGCGTAAAAATGGAGCGTGTTGGTTTTAAAAGAAATATACTTACCACGATGCTTAAATAATAGCAGTGTTATAGATGCGCAATTTGAAAAATTCTGAAGAAGCACTATTTCTTTAGCGTATCGGTTACATATATAAAGTATCGTTATCACAACAATGAATCTGCATTTACTAATGTGTTCTAACCTATTACGTAATATAGCATGTCGTACTATTCTGTTATTTGTTCAGTGTGTTTGATCTCTTGAGCATATCACAATTTTTTTTTTAATCGTTGAATGATAATAAATCCAAAAGGGCATTACAAATTTTATGCAAGTAATGGAGATTTTTATATTATTTCAATAAATAACCAGTAGCGTACTGTTAATTTTTATAGAATTTTCACAGTATCTTCGTCTATTGATTTCGACATTGGCGAAATGTGTTACAACATCGTCACATTAAACGGGTTGCATATTTTCAAGCTTTGCTTCATTGTCTATTTAAAAATCCTGCCAAATTTTCCATAGAAAAGTTTGATAATACCTGTGTATCTGCACTTGTATTCCATATAACAAACAACCTAAGTAATCTACCACCAAAGTGGAATTGGCCCTTTATCTGACTTGTTAAAAACGAGTACTTGACGCTTTTGGAATACTGACGTCTTGTGAAATGTTGCAGTGCTTTATCATAATAGGAAATCACAACTTGTAAGATACTGCAAATGAATGGTGCGTTAGAAATGAATTGATCTATAAATAAGTCACAAACGACTATTGTTTACGCTATTGTGCTTGTAGTACGTCCTATAAGTGTTATAAAAGGAATTAAATATAAAACAATTTAAAAACTAAAATCTGCAATAAACCAAATGCCTGTTTCTAGTAGTTTTTGCATGCATATGCTATTATGAAACGATAACATGAAAACAACGATCAGAAACGTTTTGTTGTGAAAAATAATCTTTGGTAGGGGCATACTAATCTTTATTTCTTAATTAGCACTTATAATCTATTATTCCGATATTGATTGCTTGATACTATACCTATTCATTTGATACAGTAACCTATAAGATGGAACTGAGTACCACAGCTAGCTCAGACAGCTTTGCTGGTTAGGGAAGAGTAAAAAAATGATTCTTTGTAAAAAATGTCTGACATTTTGCCTCATGTGGTGTTTCTTTGCTTTGCTTGCAGTTGGTTAATCTAAAAAAAAATTAATAATAGAAATAATAGTAATAATGTGGTTTATTGAACTACATAATATGATGCAAGTTTTCTTAGCACACTATCCGTTGCCGAACCCCATGCGCTTATGCCATATGTCAGAAGGGACTCCACCAAAGCATAGTAAACAACCCTCATCCCTCGCAGATCAAACATTTGATTTAGTACCTAGAATTTATATAGAATTATTCTGAGTTTAGCTCTCAAGTTATTTATATGGGCATCCCATTTTAAGTGCTGGTCTATCCACAATCCAAGGTACTTATGCTGCTCAGTAGAGTTTATTTTCTTTGTTCCATTTTTCATATTTATGCTTTTGAAGTTTGCCATGTTGTAATTATGGCAGGTGAAGGTAATGAATTTAGTTTTATCGTGGTTTATTGTAAGTAGCTTTCCACTAAACCATTTTTCTATTTGGCATAGGTCTTTTTCAGCTGTGGTTTTAAGCTTGGCCCAGGATGTAGGTATCTCTATAGTAAAATGCAGTATCGTTCGCATAAGCGACAATCCTTGCAGAACTCTGTATTGTGAATAGGTCGTTGATGTATAATAAAAACAATATCGGTCCCAAGACTGTGCCCTGAGGAACTCCACATTGCACACTTCTCCTTATCTCCTTGTTGCGTTCTGTTCAGTAGATATGTCCTAAAGATGTCATTTGTCAGGCCCCTGACACCCACACATTCTAGCGTTTCAAGGAGCAAAATGTGATCAACAGTGTCAAAAGCTTTCTTGAGATTCATAAAGACACATAACGAGGGTGCCGCGTCATCAACTCCACTTCTTATTTCTTCCATGAGCGACACTATGACAAAACTGGTTGGTTTTCCCTTGAGAAAGCCCTACTGGTTTTGGTAAGTTATTGCAAAACTGTTCATGTATGCCAGCAACCTATTTTTTAGAACGTTTTCAAAATTTTTTGCTACATTTGATATTAAGGAAATTGGTCTGTAGTACTGCATGTCATCTTTTTCTCCTTTTTTATGCAAAGGTACCACTACTGCTGTTTTAAAGGCCGCTGGGCACACACCCTCCTCAAAAATGCGGTTTATCAGTGTAGCAATTGGGTTAGCTAAGACTGTCCGAAGATGCTTAATATGGTCAGTCGTTATCCCATCTATCCTAGGCGCCTTTCGACTTCTTAATGATTTTATGCAAATCATGACTTCTTCCTCATCTGTTGGAGTTGTCGAGGAGTGTGGGGCAAAAGATGGGCTGCTCCTTATCTCATCAGCCAGTACTCTTCCAACCGAAGAAAAGTATTTGTTCATATCATTTACAATTTCTTGTTTATCTGTTTGTTGTCTTGTTATCATTTATCTTTAAGGTGTGTATGACTTGATGTGGGTAATTATTTCCTGTCAAGGTGTTTATAATTTTTCATACTTGTGACATCAATTTGTGATTATCTAGGAGAGAGTTATAGCATTGTAATTTAGCAGCCTCTACACTTGAGTTTACTACATTTTTGTTTAGAACATTTTTTTGTTAAATGTCAAATAAAGGAGTGGGGGGCGGGTGAATATTAGTATAAAAAATCGCCAATATTCCAGGTTTGGCTTGACCGATTTCAACCAATAAGGTGTCGTTTTCAAGAGCTTATGTGCCCTTATAAAAATCAATTTTAAGTGTCAGAACATTGTTTGTGTATTGACCGCAAGAGGGCGTTTTCTGAAGTTACTACCTAAATATCAATTTTTCTCGAAATTTTTAAATTTTTAAGGATATACTTAAGGCTATTTACTTCAATAAAAGAACAATTGAATATAGATTAAAATAGTGAAAATCGCACAATTAAAATATTTCGAGAAAAATCAATTTTAGGTAGTAATTTCAGAAAACGCCCTCTTGTGATCAACACACAAACTATGTTCTGACACTTAAAATTGCTTTTTATAAAGGCACATAAGCTCTTGAAAATGACACCTCGTTGGTTGAAATCGGTCAAGCCAAACCTAAAAATATTAGCGATTTTATATATTAATATTCACCCGCCCCCACTCCTTTATTTGACATTTAACAAAAAAATGTTTTAAACAAAAATGGTAGATCTCAGTCCAAACAATCTTAAAATGTTTAATACCACAGACATTTATTAGGTTAAAAAATTATAAACATTAACTTTGTAATTTGGAGGTGCCACAGCGCCTCCTAGTGGTCAATTTACCAACTCGAAAATATTTTCCACCAATTAAGATTGGTTGGACTAAAACCTATCATTTTTGTTTAGAACATTTTATTCTTAAACGTCAAATGAAGGAGTGGGGGCCGGTGAATATTAATATAGAAAACCGCTAATATTTTGGGTTTGGCTAGACCGATTTCAACCAACGAGGTGTCATTTTCAAGAGCTTATAGTACTTTATAAAAAAGCAATTTTCAGTGTTAGAACATAGTTTGTGTGTTGACCGCAAGAGGGAGTTTTCTGAAATTACTACCTAAATATCGATTTTTCTCCAATTTTTTAAATGGTGCGGTTTTCACCATTTTAGTCTATATTCGATTTGTAACGGTCATTTAATTTCGTAATATTCTTTTTTTTCTAAGCTCTTCCATTAACAGTCTTTTAGGTGATTAAGTTTCACTAACGATGCATTTTTCCAAATATATTTTTGTTGTCATTTTGCTTACATTGGAACGTAATGCTAAAACGCTAATTCGGCGGTTTAATTCAAAATAAGTTTATCCGATTGCTGCATCCCGTTCTGCATCGAAAATATCTTCACCTTGGTTTCTTGCGCCTGAATGTGGCCTTCTTTTACCTGTCAGGTATCAGTACACTAGTTGAACTGAGGGCCTGAGTGAACGCTGAAAAGCGGGGACGTAGTAAAATAAATTTCGGTAAAATTCCAACTGCATAAAGCAGGATTTAATATTTTACTACAAATTGTTGTCGTCGACATTTTGGTATTTGATTTCGTGGGTGAGATTTAGTAATATTTCGAGACCCTTAGTCTTCGTCGATAATAACAATCAGCTGACGCTGGATTCGCCCAATTCACTACAGCAGCCATATTTCCTGACTTAACAATCTTCAGTTTAATAAATCCGAGTGTGAAAAGCCCGCCTCCATATAGGGTAAGTGTCGAACCTAGGAATTTCTTTATATCTAACTATCCATTCGTTAGGCTTTTTTTCTACTTACCTGGCAAAGAAAATCAAAGAGAAAACAGAGCGAGGTCAACTGGACTTACGCAGCGCCCTGTGGAAAATTCAGTGTTTTCCGCGATTGGTCTGGTTGAGTATCCAATCTGAGACGAAGCAGCGGCGATAGATCTGAGTCTGGCTTGACTTACGTAACCATCCAGTGTACATTAAGCTCTGCCCTGAAGGATGTGGTATCTGTCTCTATCTTGGACCTAGGCTGAGTACAAAATTTTCGTTGTGTCGTCTTACTTACCTCACATCATTCATTTGAAGTGATCGCTAAGACTTTTGTGTGTATTGCTATTTTGCATTGACTGCCATAGTGGAGATCACGTCGAATCGAGAATTCATGTCGTGTTTTGTAGCATTGCGTACTTACATTTTAAGATAATACGTACCTTTCAGTTACCGGTCAAGTTATTTGTAAAAGAATATCGATTGATTCATTACTTACCTGATTATTTTGTATTTTCTCATTATCCCTTGTAACGTAGTTTCCTTGTATAGTTTATATTGCATTTGATATATATTTTCGTGGCGTGTGTACTAATTTATAACACTTTAACTTTATTTCGAAGCCTTGTGGTATTGGTTTTCCAACGATTGTAAATATGAATGCGCACTCATATGTTTGGAAATTGCAGTAAACACTGGGATTCACTTGATTTAGTACATCAGGCTTTATATCTAATAAATTTAAGTTATAAAAATTCATCAAAATTTAATTTCAATCAAGGTGTGTCACTAATTTTACTTCTGTAATAAACGCTTAGTAATAGGTTTTTTTTTGTTATTTCCGCTAACCTTCTGTCGCTGTTATTTTGATAATTTTTTGTCAGTGACTTATCGAATAACTTTGTTGGGCTTAAAATTATCTGGCGCCTTGGTTCTCTTTTTAATTTTGAAATTAGCTGTAAAGTTTGAACCCAACCCACTCCTACAGCTAGTCGTGGTATTTGCCCATTGCGCGAGCGGTATACACCTGCATGATTATTTTGCAGTTCAATAATAATTTTTGTTTCCTTTTCCGTTTTTATAATACTTACATTTTTGTAATACGTGATAAATTGTTCATTTAATAAAGTAAACTTATAACTTTGCATTTAAAAATTTCGAGAAAAATTGATATTTAGGTAGTAACTTCAGAAAACGCCCTCTTGCGGTCAACACACAAACAATGATCTGACACTTAAAATTGCTTTTTATAAGGGCACATAAGCTCTTGAAAACGACACCTCGTCGGTTGTTTATGAGATATGACCTGCCACCTCTCTTATTTGCTCACCCTGTACATGGTTATGCCATCATTCTGGTTAAACCGTCCGTTATTATAGATGTTTATGTAATCATTTATTCCAAATATGCTTGGATCGTCAATATTCCAGGTTTCGGTACGTACAATGTTGAAGAATGATGAAGCTGGTGTTTTCTTTAGAGAATTAACTGACAATTATTTGTGTAGGTGTAGGTATGAATATTATAAAATTGTTTGGTTACTACATTTAAGCACATTATTAAAAACTTCCTAAAACTGACAATTATTCGTCAGTTTGAACTATAAGATAACTTCTCACTTTGATATTTAACGACTATAGTTGCTATCATTTAATACTGTATTTTACATGGGGATAAAGAAGCTCTTGCAAACCCGTTATATTTGCTATTTCTTATTTCTTTTCTTCATATAACCATTGATATAACATACCAAAAGGAAAACACTTAAGTATAGAAACGGCACCAATATAGTTTATGTAATCTAACGTTAATGTTGACTGCAACCTAATTAATATAGGATGGAAAATGGGAAATTATAATTAGCTGATATCCTACAAATAAAAAGTGGTCAGTACTGTTACAGAATTCTTTAATCATTTTACAGACCAAGTTTAACAATGAGTAGTAAAAAGTACAAATTATGTATATACACATTTGTTAAGGACAAGCTCAACGAATTTCTGTCCCACTTCTCCATCCTTAAGGTTACTGATTGTATCAAGAATAAAGTTCTCAACTATGTCGCCCGCTTCTTCTGGATTATTGTTGATGTACTCTGAGAAGCTGTTGGAAATATAGTCGCTTATTTCTTTGCTTACATCTTCACCATCAATAGTCAGACCATCGACTTCTAACTGAAGGTAAAATAAGTAATACAGATTGTAACATAATACCTTCCTCTTACATTAACTTCGCCGATACTGCCTAGTAACTCGATGTCTTGAAGTTTTATATTGAGGTCCACGAGTCCAATATCCAGTTGCCCAGTAATGTGAATATCTTCGATGTACCCACTGAAACATAATCAGTTATGTAGTAGGCAACGTACATAACAAACATATCAACACATTTAATGACACACCTTTTAAAAGAAACCGCTGCAAATTGAATCAATACTTCCACATCCAATTGTCAAAATGACATTTACGTTTTTATTTCTTATACTATACGATTAGTAATCAGGGTTTGAGCCTTTTTTCTCTCTACACTTTTTTTAAGACAAACTGCCCTCGTGATATTAGCAAAAATATGTAAATTTTAAAATCGGTTTTTCCAAATCACTCGAATATTATTAACTTAACAAAAAAAAACAGTGCTTTCTGATCAGAAATTTGATTTTCTATATAATACCAAAATTAAAAAAAAATAGTACGAGCAGGGTCCAAAATAGGTTTTTTGGAAATATTTCGAAAATGTCAAAATTTTGAATAAATTTTCTAAGACACTTTTTGTGAGAAATTTTATTTCCTATCTGATGGTATTTTCGTTTTTTGAATATATTAAATGACGCTTTTTTGCTTATATCTTCTAAACAGTTTGCTGCACTGAAAATTTATAAGAACCAATAATACTCGCAGTTATACTACTAATCACATACTAAAACGAAAAAAATTAAAATTTGCAAAAAGGATAGTTACCCCTCAATTTTGCCCCCTTCCCGATACCCTACTTACCCCACAAACAATAGGTCGCTTTGGCTAGTTGACATTTATACGTTTGCCAAATTTCAAGTTCATATATTAAGTCTTTCGAAAGTTATCGTGTCCACAAACAATACCACAGACACAGACACACAGACAAGAAATTATTTTTTTGCACAAATTTTGTTTTTTTGCGTTTCGACCATTTTAAAGCGAATGAGCAAATACAAATTTTTGAAAATTTTTTTCGCGATACAATACTGCCCTTCCCTTGGATGTGGAAGTAATTTAATTGAGGGTATATAATTTTCAAAGTTATTTTAAAAATGAACTCAACTGCTCAGCTCATTATTGGAAAATGGAGCATCAGTTATAAAAAATAAGGCTGATTTGAACTATACAAAAAATTGTAACCGGTAAGAGATTTCTTTTGTTATGCTCGTACCTTATTAATGTTTCTTCTACAAGAATAGTCTTCACGAAGTCAATTAAATCCAATTTATTTAACAAATTGGCAAAGCGATTTCATCTAATATAAGCCATCATCAGTGCTAAATACAGAAATACAGAAGAATTTATAAAACTGACGTTGTCAAATTCGAAATAAGCAATCTTGAGCAAAAAAAGCCTGCATGCCAAAAGTACAAACATGATTTCAATGATCAAATAAAGAATTTTAAATACGACAACTAAAGTTACAAAAATCATTCAAAATTGTAAAATTGCAGGTATCTATAATTATGTATATTTCAAGAATTTCTAGAAAATTAAATTTTGAGGATTTGTTACAAACATGTAAAGAATTTAAATTATTTAAAGAGGCAGTGCGTTTAAATGACAATAAATGATTGCTAACGAAGAATTTGTATTAACTATATCGGTGTTTTTATATTTTTCATATTGTTTTAAATGTTCATTGCCTCTAATTGAAAAAGATCTTCCTGTTTGACCAATATAAACTGAACTACAATCGTTACAAGAAAAACTATAAACTCCGGAATGATTCAAAACTGGAATTTTGTCTTTATTGCGAACCTAACGGGAAAACACACTGCCTACAGTAAAAAATCCAACACTTATTCCATGAGAGCAAAACAATTTAGATAAACTAAGTGAGATTGGACCAACAAACCTAGGAGGATATAAAATTTTGACTTCTTCAACATAAATGGTGTTAAAAGAAAACTTAAATTTTGTTAAATATTTAAAGTATAATTTTTGTCATACATGATTTGGAAGGTTATTATTAAAAGCAATTTGAAGAATTACACGCAGTTCCTTTTCAAAAGCGTTTAAAGAAAGAAGTAACTTAAAAAGCCTGTTAAAAAGAGAATGAAATACGGACATTTTGTGTGTATAAGGGTGAAAGGAAAAGTAATGGAAAAAATGGACCATTGTTATTATTATTAGTCCAGGAGGCAGTGAATTTTTTGTACTTAGTTTCCCAGTTTATGAATATCAAATAGTTTGTTCGGATGGTGACCCAAAACGACAATTTGTGAGTCTGGCTAAAATTTTCGGGTGGGTTCACTAGATAAAAAAAATGTCATTTCCACTTATTTTCCCATCAGTCATAAATATTTGACATTAATTAAAGTAACTCATTTTATGTCAGTCTGACACACCCCAAGTGGAGTAAAGTCAGTCAGGTTGAAAATTTGCGGATGCCAAAAATTTGACCGATTTTTGAAATCCGTAACCCTTATTTTTCCATGCTTGAAATTTAACCTATCATTTGGTATTATCATAAACTGTAATCAAAAGTAAGTCTGGCTGACTTATGAAATTGGCAAATGAGTCTGGTGGCATCTCAAAAATCGTAAAAAATGCAAAATTTTTGCGCTTATTTTCCCGGATTTGAAAATTTATCACGTGATAAATAATACTATAATATTATATAAAATACACCTCTGACTGTCATTTACATTCACGAAAGTCCCGCCAGACTCACAAGTCAAATGAGGAGAGCAAGCGGCAGCTGCGTTGAGAAAAATCTTTCTTAGCCATAGTCAAATTTTGCCGTAAACCAGTAATTTTCTTATCATAAATTATGAAAAGTAGAGATGGCAACAATCGTTTGTATAATTGAACATACCGAATTTAGCGCGCATGTCGAGCGTTGGAAGAGTCTGGCAAGGCTTTCCACATTAGTCAGACTATATTTGCAGCTGTAATTATAATATAAACTATCATCTGACAAATTTTTAGGACTGCGAAAATAAAGGCAATGGTTTTGATATTTTTTTTCTCAATTTTCCACCTGCCAGACATACTACCCATACACATAGATTAGCAAGATATTTTTTCTTCTTAAGTTCACTATATCTCCTCCTAATAGAAATATTTTTTTTCACTAGAAAAAAAAAGCTGTAGTATATTTGTACTTTCTAACACATTTTCCACCTCAACACATCGGAACCCCCCACATATAGATGAATTTTGCTTAGAATAACAAACTGAATAATTGTATCGACAGGAAATCTTTTTTGGAATAAGGTCGACGTTTCGCCCGCACTTGTAAGGGGCATCATCAGGACAGGAATAAGCTGTATGGAATGTGGTCCGAACTGTACCAAATCTCAAGGAAGCATGGGGATGCTTGGACGGCATAGGTGGGAGATTGTAAAGGTGGGGATAGCCGTCGAGTGATTGGGTACCAAATGGTGGAGAAATGAAAACCTTCTTCACGGTTTGGGATATTTGGAAATTTCTATGGCTTCTCCGAAAATATATTTTGTTTGACAATGTGTGAGTTCTAGCGAAAGTCCCTTTTTTCCCAATCCGAAAATTCCTAAAACAGTCGTGATTTAACCCCAAAACATTAGGATTTCAATTATATCGATATTTGCTGACCTGGAAAATAAATACCGAAAATTTTCACTGCCTCCTGGACTATATGCCTTATAAAGTTATACATTTTTCTTTAACAGTATTGACATGTAGTAGCATGGCAGGTATTAGTTGTTTTATAACGACGACGACAGTTGTAGTTAGAGCACTTTGTATAAAAATATTTAAATAAACCGTAACGCTTGCAAGGTAACTTTACCTAACGTCTCCATCAATTTTAAGAGTATATCCACCAAGTACGAGTAGTTCACCTATGTCTGTTCCACTGCCAGAAATCTTGGGTATATCGGCTGTGAAGTTCAACTTGTAGCCCATAGGAATCAAGGTAACGGTGTCTGACACTTCGCTAAATGTCCAAGAGGTGATTCCTTCAATATAAAGATTGTGCAGGTCCACAATTCCGCTGAAAGGTAAAATATTTGCTAAAGGTTTTTAAAAATTTGAGCAAGAGAGAAGCAGCTTCGTTTTAGTGAATGTGTATTATTTTATGCTTTATTATTTTATACAAATTTTGCAGAAAGGCAGAATTTAATAAGCATTTTATGGCATTCAATCAATTGTTAAATCATGTCATTTAGAAACGATGATTCTAGAAATATCCTCAGATAACGTTCAAGTATCTTGATCTTGTTAAGATATCGATAGCCAAGTATAGTATCTAAAAGGAACAAAACAAAACGAAATAATACCTGATGTAGTCCACGATGTTTAACTTATCGAAGTCAATAGAGGCACTGTCTAGTTGAAGAGGGTTAAATGAAGGTACCCCAACTTCATCATCACCTTCGTTTAGAATATCCCTGATGCATTCAGAAATGGAATAAAATACGTCTTCCAATAATCTGGTATTGCTCTTTGATGTAGCTGAAATATTGTGTATATATAAATGTTTATTTTTAACAAACAAAGCAAAAGGTTCTTTTACACCGTAAATTAATCTGCTTTTGGCTCATAACTCACCTCTTGTGGTTATAAATTCCTTGAACCAAACCCCACTGCTAGTACTTTCCGCAACAGTACAGGCTACGAGTGCCAGAAATACTGCAAGACCTAAGTTCATTGTTATATTCTTCTGCTACGAGTTATTAGTTATTGTGATAGCAACGGCGGCGTGGGATAATCAAACGTATTAATTGCAAAATGTGAAATGTCACTTCATTTTATACAATGAATATACCTTCCGTCCATATCAATATCAGATAAAAATATTGCCAATAAGGCACGGCTGTTTTCACATAAGTGGATTGAATGCATTTAATAATACAAATTAGACACAAACTAAACTGCAACATCTTTAGATATTTTTTAATATAGTTAATTGATGCGCTTGTACCTGTTAATGTTCGAAACAAAAACCTTGAAATATATATTTTTGGTAACTGTACTAAAGTACATACTTCAGTTGCATGTTGAAACATTATCTTTGTCTCGAATTCATGTTAATCAGTTAACAAACAATACTGATAGTATCTAAACTACATGGAGGTATTTTAGTAACATCTACTAACGAATGCTCATCCACATCAATTTAAATACTTTAAGGACCGGTTGCACAAACGCGGATCAAAGTTAATTCGGGTTTAATCTGCAACGTCATGAATTCGGTATTCTGATTGGTGTTGTTATAGCATTGACCGCGGATTAAACTTAGATTAACTTTGATCTGCGTTTGTGCAACCGGGCCTAAGGGTATCTAGAATGCCAATGACAAGGTAAAAATGCCTACGTTCTTCAAGTGCACCACTAACGCTCAATTCTAGAGGATTTACATCTAGACATTAAAGCATTTCCGTGATATTTAGCCTTATCACTTGTTTTTTCTCAACATCTTTATTTTGAAATTAGAAATGATGTGAAAAGTACTCATCGATACCAGCGGGCGAATTTTAGAATATCTAAGGTCAGAAGGTCAAAAATCGATTTTCGTGCAATGTTTGCTTTCCTGTTCATCGGATGAAGAAGATACCTATTATAAAATTACAAAATATGTCCTATAATATTTTTTTTTATATGAGAAGTGGTTCTCATGTAAAATGTACTTTAAACAGAGAACTCTTGTTTAATATATTATGTTATGCCACCCATTTCCCCACCACTTTGGAGGTAGATTGCATGGCGCGTTTTTTTGGCATGTGTCCCCTATTAGCCTAATCTATGTATAACAACATTAAAAAATAACAAAATTATCAATTTTCATCAACATTGTCGCATTCACAGTCTATATAAGATTATGATTCTGAAATTTCAGTGATCATATTTTATTCTAGAACGCGATTTAAAATTTTTGATTAAATACACTCAAGCTAAACTACGAGAAAAATGCAGTTTTAAATTTATTCATGGTTAATACCATTATTTACAGATATTGAAACAGCACATGCCCGTTTCATTTGTAATATTTCTATTTAGAGTAAAATTACCTATCGAGGTCCGTGAAGTAGAAGCTGCAATGGCAGGTAATATTTCAGCACGTATTTCATTTAGTTAGCCCAGGTGGTAGAATCTAGTGTTTCAGCTTTGGCCATTCTATTTCAAATGTCAGCTCCAAAATCTGAGTACGCTTCAGATGGCGCCAGGTTTGTTGTCGCCCAGGCCAAGTTGATTAACAGCAAAAGCAAAGCACCGTGACAGAACCAGCGAGCAATGGTCAAATTGTCATTAGTATTAAAATTTTTGCATAAGAAAAGTGTTGCATAAAATGTTAATGTGCAGATTTAAACATTTAAGAAAAGTCTATACCAGTATGTATGTACATACCATCAGTATATACAGATTAAAATAGTGGGACATGGACTTTATTCCTATTGGTGTTGGCTTGCAGTTACAGGAGTAATTCATCAATACAAAGTGATACAGATGAACAAAAGGTGAGAAATATTTTGTTGATTTGTTTATTTTTAGTGTGCTGTCTTGCTGTTGTCCAACTCCGAAGGTGTGATTGATGGTTAGAAAGTACTTGTCCTCGCGTATACACAGGAGAGTACAAAAGCCTATTGAGCCCCATTATTAGGTTTAGACCGACAATTGAGTATAGTTGCACAGTATTCGATCAGCAGAACAGCTCAATGGATCGGACTCGTTGGATAGGAATTGGCCTAAATATTATCAACATGTGTATCCTATTCTCTAAATTGAACTTTACATAAATACTGATGGCTCTATAATATTACTCAGAGAAATCTATTATAAACCATTTGCTGCAATTTTATAGATGTGACATAGTGTTCTTTTACTATACCTATATAGGTACTCTACTTATACCAACCGCTACAGAAAAATTGCCAGCTGTAAACGTTCACATCCAGACACCAGCAATTTAAAATCAAGCGCAAACAAGCAAAACTGACGGTTTTCGTCCATAAACTTTGGTTTTGCCACAGTTTTACTCGACCGGGTAAGGTAAACTTATAAAATAGACTTGTCTTCTAAAGAATATGAATTAATCGTTTTACTTAAAATGTGGGTATTTCAAATAAGTATGTTTCATATAATTTAATATTTTACGATAAGTATTTTTAAGTTAGCACAAATGTTAGTATTTCCAGTCATAAATTCGCGGAGGGCTAATCACCTCATTGCACATAAAATAGTAAATTAAATACAAAGAGCTTCAGGTATATGGTACGACATTTATTTACAATAATAAGCATATAATAAGAGAAGATGTCATGATAAACATAATTTTAAACTCCTGAAAATATTGTATAACATTTATGAAAAATAACGCTGCAGAATTTCAAGCTAATACTATGTCGAGTCTCTTTGGTAAGTGTTTTTGTGTTTTTCTTTAATAATGATTCCTATTATTAATATTCCTTGTAGTTATGTTTTACCTTTGAATTCCTATTTAATTTTTGCTTCTGAAACTTTACTAGTTCTATAGGTAACCTGAGTATACATGTACATTTGCGCAGGAAATACTTATGTAAAGTGCCTTTCTCATCACATTATAACTGGCATCACGATTATAGAATGGACTTATTAACAATAGCTTCAGTCTTTCAGTTTAACTTTTTTGACTTTTATTTCCCTGTAGTGATATTATAACCAAGAGAAAGCACTGCTGAAAAAATGGCATTAATTACTGCACAATATCTTTGTAGTTTTATATCCTGCTTTTAGTATAGTCCATAGCATCTTGGATAGGTAACTCAGATGTACTTTTTATCATTCAGGATCAGCATATAGGAAGTAGGTGGAGTGCAGGTACAGGAATATAATATTTTAGGCAGACCTCATCCAATGCCTTATTGTGTGACTTTCTTCTTGAAGGTACAGTGTACATTGTATGTATATGGTAATTAAAAACTTCAAACAAACCTGTGTCACATATTCCTTATTGAAACTAATACAATTTCAAGTAATACATAAACTTTTAATGTCATATGTAAAAAAGACTGTACATAATTTTTCTTGAATACCTTTCTGACACCTTACAGATTATAACTGATATTAATAGCTCTTTGGCTGTTTTGTGACAATTTATTTGTCAATTTGAGAGAAACACCCATCTGACAATACACCAAAATCAAGTCGACCTGGGTGACAAAGAACCTAGCGCCATCTGAAACCGGCACGCGTTTTGGAGCCAGTAGCTAAGCCGAGCTGTAACATTAGAATCTACCACCTTGAGGTAGCCAATTAATGTTGAACATTGGGAACTGTGGAGCGTCATGAAGAAAAATTTCAGGTACTCTTTAACGTTGAATTTAATCTTGTTGAGTATCGATCAACATGACGCTCAGCCAAGAAGAGTTGGTACATAAGGATCGATTAACTTGACACATACCGTCGGGTAGTCTTCAGACTGCACACCTTAGCACACCACTAAATACAGCTAACACATATCCCATATCCCGTCTTCTCTATTAAAAAAAATATTTGGGGGCCGAGTTAATGTTGTCCCCCCTCCTCCTCTTCTCTTTTAATTACTTATTGATGCCGAATAAGCACCTTTTGGACAATCAGAATACCTAGCACACTTTTTGCCTCTTAGATATTTGGGAAGGGTGAAGACTTCAAATGCGTGGGCGGAATAGTTAATTAATTGATTAAATTCAATTAATTACTGTAAACGGCTATGTAAATATTTTCAGCATAGTATGGTCGGACGATTTTGTCTGTATCAGGATTCTATATTACTCGAATATCCCAAACATGGATGTCCCGCATTATGTGGGCAACCTCTCGGAATCTAAAAACTGGTGTAAAAATACTATTTTACAGTATAACTTTTTTTTTAAATAACACCCGCCTACTGAGATGTTCACTCTTAAACATGAGGGTAAACAAACAGTTTTTCAAAAATATCTCTTAGGCCAATTGATATAATTTCATAAAACTTGTGGAAGCCATTAAAGTGATGCACACATGTTTGGGGGGCCAACCCTCACATTTTAATAACCCATAACTTTAAAAGGGGTATATATTTTTCTCAAAAATATGTGTTTTTTTTAGTCTTTGGGCCTCGTAAACAAAAGTGGCTCTAATTGACTCTTTCCGATAAAATTGGAGTTGAATGTTAGAGTTCACAATTACACTGCTTAACTAATATCATATTGCTTTTATCAAATTAGTTCTAACAAATAATAAAGATTGAGATTTCACCCCCTATGACCGCAAAAATTTTAATATTTTAAAACAAATTTGATAATTGTTACAATATGTGATTTTCAAAATAAGAAGTTTCAACTATAGGAAATCATTAAATGCATGTTATCGTACTCATTTATAAAAATATTTCAGAATTTTTTGTATTATCAAAATGTTAATGAAACAATGACAACTACGACAGTTGTATTATTTATCACGGCCAATTTGACAAGAATAAAGGATTTAGTTAAGCAGTGAAAATGTGAACCTTAGCATTCAACTGCAATTTGCTCGGAAAGCGTAAATTTTAACCGCATGAACAACGAGTACTTTTTTTATTTATAAGACCCAACGATTATAAAAACAGATAGTTTTAAAAACAATACTTTACGCGTTAAGGGTCAAAATGTGGGAGGTTGGCCCCCTCCCGGCCCCTCAAAACATTTATTAAATAAATGTGCCCATCATTTTAATGGCTTCCACTTGAAATAATAATTACAAAAATTTGATCAAATTATAACATTACATCTTGAAAAACTGCTTCCCTTACCCCATATTTAAGAGTGAATATCTCAGTAGGGGGGCGTTATTTCGAAAAAGCTATACTGTAAAATAGTGCTATTTTTACTTCAGTTTTCAGATTGCGAGAGGTTGCCCACATAATGCGGGACATCCAGTATATGCTGTTTGGGATATTCGAGTAACATAGATTCCTGATATAGACAAAATAGTCCGACCATATTATGCTGAAAATATTTACATAGCCGTTTACAGTAATTAATTGAATTTAATCAATTAATTAACTATTCCGTCCACGCATTTGAAGTCTTCGCCCCTCCCAAATATCTAAGAGGCAAAAAGTGTGCTCGGTTTTCTGATTGGTGTGCTAGACTGTGCAAAAGGTGCTTATTCGGCATGAATAAGTAATTAAAAAAGAAGGGCCGTTGGGGGCACAACATTAACTTGGCCCCCCAAATATTTTTTTAATAGAGAGGACGGGATATATGTTAGCTGTATTTAGTGGTCTGCTAGGGTGTGCAGCCTGAAGACTACCGGACGGTATGTGTCTAGCACTTGTAATCCAAATTCAATATCGTCTTTAACTTGCCTCCCCCCGCATTTTAAGTCATGTATCTAAGAAGCAAAGAGTGTAATAGGTTTTCTGATTGTTGTGCTAGACTGTGCAAAAGGCGCTTATTCAGTATAGATAAGTAATTAAAAGAGATGGACCGGAGGGGGACAGCATTAACTTGGCCCACCAAAGATTTTTTTTAGAGAGAACGGGAGATATGCTAGCCGTTTTTAGTGGTGTGCTAGGGTGTGCAGGCACAAGACTACCCGACGGTATGTGTATAGTACTTGTAATTCAAATTCAAATTCAATATCGTCATTAACTTGACCCCCCCCCGCATTTGAAGTCATGTATCTAAGAAGCAAAGGGTGTGCTAGTTTCTCTGAATGTTGTGCCAGACTGTACAAGAGGTGCTTATTCAACATGGAACATGGATAAGTAATTTAAAGATTAGGATCGGTGGGGGGGAGACAACATTAACTTACCCCCCCCCCCCCCAGCTGTATTGAGGGATGTGCTAGCTGTTTGCAATCCTCCTATTTGGATGGATATTAGAAAGGGCGGTTGGGGAGGGGGAGGTACAAGTTAATCGAGCCGGTATATAAGTTTTTATATTGGGGAATGCCATAGAAATCCATTGTTATCATCCCGTGTTTATGCACAACTTTACCTACCAATTAGAACTATGAGTGTGACTACATAGTCACACATAGTCATAAATCTCATATAAACTGAATTTACGAGTTTGCTGAATGACATTCCTTTAGCATGGAATAATTTAAAAAAAGGAAAAATGGAAAACAAATACCTAAAAATACTACTGCATCATTTCATATATTTTAAGATTTTATCAAGAAGTACGTCACTCGAAGTGATCTAAGAGGAAAGGCACTTAGCCTTGACGATCTCAGCTACCCTTTGTCCAAGTTTGCTGGAAGCGATTTCACTGAAGTGGTCCACGATAAATTTGGCAAGATTCTCGCGGATCGCTTCGTTGTTGGTGCTGATGTTTTCGGAGAGCGAGTTGCTAACGAAGTCAGTTACTACTTCGCTGATGTCTACTCCCTCTAAGGTTAAACCGGAAATGGTGAACTGAAACAAAATTGTGAGTTGAAAGACGAGGAGCGTTTCTGGCGAAATGTACTTACTTCGATGTCACCAACGCTGAGTTCAGTCAGCTCAACGCTTTCAACACTGATGCCATCAGAGATACCAACCAAGAAGTTGCCTTTCACGTGGATGTTTTCGACATATCCGCTAATTAAGCACGATTATTTAATCGTAATATACATAGAGAAGCTTTTATATATTTAAGTTGGGCACTTTTAAAAGAAAAATACACGAAAATTGATGTCAATGTCGTTTTCAGAATTAGTCAAAAAGTTATCGTATTACCAACCTTAGCTTATTAAAATAGCACACACACTGTATTTTTGCTTATCTAACGAAAGCTTCATGTCGTCATTCCAAAAATACAGCACACCTAATGATTACTTTAAAATTCAACTAAATTTCCACTAAACTACATTTGAACAGATGAAGCATACTTAAGTAGTGCCAGTATTTTTAATCGGCCGGAATAATACCCCCATGAAGTTTAGGAGCAAGAGATTAACGAAGATTTGGGTTTAGTGAGTAAGCAGGATTTTATATCAGAGGAACAATAAGAGGTGCGTTTATGTATGATGGCACCCTAACCTAACAGAGAAACTTAGGAATTTCTTAGCAGCAACTAACTGCCGTTAATTGACCTTAGGAGCGTATTTTTTTAGCAAGATGACTTCGTTACAACGTTGCAATTAAAACCATTTCTTACTTCTAATTTTTCCAATAATCGGATAACTACACAAGGACCTAACCATTGACCAGCGAGGTTTTATTCCCTCCTGAGCTTCTGCTACAAGTTACTAGAGAAATTATTTTACCAGAGAATATTGAAGACTCAGTTCCGAAGGAACAAGCAGGTTTTAGGAAGAACAGAAGCTGCTGTGACCAGGTCTTGGCTCTAACAACATATGCTGAAGCTGGTTTCCAGAAACGATTGAAAACTGCTTATAGACTTGCCGGCAGCCTATGGTACCGTATGGAAAGATGGATTGATCCTCAAACTATTTAATACTCTGAAATATGGATAGACTGAAGCTTATCGAGCGAATGCTGCCCAACGTTAATTCAGAGTGTTTCTGGCAGAGGAAAGTAGCAAATTCAGGATTTTGAATAATGGTCTTCCACAAGCATCGGTTTTGTCGCCCATTCTTTTCAAGGTTTACATAAGTGACCTTCTAGCAAATCAATCGAGAAAATTTGTATATGTAGACGACATGGCATTGGTTTTGCAAAGTAAAGACTTTTCTATACTTCAACAAATCCTTTTAAGAGACTTCGAGATTATGAATTGCAATTTCAGAGCTTGGCGCTTGTGCCCTAATCCATTGAAGACAGAATTAACTTGATTTAATTTCAACAATCATCAGAAGATAAAACCAATTCAAGTTATGTCAAATAATATTAATTCTCAAACATAGCTTTTCGCCAAAATACCTTGGAGTGACTCTAGATACGTCTTTCTTTACAAGAAACATCTAGAAAATCAGTAAAAAGTTAGAGACTCGAAATAACATCCTGCATAAGCTTGCTGGTACAAGTTAGGGTGCAAAAGCAAGTGTACCCCGTACTTCTGCAAGTGCCTTGCTTTATAGCACTGCTGAGTACTGCTGCCCTGTCTGGAAAAATGGTCATCACAGGAATAAATTGTCACTCAACTAAATACTGCAATGCGATTAATCACTGGAACACTTAAGTCAACTTCATTACCTTGGCTTCCGATTCTTTCAAACATTACTCCTCCGGAGATTCGCAGACAGTTTGCTACATATAAAGCTTGGCAAAAATGTCAATCAGCTCCCAAAGAGTATCTGATTTCTGCAAGAGCTACCTACAACTCGGCTAACTTTCAGAAAACCTCCGTGGGCAGAAGATTTCCTTCATTCTCCTTACACCATTGAAGATGGATGGTTTCTGTTTGGCAACTTAAGAAACATGATATATTCAGTCAACAGCTTGTAGACGATCCTAAAGAAAAGGTGGCAGAAACTGGCCTATTTATATAAAGTGTGGTATTAAAAAAATCAAGTATTCACTTTAGAAATGTTTTTACAGAAACTAAAAAAGTTCATGCGGATTTGCGAAATTCACCCTGTATTTACCATATCGGAGTGTACTTTTTACCACTGAGTTTCTCATTAAAAGTGGTCCTCAGACACCGGTATAAATTTTCGTGTATCTCTATTGGATAAAGGAGTTTACCTTTAAAAGTGTCAAATTTTGCCCTCTACATACCTGGCTTCACCATCTGCGACGAGCTGGTACAGATTGTATATGAGCATCTCACCGAAATCCTTGCTGCTTCCAGAGATCTTAGGGATATCAACGGTGAAGTAGATCCTGTAACCCAATGGGATCAGGCTGACGCTGTCGGAGACTTCGGAGAATTCCCAGGAGGTGAGCCCTTCCAGGTACAGGTTTTCCAGCGTGAGGGAGCCACTGGAAATTAAACAAATTCTGGGTAATGGAGCGATAAATCTCATAATAAACAATGATTACGTGATGTATTCAGGGAGGTTCAAGTTTTCGAAGTACAGAGTCTTGCTGTCCAGTAACAGGGGGTTCGCCGGTGCCACATCGAATTCTTCGATCCCGGTATTAAGGTTGTCCCTGATGCATTCGGCAACGTTGTGCAAGAGCTCTTCCAAAATCCTTGCCTGGGGCTTGGAGACGGCTGGAAGGGGTGAAAATAAGGAAATGCATCGACTGTTTGTTTGTGAGATAGCATTTTTTATTTACCTATATAATTTAACCTGAATACTCAATATTTTTCAGTGGTATCGTATTTAGAACGTTTGTGTTTTTTCAATAATTAAAACTGAATTTGTAATTTCTATTACAATATTCTAGGCTCTGTCCACATCGGATAACGACCGTTTCTCAGTTATGGCAGCAAATAGTATTTTTTTTAGACCAATATATGCACTGTGTATTTTACTTCCTTTTAACGGCTTTCTTCGACAAGCTTATTGCTTAATAAACAGCATAAAGTATAATAGTATCAAATAAAGTACTAAAGGAAAATATCTTTGAAAATGTCTACTAATAGGACCATGTTTTCTAATGCAAAATCTCTCATGTCAAATGCTAATTAATTTAGTTCGGTTTCAAGTACTTTCACTAGAAGAGACTTGTCATAAACCATTAGAACTGTAATTATTTAAGCTTATTTAAACTAAAGGAACAGGATATAAACTTTTGTGTTATAAGTTAATCACCAAACACTCCCAATCGACATTAAATTTATGGTCGTTTTAACACAAAGGATTTGTTGCCTAGTTTTGCCCGATTTTTTGCATAATTTTAAACCAATCGTTTGTTATTCCTTAATGTTAGCGTCTGCATGACACTGAAATATCAGTACGTCGATAGTGTTTCATTAAATTTACTAGCTGCTTATATAAAATTGTGTTAGACCTGCTTTGTCATCTTCGTTGTTACCAATTCCCTTTTGTAACTATTATACCCTGCTTTTGAGATATACATAAAAAGCAGGATATGGTATAATGTTTTAAAAATTTGCATAAGGGGAGTAGTTCTAGACAAAGAAATACGAAACTTATAATCAAGAATCTCACGAGTTCTAGGAATACTTTGCCAAATATTACGCAAGTTTAGAAAATTGAGACGACTAAAAAAGTCAAAAGTTTTTTATTACATAAATTTACCTCTGTTGCTCAGGATTGCCTTGAACTGGTCAGCGCGGCTAAATGGGTTGGCCAGCACAACGGCTACAACAGCTAAGAAGACAGCTAAGACGCGCACTGAAAATTAATAGTCAGCCAACATCATGCTGTTACTTGTTTTATTACTTACTGTTTAGATTTCGTTGCCTTGTATGTCACTGCACGACAAACTTCACGAAACTATATTAACTTACACCATACGCACGTTTTATATTACCCATTTTGTGATTATCGATGTGATAAATTCAGGGTGAAACAGCAAAAATATGAACTTCAAATCAAGAGCATCCACCTGTTTTTAGGTACAGTACTTTGTACTTTAGTGTTAGTTTTGGCAAGTTTAATTTCTGAAATATTACTATATTTCTATTCAAAACAGATAGTATAAAAATAAGTGAAATTTTAAATTTGGGTTGATATTTTTTCATATTCAATACGAAATGGAGACAAGTAGCTCAGATGCGATTAATCTTATTCATCTGAATGGAATGGGCTGTACTTTGATATTTAGAGTACCTTATTTTATCTAACTGCCGTAATCAAAAGTGATCTTTTTTCGAAGAATTAAAAAAATTTGTGACGTGGGTGACACTTAATTAGCCGAAGGCAGTAATATCTTCCGATTTAAGATATTAACAGCACTGGTCAATATTGTTGATCACGGTAAATATGGCAGAATTCACCAGCGAATTTGTGAGAATATACTGGCAATTTCCATAACTATTAAAAAAATTCAGTCGAGAGAAAAACGCTTCCAATCTGATTAAGATAAAGACTCATGGTTTTGAATTAAAATTAGATAACTATCAACTTGACAATTACTCTTGTAGACAAAATTTAAACTTGGATGAGTATGTGGTTTTGGAAAACCGTATTTGAACCTTACACTCATTACATATAACTGGATAGAAAAACATTTTGAAGTATGTACTAAGTTTTGAAGAGGTGATGAATCGTATCCTTAAGTGTTAGTATTTTGGCTTAATTAGCACGAACGACACCTTGAGATGATTTACTTAAAAAGCCGCATAAATATTAAATCGCATATAAGAAGTAATTCGAAACTTGCGTTGATAATATATTTTCTAATTTGGACATAAATGATGTAACTGTAAATGATATTATGTCTATCAGACCACAATGGGCCTGTTGCTCCCCTTTTTTATCGCGGAATATAAATCTACATGAAAAATAATAGGCCTTTGTATTTGTTATTTTTCGCAAAGCGCTTAGTTAATGCTTAAAAAAAAGATTGTTTATGTTTAAAGTTTGAATCTCTGACGTCACCGCTCTCTGGCGCGCTTAGTGCGGTGTATTAGTGTGATGTTGCCACGTCATTTTCTGATCCTGGCATTACTGTCGGCCGAGATGAGGTCTCTGAAACCGAAGTCGCAGCAGCGTTGCCATTTTATTCCAAACTCACAACCGTAATTATGAATTATAAAAACCCACACGCGATTGGATGTGTTAAACGCAATTCGTTGTTAGTCGTTTTCACTGTCAATATTAAAACGTAAAATATATTAAATTAAAATATTAACTTGTAACGGATATATCGCAAACAGAATTCATTTTATGGCAGCCGCAGGATAAGTCCATATTTCAAGTGATATTAAAACTGAAACAACTATTTATTAAGTAGGTAAATTCGTTTAAACCTGAGTTACGGCGTATATACCTGCCATTACATCATTTTATTCAAGTCGCAACCTTTAAATAGCAAAATCGCCTAATTTGCGTAAAATCGAACGATCTGGCCACACGAGTTTCCATTCATGTAAAATTCGTCAATCATGTGTAAGTCAATTTTTGGTAAATTGTCCGAAGATCTCTTCACATAATCTTGTACAGTCTATGTTTGAACAACAATGTACTAAGTAAATAAAAGCAAAACTTTAACGCGCCCTCCGTTCTCAAACCAAAACGTAAACACAGGCACAGAACCGACGCATCGGCGCAATAGCGGAGTGCGTCTCCAGGAACGGTGACGTATCACGAAATATTTGAATTTGGCGGAAAATCTTTAAAGGTAAAAATAAGACACTAAAACATTACAAATATTTTTTCTATTGCCAGCTTCTAACTCCATTAGGTCCAGGCAAAGTCGCACATGTATTATAATAACGATTTATTATCAAGGGCAACAACCCCATTATCAAATTTGTGAATTTGAATTTGTCAGGCATAAAATAATTGAAAATAAAGTTATGCATAAGGAAAATATGCAAGTTTTTTTTCAATTCTTTAAAACAGGAATCCCGGTCACACAATTACGAGAACTGGGTATTTGCCATGTATTTATACTTCATTAAATTGCATATTAATAGGTAGCATCTAATCCACAAAACAGCTGTGACAGCGTATAAATTCGAAAAAAATGAATCGTAAGATGTATTTTAATACTAAAAATGTGAATATTTAAAGGGACCGCCAAAACGCGAACATATTGGCCGTGACGTCAGGTGTCTTGCAAATGGCCGCTTGTTTACATATGGGGTCAGCACGTCACCCGTCAGCCCCAGTCCGTCAATTTATCAGTTGGTTGTTTGCGTTCATTTTGTGACAAGCGAATTAAAATAGGCCAAGAAAAAATGAAATACTTATGAGTTATGTCTTCTGAAGGCATGTTCATTGTTATGGAATTTGTGAACAGCGACGAGTGGTTCAACGCGACGGAGATGAGGAACGTAAAAGCAAAAGTAACAGCTTAAGTGAACTTTTTATCAAATTAACTTAGCATTGATAATTTGATCACAGTAGGTTGTTGTAAACATACTTTTTGTAAACATAAAAATGTAAGAATCAAAAATGTACCCTAAACTTGATTGATTTTAGAGGTCAGAATAAATATAAATTGCCATTTATTTCCGGGGCTCTTGCGGCTCGTTTCCGGTCTGGCTAATAGTCGAATATACGGGGAACAACGTCGTTCTTTATTATAACATTTCCCTCTACCAACTTAAAACGCATATAATTTTTCATGTCCTCTTCCAGCTATAACAAAATGGAACCGAATGGTAAACACTTATAACCCCAAAAAGAATAATAAAACTTACAGTAAGAATTAAGATGATCTCCACAACGGAAGAACAAATTTTTGCGATTTCGGCATATCACGTCTAGGGGCCTTAAACAACTTTTTCATACGTTTATAACCATGTACAAAACAACACTTGTTTTGTTTTCCATACATAATAGATGCTTGTAAAACTACACAAATCACTGTTTGGTGCGACCTCTTACACCGTCCTTTCAATAAACACCACACAAAAGATTTTCCAATACAAGAATGATACTACACCCTTAAACAGCACGCTCTTCGGTAATGTTTACATGACACTTGACGTCACGAGTTGAATAACCTTGGATAGAAGTGTTTTGGCGGTGACCCCTAAGATTTGAATTTCAGACCTGAAATTCTCTACCTACAAATACTTTTTTTGTTTTTTTTTTAACATGGCGCACGATATATATGCACTTCAAGATTCATTTTACGTAATTTTCAAAAAAAAGTGATAATACCCTATTTCGATTTTGATGGAAGATTCGATAAGTTTTTAAATAGGTATATTGTTGTTATTGTGATCAGGCGTTCCTTTTATGGAAGGAAAGTCGATATAGAAATAAAAAGAATTGGTTCACAAATAATTTGAGACAACGCACCAGCAGCTATGTGAAATGAACAAGCTCTCAAAAATACTTATTAAATGGTATAACGTCTTAAAACTATATACAGGGTGTCCTCGAAATACACCGACATCGTTTGACAGGTGATAGAATGCAATTTTAAAACTTTTTTCGATTAAAAAAAAATTCCGAAAACGCTTTGTTTTTATATACAGGGTGTTGAAATTGAATTTAAAAAAATAATTTTTAAAACTATTTCTGAACTATAAAAAATATCAATTTAAAATCTGGTAAGAATCATAACGGCATAAGTTACAATAAAAAAGTAGTCGGGGGCTTCTAAAGCACCAGTGGCGTGCGTTGGGGTAATGCATTTCCCCCCTCCCCCTTTTATTAGAGCTTTTAGGTCTGTGGATTTATAAATAAAACTAATAAAGTTTTTTAATCTCTAATCAATTCCAAATACAACATGTCTTTTTCAAGTTTGCCGTAAAACGACTCATTCGAACGTAAAAATTAGTTTTTTTTTAATTGAAAAACACTACACCGCTATTATTTTGTGAAATCACAAAAATGTTATTGAAATTGACAACGCTTGAAAAGTGATAGAAAATGCAATTTTAAAATTCTAAAAAAATCATATTTTTAGATTCAATTTCAACGCCCTCTAGGTATAATAAAAACAAAGCGTTTTTGGAAATTTTTTATTCGGAAAAAGCATTTAAAATCCCATTTCTTATCACTCTTCAAGCGTTGTCAGTTTCAATAACATTTTTGTGATTTCACAAAATACTGGCGGTGTTTTATTTGGAACTGATTAGAGATTAAAAAAACTGTATTAGTTTTGTCTAAAAATCTACAGACCTAAAAGTTCTATTTAAATGGGAGTGTGTATTACAACAGCACACACCACTTGAGCTTTAGAATCTCCTAACTACTTTTTTTATTGTAACTTATGCCGTTATGATTGCCATCAAATTTTAAATTGATATATTCAATTCAGGAATAGTCTCTAAAATCATTTTTCAAAATGCAATTTCAACACCTTGTATATCAAAAACCAAGCGCTTTCGGAAATTTCTTTATTACAAAAAAGTTTTTAAAATTACGTTTTCTAATCTATCAAAAGTTGTCGGTGTATTTCGAGGGCATCCTGTATATAAATGCAGTAAACAAGTAAAAATATTTGATGGCATATACAGAATGCAACAAATATCGTTAAAGAAAGTTGGAACATAATTAAATTTTATAGATCAATCATAAAAGAGTAAAACTAATATATTTAAATCAGCAGCCATTAATATTTAATTCAAAAAAACTTCTTCTTACGACCTGCTACACCATAGATGTCAAAAATACTGTGTTTTGTTCAATCCTGCAGATCAAGTTGCAAAAATTTGTCGTGGATGTTGTGACTGCAGAAGTAGTGGTCGCTTATTTTAATTGATTAATATAAAAATACCTATCCCTTCTTTATGGTGTACATTTTCGACGATTATATCCACCCTATTAGTATCTACTTATCGCTGTCAATATTATTAAGACTTGTGATATAAAAATAATTGCAAACAGCGAAAAATCAATTTTCTTTTTTAACAATTGTAATGTTGATATTCATATTTACAAGTAGTATGATTGAAGTGTATTGGTGTTATGAATAAAATTTGATTGAATGTTCAGCTTATAAGCATTGACAAAATGAGTAAGTAAAAATATGTTTACCCTCTGCTTTCGCTCGTCCATTGTTTTGTAAATAGTTTGAATGGACCAAACAAATGCTTTTATATTTTGTATTTGAATAAGAAACAGTAATTTTCAATAACAGGATTAAACAAAACTCATTTGTCTCTTGATGTACCTCTGCTGCTATTTGGAGATGTTAAAAACTTGACCGAGCAAACAAATTTGTAAAATGTTATACTTATTTAATCGATTAAGTAAGGACAAGTGATAAAACTATGCTGTAGGTAGCGTTGCACTAACAAAATAAAATAATATCAAATTTAATTTGGGATTTGTTAGGAGTGGACCTAGACGTTTTTGGAGGGTGCTTCAGCCCCTTCGCCCTCCTTCTAAATCCGCTACTGACTTTGTATACTCGTTTTTATTACTTACTGTTTAGATTTTGTTGCCTGTACTTGTATGATAACTTATTCGATATGTCAAATATATTATATTAGCATATTCTTTAACTTACTTGGTAAATATGCCCTTTAGTGCAGGACTACACCAAACTGCACTAAAAAAATCGCAGTGTATACCAGTTGACAAAAATAAGGACGTGAAAAATGACACAAAAAACTATCTGTTTGCCTAGTCAAATTTCAAAAATATTTGACACCTTAATATTATAACAGATTAAAGGATTTTCCTGACAGACGTAAGGTATAAATACCTCAACAAAGTTGATTTTGACGAAATAAATCCATACAACTGTGAAAGTAATAAATTAAAAATAAACATATTCAAAACAACTTTAACAAGATACTTTCGAAAACACTCTTCGTTAAACTATGAGTTATGAGTGTTTATTTAATGGTTAATGTATCATCTACAGTAGAAAAAACGATATGTGATAGTTTATCTTTGAATAATATCTTTCCATGCAATCACATTTTGAAATGCTTTGGACTGTCTTGGATTTAAGTTTTGTCAACTGTAGACAGGAATTTTCTGTGTATAATCTTGTTGTACGGATTGACCTATATCATCCTGTATTTTAGGTATCGTGCTGTCTGATATATTCTTCGTAAGTGTTAAGGAGTTACAGAATCTTGGAACTATCGATGAATGTATTGCTTTCTTTTACGATAAAATCCAAACGTGTTCGATTATGATTTCAAGAAAATAGGCGGCACTTTGAACATATTTTATCAACCCTTATTAGTGTCCTGGAATCTACTACAATACGGAATAAATTAAATCTGTCTGAATCTACGCTGTGGGAGCAATTGAGTCGTTTTGGGAGCATTAAAAGCAAGGAAGAATACGAAGAAATATTATTGCATCATTTAATATATTTTAAGGTTTTATCAAAAAGTATGCCAGTCAAATTGATCTAGGAGGAGAGGCACTTAGCCTTGACAATCTCAACGACTCTTTGTCCAATTTTGCTGGAAGCAATCTCGCTGAAGTGGTCAACAATGAAGTTGGAAATCTTCTCACGGAGTTCCTCAGAGTTGGTATTGACGTAGTCGGAGAGAGAATTCGTAGCGAAGTCAGTTACTGTTTCGCTGATATCTTCTCCGTCAAGTGACAAACCAGAGATGGTGAACTGAAACAGAATGATGAGTTAGAAGACGAGGAGCGTTACTGGCGAAATGTACTTACTTCGATGTCACCAACGCTGAGTTCAGTCAGCTCAACGCTTTCAACACTGATGCCATCAGAGATACCAACGAAGAAGTTGCCCTTCAAGTGGAGGTTCTCAACGTAGCCGCTAGTAAAACGTGATTAAATTAATAAATTTGTGGTGGCAAAAAGCCATTACACATACCTGGCTTCACCGTCTCCAACGAGCTGGTACTGGCTAAGGAGGAGGATTTCACCGAGGTCCTTGCTGCTTCCAGAGATCTTGGGGATATCAACGGTGAAGTAGATCCTGTAACCCAATGGGATAAGGCTGACGCTGTCGGAGACTTCTGTAAATTCCCAGGAGGTGAGCCCTTCGACGTACAGGTTGTCCAGTGTGAGGGTGCCACTGGAAATTATACAGTTTCTGGGTAATGGTAAAGTTCCATAACAAACATTGCTTACGCGATGTATTCAAGAAGGTTCAAGTTTTCGAAGTACATGGTGGTACTGTCGAGTGACAGTGGGTTGAAGGATGGGAGTCCATATTCCTCGACACCGGTGTTAAAGTTGTCCCTGATGCATTCGGCCACGTTGTGCAACAGCTCTTCCAAAATCCTAGCCTGGGGCTTGGAGACGGCTGGAAAGAGTGAAAATAAGTAAATGCATCGACTATTTATATGTCAAGTACCATTTACGTTTTACCTTTTTTCTGTGTTAAAATCAAAGAATGCACAAAACAATCCAAAAATACGGTTAGACCAAAGTAGTTTATACAGCGTCGTTGCTACAGTAACAATGTTGTTTATTATCTGGTGTCTTGGTAACAGACGAGTAAATGTTATAAAAACTATTAAAAATGAGTGATAGTTCTTGACAAAAGTATTCGATAATTATAATGCAGCACTTCACTAGATCTAGTTCTAGTTTTGTCGCATATTACACAGAAGGAGCTTGGAATATCGTGAAGAACATGAAAATCAAATTACTCACCCCTGTTGCTAAGGATTGCCCTAAACTGGTCAGCAGGGCTCAAGGGGTTGGCGAGCACAACGGCTACAGCAGCTAAGAAGACAGCTAAGACGCGCACTGAAAATTAATAATCAGTCAGCCAACATCATACTGTTAATGGTTTTATTATTTACTGTTTAGATTTCGTTGCCTTGTATGTGACTACACAACAAACTTCACAACACTACATTAACCTAAATTATTTGCACGTTTTATATTGCCCAAATTGTGATTATCGGTGTGATAAGTTCAGTGTGAAAGGGCAAAAATAGGAAGCTCAAATCAAGAGCATCTATCTGTTTTTAGGTTGAGTACATGCTGCATAATGACTTTGTACTTCAGTCTTAGTTTTGGCAAGTTTAATTTCTGTTATATTTACTATTTGACAACAATTGTGCAGAAATAAGTGGAATTTCAAATTGGGGTTGATATTTTTTATAATTCAAATTAATACGTTTTCACCTTCTATGAAATGAAGGCAATTAGATCAAATGCGATTAATCTTGCTCATCTGAAAGAAGAGGCTGTACTTTGACATTTAGAGTACCTTAGATCATTAATACACTTATTTGATCTTACAAAACACTGTACTTGGCTGTAATCAGAAATGATCTTTCTTCCAAGAATTAAAAAATCTCGTGAAGTGGCTGACACTTAATTAGTGGAAAATGACGAATCAGCAAAATCCTTTAATTAAAGATTAGCAGCAGTGGTCAATATTCTCTGTGACCGTATAAATATTTATGAGAATATACTGGCAATTTTCATAACTATTATAAAATACAATCGAGAGAAAAAAGCTTTTAATCTGATCCATGGTGTTGAATTAAGATTAGATAACTATGATTCATTAATTACTCTTGTAGAAAAAAATTGAAACGTGGACGGGTATGTAGTCTTTGAAAACATGGAGAATTTAATTTTTAAAAATCATAAATATTTCATCGTCTCATATTCAGACTTGCATTGATAATTAATTGTTTTATTTGGATGTAAAAAATATAACAGTAGATGATATGTGCTTATCAGACCACACTTGTCAAATTTGTGAATTTGAATTTGTCGGGCATAAAATAGGTTGTGCCTAAAGAAACTTCAGCAAGTTTTTGTCAGTTCTTTAAAACAGGAATCTTGGACACACATAACTTACGACTAATGCACCAGTAGTTATGTGAAATGAAATATCTTAAAAATGAGACATGTACCAGACAGTATACAAACTTTAAAACTATATATAAAACTGCAGTAAAACAAGTTAAAAATCTCTAGACGATGAGCGGATCCAGAATGCAACAAATACCTATGGAACACAATTAATCACCCAAAAAAAGCAAGGTTGCTTAAGTAGTGTAACGGAAATCAAAGCTGACGATTCTAAAACCTATATAGTCCTAAAGACAATGGCACGTTGTTTTCCAAAATCCTAAAGACATGACGCAATCTTAATAACTATTTTACAGATTAATCAGAAAAAAGTAAAATTAATAGACTAAATCACCAGCCATTAATTTTTAATTCAAAAGCTTCTTACGACCTGTGGCACTTTATGATCGATGACAAAGATAGAAAAGTGTTACTAACGTAGTTGGTAAATATGTCCTCTAGAGTAGGGCTTCAGTGATGGGCGCTTACGCGTAAATTATAATTTTCTACGTTACACGAGTAGAAAATGTCGATAAAGCACTTTGCCGTAGATTTTAAGTAAAAAATTCAAGACAAGTATATTATAGCTAAAGTGTATTAGCTACATGCTAAAACTAAAGACAACTGTGTTTATATTTTTTTGTTTTGTTAGCTTCTCCTTGTGTCGAATTCCTTAAAAAAATTTAAATTTAGTAGTTTTTTATATCTATATTGTAAAATTGCACAATATATTTTACTAATCATAATGGTATCTGAACAGTTTTTTTACTTATTTGTGTTCAAAGACAAAGTATATGTTTCGAAGTCTTTCCTTCCAGAGCTATATTAAGTATACTCCTAAGAAACCTATTTTTGGCATGCTATCAAATTCAGAACCGTATACTTCAGATACAAATTTATTTTTCTTTAGAATAATCACTTATCACTGCCACTTGCTCCTTCAGATCATTAGGGTAGAGTACGAAATTCTGGTCTATTTCCGTTTATAGAGAAGAAAGGCAATAAGATCACCGTTTACAGTCGTCGAAGTCTTTTTCACCGATTAAGGCGTTAAAAGTGCTTTTGACAGCATACTTATATTGCTTAGTGGGGTCTTCTGGCCTTAATTAACGTATGTCCAAAAAGTTATTGTTGTTTAGACATTTTTAACTAAAGTAGTATTTCTTTAGTTACCAAGAAATTCAAATAATAAAATACAAAACAATAGTAACATTTGTAGCGTTTTGATCAGTACCGATAACAAACACCATTAAAAAGCTGAATATTTCTGTTTATGTACACAATGCTGTTTTCTACAGTAAACTTTCAAAGTAGAATATTACATAGTTTATGCGTAGATAATAGCGTAATCTACGTGGTGTATCCCACGCCCCCATCACTGATGAGGGCTATACACAACTGCACTAAAATATCTGAGTGTATATCAGTTTACAAAAATAAGGTTGTGAGAAATGACGCAAATAATTAATTATCTGTCTGCCCAGTCAAATTTAAAAAGTATTTGACACCTTAAACATTACAACAGATTAAGAGGATTCTCTTGAAAGACATAAACTATAAATTCCTCAACAAAATAAATTCACACAATTATGAAAGTAATGGACAAAAAATAAACGTAGACAAAACAATTTTCACGAGATACCAAAAAACTGTTCGTTAAATTATGAGTTAACATGAATTATAAGTGATTATTCAATACCTACTAATGTATCATCTGTGGAGAAAACGATATGTAATAGTTTATCTTTGAATAATATCTTTCCATACAATCATATTTTAAACTGCTTTGGATCTCTCTTGGATTTAAGTTTTATCAACTGTAGACTGCAAACTTCTGCGTGTAATCAAACCTGTTATACCGATTGACCTATATCACCCTGCAATAAGTATTGTGCTTTCTGATATGTCCCTGATAAGTGTTAAGGATGAAAACGATCTGTTTGTTTAAGACTTTACAAATAATCCTTATGAGTTAATAAATATCTATTTAGATTTAATCCAGTGGTCAGATTGCAATTATGGATAAATATATTACTTTCTTTTACGATAAAACCCGAACATGTTCGATTATGTTTTCAAGAAAATAGATGGCACTTTGAACATATTTTATTAACTTTTATTAGTATACTGGCCTCCCCTGTAATAATAAATAAATTAAATCTGTCTGATTCTACGCTGTGGGACCTAAAGCAGTTGAGTCGTTTTGGGAGCCTAAAAGCAAGAAATAATACAAAGAAATATTATTGCATCATTTTATATATTTTATGATTTTATCAAAAAGTACGCCAGTCAAATTGATCTAAGAGGAGAGGCACTTAGCCTTGACAATCTCAACGACTCTTTGTCCAATTTTGCTGGAAGCAATCTCGCTGAAGTGGTCAACAATGAAGCTGGAAATCTTCTCACGGAGTTCCTCAGAGTTGGTATTGACGTAGTCGGAGAGAGAATTCGTAGCGAAGTCAGTTACTGTTTCGCTGATGTCTTCTCCGTCAAGTGACAAACCAGAAATGGTGAACTGAAACAGAATGATGAGTTAGAAGACGAGGAGCGTTACTGGCGAAATGTACTTACTTCGATGTCACCGACGCCGAGTTCAGTCAGCTCAACGCTTTCAACACTGATGCCATCAGAGATACCGACAAAGAAGTTGCCCTTCAAGTGGAGGTTCTCAACATAGCCGCTAGTTAAATGTGATTAAATTAATAAATTTGTGGTGGCAAAGAAGCCTTTATACATACCTGGCTTCACCGTCTCCAACGAGCTGGTACTGGCTAAGGAGGAGGATTTCACCGAGGTCCTTGCTGCTTCCAGAAATCTTGGGGATATCAACGGTGAAGTAGATCCTGTAACCCAATGGGATAAGGCTGACGCTGTCGGAGACTTCTGTGAATTCCCAGGAGGTAAGCCCTTCGACGTACAGGTTGTCCAGTGTGAGGGTGCCACTGGAAATTATACAGTTTCTGGGTAATGGTAAAGTTCCATAGTAAACATTGCTTACGCGATGTATTCAAGAAGGTTCAAGTTTTCGAAGTACATGGTGGTACTGTCGAGTGACAGTGGGTTAAAGGATGGGAGTCCATATTCCTCGACACCGGTGTTAAGGTTTTCCCTGATTCATTCGGCCACGTTGTGCAACAGCTCTTCCAAAATCCTAGCCTGGGGCTTGGAGACGGCTGGAAAGAGTGAAAATAAGTAAATGCATCGACTATTTGTTTGTCAAGTACCATTTATGTGTTAAAATCATAGAATGCACAAAACAATCCAAAAATACAGTTAGACCAAAGTAGCGTATAAAGCATCGTTGCTGCAGTAACAATGTTGTTTATTATTTGGTGTCTTGGTAACAGACGAGTAAATGTTATAAAAACTATTAAAATGAGTGATAGTTATGGTGAAGAATTATATTTTAGCACTTTGTATAAGGAGAGTAGTTCTTGACAAAGGTATTCGAAACTTCACGAGGTCTAGTTCTAGTTTTGTCGCATATTACACAGAATGAGCTTGGAATATCGTGAAGAACATAAAAATCAAATTACTTACCCCTGTTGCTAAGGATTGCCCTGAACTGGTCAGCAGGGCTCAAGGGGTTGGCGAGCACAACGGCTACAGCAGCTAAGAAGACAGCTAAGACGCGCACTGAAAATTAATAGTCAGCCAACATCATGCTGCTACCAGTTTTATTACTTACTGTTTAGATTTCGTTGCCTTGTATGTGACTACACAACAAACTTCACAACACTACGTTAACCTAAACCATTTGCACGTTTTATATTGCCCAATATGTGATTATCGATGTGATAAATTCAGGGTGAAAGGGCAAAAATATGAAGCACAAATCAAGAGCATCTATCTATTTTTAGGTTGAGTACATGCTGTGTAATGACTTTGTACTTCAGTCTTAGTTTTGGCAAGTTTAATTTCTGTTATATTTACTATTTGACAACAGTTGCGTGGAAATAAGTGAAATTTCAAATAGGGGTTGATATTTTTTCATGATTCAAATTAATACGTTTTCACCTTCTGTGAAATAAAGACAGTTAGATCAAATGCGATTAATCCTGTACTTTGATATTTAGAGTACCTTAGACCATTAATTAACTTAACTTATTTGATTTAACAAAACACTATGCTTGGCTGTAATCAGAAATGATCTTTCTTCCAACAATTAAAGAATCTCGTAAAGTGGGTGACACTTAAATAGTGGAAAATGTCGAATCAGCAAGATCTTTCAATTATAGATTAGCAGCAGTGGTGACCGTCTAAATAATTATGATAATATACTGGCAGTTTACATAACTGTTATAAAATACAATCGAGAGAAAAAAGCTTTTAATTCAACTAAGGTGAAGACTCAAAGTGTTGAATTAGGATTAGATAACTATCATGTATATTATTAATTACTCTTGTAGAAAATATTGAAACATGGATGAGTATGTAGTTTTTGAAAACTTGGGGTATTTAATTTAAAAAAATCATTAATATTCCACTGTTTTATATTCAGATTTGTATTGATAATTTATTTTCTTATTTGAATGTAAAAAGCTTAACAGTAGATGATATGTACTTATCAGACCACACTTGTCAAATTTGTGAATTTGAATTTGTCGGATATAAAATAATTGTTCCTAAAGAAACTTTAGTAAGGAGAATATGCAAGTTTTTGTCAATTCTTTAAAACAGGAATCTTGGACACAAATAACTTAAGACTAATGCACCAGTAGTTATGTGAAATGATATATCTTAAAGATGAATCATGTACTAGACGGTATTCAGACTCTAAAACTATATATAAAACTGACATGTTGTTTTCCGGGCTGGTTCCCACGTTGGTTATTAGACCTTGACGTTTCGACACTCATGTCGGTGTCTTCCTCAGAAGACATTAGTGTCGAAACGTCAAGGTCTAATAACCAACGTGGGAACCAGCCCGGAAAACAACATGTCCTCGACAACAACCACGGAAGCCTTCAAACCAAAATATATATAAAACTGCAGTAAAACAAGTAAAAGAATCTCTAGACGAGCGGATTCAGAATGCAACAAATATTGTCAGGAAAAGTGGAACACAATTAACCACCCAAAAAAGCAAGGTTGCTTAACCAGTGTTGACGCAAAATTTAAATTCTGCCCTATTCGGATAATTCAGGGTAAAAAGCAGAGATAAAATCAGACATTCATGTTAGAAGCGCGGTCGGCGGTGTGCTCGCGGTAAAGTGCGGTGTTTACGAGTTTGATGTCTAAAATTCCCCATCTTTCCTTACCAGCCCTCCWAATACTCCTGTGGGCATTAGACGATAGCCGGAGACAACAAATTTCTAAGTATTTTAAAGAGTTTTCCATAACATTTTGGTCCATTCGTGCCGGATTTCAAGCGTGCCACAGAAAGGTACGTGATCATCGGTCAGTTTTTTCGGGGGTTTTTCGGATAGAGTATCGTTCTGGACGTTCTAGAGGTAAACTTTCGGAGATTGGTGTAAATATTTAAAAACGGCATAGTATATTAATATTCAAAATTAAAAATGGCAACGGTTGCAGCTCGTAAAGTAAAAATGCTTGTGGCGAAGCGAGACTCACACTACAGTATCTTGCAGAAAATGCTAGATTTTACAAAAACATTAAATAAGCCATCTGTTGTGCGGCAGTTTAAAACGCTTTATCAGTCTATCGATATAACAAGAAAAGAACTGCTACGTATTGTAGACGAAATCGAAGCAGAAAAGTTGAAAGAACACGTAAACTATGAACTAAATTTTGCAATAATACCGACAATTAATGATATTTGTTGTCACATTSACGAGGCAGCATCGAAATTAAACARTACGGTTAAAAWAGAACCTTCAAATGGGAGRGTGAGCCTCGCAGAGCGGAAAGCACCTATGTTACCCACAATTGAAATTCCAGAGTTTACGGGTGGATTTCGGGAGTGACCTAGTTTTTACGCAATATTTAAAAGTCTGATACATGATAACACTGCATTATCGCATGTAYATAAAATTCATTATGTAATGGGACGGTTAACGGGCAGAGCTATTAGCATTTGATCGGGACTGCCACCAGTGCAAGAAAATTATCAACTAATTTGGAATAAGTTAATTGAGAAAAACGAGAATAAAAGGGCTCTAGCTACAAGTTACTTAGATCAAATTTTGGAATTTAAACCTCTGACTGGGGAATCTTCAAAATCGTTAAATTTGTTTCTGGAAAAATTTGACTCGGCGGTTCAAGTACTGAAAAAATTTGATATACCCGACTTGACTGATTTTATTATTCTTTATCTCGCGCTTTCCCGCTTAGATTCGGAAACAGTAAAGTCTTTCGAAATGTTTAAACGCGATTCCAAAGACATAACCAAGTATGAGGATCTTGTAAATTTCGTACAAGGTCAAGGCAAAATATTATCCGTCAACAAGTATAAAATCGTTTAGTGTTAACACTTGTACTTCCACTTCAAAGACAAACCTTTGCGATAATGAGTGGCTTCATTTGGCGAAGTGCCCTAAATTTTTAAAGTTGACTTCATCTAAGTGCTATGAGCTAGTGCTGGACAAAAACTGGTGTTTCAATTGTTTGTTTTCTAATCATGGTGTTCGATTCTGTCGTTCAAATAAATCGTGTGCTGAATGCGGGAGGAAACATCATACTCTTCTGCACGGGGGTTGAGAAGATGAAACTTCAAGGTCTTCAGCAGATTTTGGAAGACAAGGGAATACTTCGTATCAAGCGGTAGAGTCATCATCGGAGACTGTACCGATTTCTAGAGAAGCGGCGGTCAATAACGTATGTTCTTATTCAATATACAGCATTTTACAGGGAAGTACAGTCCTCTTATCTGCGGTGGTAGTGAATGTACTGAACAGTCAATATGAAAATAGTAGAGCAAGATTTCTTTTAGATAGCGGTAGTCAGGTAAATTTGATTACAGTTCGGTGTTGCAAACGTTTAGGCTTGAAAGTAAACCCATTCTTAAGCTCCGTTCTCGGATTAGGGCAAGTCGCTCAGAAAGTTCGTGGTTCAGCGGTTGTAGACATCAGTTCTCGTTACGATTCTTCTGAACGATTCTCTTTCAAAGCCTTGTTAGTAGACAGGATTTCTGACAATCTGCCAAAGATACAAGTGGATGTCGGTGAAATGTCTCATTTGTTAAAATTCCCATTAGCGGATGATGATTTTTATATGCCGGGAGAAGTCGATGGAGCAGAATTTTTTCCTCTTATCTTAAAACCGGATGACCATATAGCCTCGCATGGCACTCCCAATGCATTTCAAGCGGCTTTGGGTTACATTATTATGGGAAAGGCTCATGTAATTTCCTCAGATACTAATCTGCAGAACTGTTTCACATTACCGGAAGAAATACCGGTTGAAAAATATCTTAATAATTTTTGGGAAATAGAAGACGTTCAAAAAAGCACACTTACTACGGAAGAAGTAGCTTGCGAGAGAATTTATGACAATACGTGGAGTAGAGACGAAAGCGGGAGATTTGTTGTTTCTTTGCCATTTAAATATCCTCGTCGAATGCTAGGTAATTAAGAAATAACAGCCAAATCAAGATTATTATCGCTAGAGCGTCGGTTGGAAAAATCGTTACAGCTAAGAGTGGAATACAACAAAGTCATGCAAGATTTGTTAGAACATGGTCATATGAGATAGTTGTGCAGTAATATAATAGATGAATTGGGTATTTGCCAAGTATTTATATTTTATTAAATTGCATATTAATAGGTAGCATCTAATCCACAAAATAGCTGTGACAGCTTATAAATTCGAAAAAATGAATCGTAAGATGTATTTTTAATACTATAAATGTGAATATTTAAAGGGACCGCCAAAACGTGAACCTATTGGCCTTGACATCAGGTGTATTGTAAATGGCCTCTTGTTTACATCAATTTATCAGTTTGTTGTTGCGTTCATTTTGTGACAAGCGAATGAAAATACGCCAAAAGAAAGTGAAATACTCATGAGATATGTTTCTGAAGGCATGTTTATTGTTATGAAATTTGTGTACAGCGATGAGCGGTTCAACGCAGCGAAGATGAGGAATGTAAAAGCAAGAAAGCATCAGCAGTGAACTTTTTATCAAATTAACGTAACATTGATAATTTGATCACAGTAGGTTGTGGGAAACATACCATTTGTAAATATAAAAATGTAAGAATCAAAAATGTACTCTAAACTTGACATTCATTTTAGAGGTCAGAATAAATATAAATTGCCATTTATTTTCCGGGCTCTTGCGGCTCGTTTCTGGTCTGGCTAATAGTTGAATATATAGGGAACAACGTCGTTCTTTATTATAACATTTCCCTCTACCAACATAAAACGCATATAATTTTTCATATCCTCTTCAAGCTATAACAAAATGGAAACTGAATGGTAAACACTTAAAACCGCAAAAATAATAATAAAACTTACTGTAAGAATTAACATTATCTTCACAACAGAAAAACAAACTTTGCGATTTCGGCATATCACGTCTAGGAGACTTAAACAACTTTTTCATACGATGATAATCTCGAGGAACGGTTACAAAAATTCTGTTAGCTGTACTGACTGCAGTACTTTTATAATCATGTACAAAACAACACTTGTTTTGTTTTTCATACATAATACATGGTTGTAAAACTACACAAATCACTTTTTGGTGCGAGCTCTTACACCGTCCTTTCAATAAACACCACACAAAAGCTTTTCTAATACAAGAATGATACTACACCATTAAACAGCAAGCTCCTCGATAATGTTTACATGACACTTGACGTCACGAGTTGAATAACCTTGGATAGATGCGTTTTGGCGGGGATTCCTAAGATTCGAATTTCAGACCTGAAATTCTCTACCAACAAATGTTTTTTTTTGTTTTTTTAATATGGAGTACGATATATATGCACTTCAAGATTCATTTTACGTAATTTTCAAAAAAAGAGATAATACCCAATTATGCTTTTATATTCCTCACCACGCGGTCTTTAAGCCAGAGAGTACAAGCACTCCCGTTCGAGTGGTCTTGAATGCTAGTGCAGCTTCCGACAGCGCGTTTTCGCTAAATGACGTTTTATATACCGGGCCTAAGTTACAAGCGGACATATTTACCTTAATAATAAATTTTCGTTTGTTTAAAAAAGCGGTTACGGCGAACATTAGACAAATGTATAGGCAAATTAATTAAGTGGAATACCACCATAAATTTCAGCGGTTACTATGACGATTTTCAACCGATCAAGATATTGAGGTATATGTAGTTACCACTGTAGTCTTTGGAGTTAAATCATCTCCCTATTTAGCTCTTCGTACGGTTAAGCAACTGATCATAGAAGAAAAGGCGGAACTTCCTGTCGCGGCGGAATATGTTGAAAGGGATCTGTATATGGACGATCTCGTTTCGAGTGCAAATACGGTGGAGGAAGGAATTAGGTTATATTGGGAAACCTTAGAGTTGTTTGCGAAAGGGAAGTTTGAATTAACAAAATGGTCTACAAACAATGATCAACTTTTAAATGTTATACCTACATCGAAGCGTTTTACACAACCCGTTAAATTTAAAAGTCAAACAAAAATTTTGGGAATGTAGTAGAACCCCGAAACGGATGTAATTTCCTTCCATTTAGATATTCCGGATTCTAAGGGTACCAAACGTGGAATTCTATCGTCAGTGGCGCGTTGTTTTGATCCTATCGGTGTAATTGCTCCATTTATAATGTACTCGAAGCTTTTGGTGAAAGAATTATGGCGCTTAAAGTTAGGATGGGACGACGACCCTCCAGAAGATATTAAAAGGTTATGGAAAGTTGTACTCGAAGAATGGCCTTTATTAAGTAAGTTTCACATTGAAAGGTGCTAGTGCATCAGGCATCACGCTTTTAGCTTTTGCCGATGCCAGTAAAGAAAATTATGGTGCCGTAGTTTATTTGCGTACTTGTGTAGGAAATCAAGTAGTATCGGTCAAACTAGTGTGCGCGAAATCGAAAGTTGCACCATCCAAATTTGTAAGTATCCCACGATTAGAACTGTGCGCAGCGTTGCTATTATCGAAATTGGTTCAACATGTTGTCAAGATTTATGGTGAACGGGTTGCCATAGATAAAATCTGGGCATTTTCAGACTCAACTATTGTTATACATTGGCTGCATAACGGATACGGCTATAAAAGACGTTTTTGTATGTAATAGAATATCACAAATCTGGGAAAATTTGCCTAATGCGCAATGGTGTCATGTTGAAGGGGAAAATAATCCAGCTGATTGCTTGTCTCGCGGTTTGACGCCTTCTGAACTTGTGAATCATCATTTGTGGATTTCGGGCCCCCGGTGGGCCGTTGACGATGAAAAGAATTGGCCTGTAAGTCCAGCTGTGGATAAACGCTCTTTAAGTTATAGTTCGTCAGTTCTTTGTAGCTTCTAAAGAAGCTGATTTTGGTGAAAGTCATCCCTTATCGTTAGACGATCGTCGTGGATGGTAATTCTCCGAGTTACGGTATGGGTTTTACGGCTTTTAAAGCTTTTACCGAAAGCTGAATATATTCAGGCTACGGATTTGGAGCATGCAGAAATGGTTTTAATTCGGTTAGTTCAGATGAAAAATTTCAGTAAAGAGTTCGAGAATTAAAAGGCAAAGCGGCTTTGTTCCTCTAGGTTTCGAAAACTACATCTATTTCTGAAAGATGGTTTGCTCAGGGTGGGGGGCAGATTGGGGCATTCACAGTTGGACTATGATCAGCGATATCCTCTTCTGCTGCCCAAGAAAGACGTTTTAGCTTAAAGACTTGTTGAGTACTTCCACTGTAAACATTTCCATACAGTTCCTTATTTGTTGGAAGCTTTATTGCGTCAGAAATATTGGATTTTTATTAGTCGGAGCTTGCAATCGGTGTTTTCGTTGTCGTCCAACTTCTTGCGCTCCTCTTATGGCACATTTACCTGCACCTCGTGTGACACAAGCGAAAGCTTTTCTTCACACTGGAGTAGACTACTCTGTCCCTGTGAATTTAACCGAATATCGCATGAGTATAAAGGCAGTACATTTGGAACTTGTAAGTTCATTATCTACGTATCATTTCTTGCAAGCATTTAAGAAATTTCTGTCACGACGCGATCTTTGTCGGACGTTATATTCCGACAGAGGTACTAATTTTGTCGGGGCTAAAGGGGTACTGGCGGATTGGAAGACTTTAAGGACAAAATTAATACTTAACTAAACAGTCAAGGTGCAGATTGGAAGTTTACTTCTGCATATGCCCCGCACATGGGCGGATTGTGGGAAAGTAATGTAAAAAGTGTAAAAACTCATCTGTACAGAGTTATTGGAGATCAGCTGTTAACTTATGAGGAATTACAAACTCTACTTGTTCAGATTGAGGCTTTGTTGAATTCGCGCCCACTTTGTCAGCTATCTTCAGATGCTTCAGCTCCATCTGCGCTAACTCCAGCTAATTTTTTAATTCTATGTCCACTAAATAACTTACCTGCTGAAGATTCAAATGAACAGGCTTGATCGGTTTCAGTTAATTGACCGGATGGTACAAAATTTTTGGAAAATGTGGCATGTAGAGTACCTAAGTACTTTACAAATTAGAGCTAAATGACATAGTGTAACACCGAATGTCACTGTCGGTTTGGTAGTAATTCTAAAAAATGAAAATACTCCCCCGTTCAATTGGCCTTTAGCTGTTATAATATGTAGGGGTCGTTACGGTTAAGACTAGTAAAGGTTGCACTTTTACCCGTCCCGTGGTGAAGCTGTGCCCTTTACCTACCCAGTAAGGGTTAATTATTTAAGGTTTAGTTTCTTTTTTATTTATAATGTGGAATTTCGGTTTTGGGTAATCTTAAATGCAAGCTGCAAGGATGCTTATTTAATTGCGGGTTTCATTAATTGAATTTAGAAAAAAATAAGTACATTTTTTGGTGGGGGGTATGTTGACGCAAAATTTAAATTCTGCGCCATTCGGATAATTCAGGGTAAAAAGCAAAGATAAAATCAGACATTCATGTTAGAAGCACGTTCGGCGGTGTGCTCGCGATAAAGTGCGGTGTTTACGAGTTTGATGTCTAAAATTCCCCATCTTTCCTTACCAGCCCTCCTAATACTCCTGTGGGCATTAGACGATTGCCGGAGACAAATTTGTGAGTATTTTAAAGGGTTTTTCAAAACGGAAATTAAAACTGACTATTCTTAAACCTACACTATCTTAAAGATATATGCGCAATCTGAAAATTAATTTACAGATCAATAAGAAACAAATAAAATTAATATATTAAATCACCCGCCATTAATTTTTTAATTCAAAAACTTCTTGTTACGACCTGTGGCACTTTATGATAGATAACATTGATGGGAAAGTTATAAGTGCTATGAAACGTATATTAGCATATCCTTTAACGTAATTGGTAAATGTGTCTTTTAGTGTAGGGTGCAGTAAAACTGCAGTAAAATATCAGTTTACAAAAATAGGCATGCGAGAAATGACGCAAAAAATTATCTGTTTGCCTAGTCAAATTTCAAAAATATGTAACACTAGTATTACTACAGGTTAATAGAATTGTCTTGAATGACGTAAAAAATAAATTCCTCAATAAAATGGATTCGCACAAAATAATTCCATACGACTGTGAAAGTAATGGACTAAAAATAAACATAAACAAAACAACTTTAACGAGATTCTTTCGAAAAAAAAACTCTTCATTAAATTGTGAGTTAACAAGAGTTATGAGTGATTATTTAATACCTACTTACGTATCATCTGCAGTAGAGGAAACGATATGTGATATTTTATTTTTGAACAGTAACTTTCCATACAATCATGTTTTAAACCGTTTTTGATCTCTCTTGGATTTAAGTGTTGTCAATTGTAGCTTGAAAATTTCTGCATGTAATCCTGTTGTACCGATTGACCTTTATCACCCCGCATTAAGTATTGTGCTGTCTGATATGTCCCTGATAAGTGGTAAGGAAGAAAACGATCTGCTCCTTATGAGTAAATAAATACTCATTTAGAATTAAACCAATGGTTGGAGCTACAGAATCTTGCAATTATAGATGAATGTATTACATTTTTACGATAAAATTCAAACATGTTCGATTATATTTTCAAGAGAATAGATTGCACTTTGAACATATTTTGTCTAAAGCCACTGTATCTGACAAAGTACCGCAATACACTTGGACAATGAGTTAGACAGAGAGGGATATGTTTTGGAATCAAAATGGCTGCTGCTTTTGTGATTTTATGCATCTAATCCTGATCTCGTGACAGCAAGGATACTGTCAATATGACTTAAGTTACTAAAAGTGTGTATTATTATACAGGGTGTTAATTAAGTATGTACCATAACTTTAACAGTTATTTTAAGAGAAAAACTGCATATAAACATGGGTCCTCAAATGCTTAGTTTTCAAAATACAGGGTGTTAAACGTTCAGTTTTTCGTAAATATCCTTTATTCAATTATGATTAAATTTGACAGTGTTAATACTAGTGTCCCCGTTTGGCCCTGATTTGATTAAATTTATTACGTCCGGTGACGTCCCGGAGAGCACCTTTTTCAATATTTTTGACAAAAATGTACGCCATTGACTTTTTAAAAACTTTTATATTTATTGTCACATTAAGCAACTTAAAATACAACTTTTTTGTGTTTTGAATTTTTTCGTATCTTGCCTAGCTTTCGAGAACAAAAATAAGTCTACTTAATTGCATATTCCTGGCCCACACAAGAAGATAGTGCCGCACATTCCTTTGTCAAAAATATTGATTAAGGTGCTTTCCGGGACGCCACTGGAGTGTTTTGAAGCATTTGTGGACCCATGTTTATATAAAGTTTTTGTCTTAAAATAACTCAAAGAATCGCCTGTTAAAGTTATGGTACATTCTTAATTAACACACTGTATTTTCAAATAATTATGGGTCACCACAATTGGCGAGGAGCAGTAAGTTTAGCCGATAAGACTTAAAAAAGTAATCTCATCATTGGTTTCTACACAGTTTATTAAATTCAACTTTCTACCAAAACTGTGAAAGGGTTAAATTCTACTATCCATGCATAAGAAGGTAGATTAAGTTCTGCCATAGCCTCAGCTGGAGTAAACGTATAGGCCATAAATAAATTATACTTAAAGAGGAAGAAATTCATAAATAGTTTTGCCTGCAATTCAGTTGGACAAGGCATCATTGGCAGGACTATAGAGAAGACGAAGAAGTCTTAGATGCAGTTAAGAAAATGAAGAATCTTCTCCATTTAGGATGTCTACAACCGTAAAAGTTTGGCTTTGAATTATTATTTATAAAATATAATGGATATTTAGAAAATATTTTTCGAATCTCCCGAAACGGCGTACAAAACTTGATATTATAATTTAAAGAAACCAAAGTGTACAAATACAACTAATTTATTAAGTTATACTTTTATTGTAATTGTAAATAAATCATCACAAGTTGCATCGTCTTTTATGAAACAATAACATATGACGAAGGTTTCGAAGTCATAGTTATGCAATCTACAATTTTTCAATATTTTCAGTCGATATTAATATTTAACTAGATTTCAAAATTGGCGCCTTGGTTGGAATTAGAGATGGGCGGTCTAGTTCATTTTGGTGAATATTTCGCACTGATATAGTTCGCGAACTTCTCACTTCTAATTGGAATCAAAATGGCTGCCATATTGCGGTACTTTGTAAGATATAGTGGCTTTCATTTTATCATCTTTTATGTCCTGGCCTCACCTATAATAATAATGAATAAATTAAATCTGAGTCTGCACTGTAGAATCTAAAATAACCGAGTCATTTTGGGAATCTTAAAAGCCGGAAAGAATACACAGAAATGTTACTGCATCATTTCATATATTTTAAGATTTTATCAAGAAGTACGCCGGTTAAATTGATCTAAGAGGACAGGCACTTAGCCTTGACCAGCTCGACGATCTTTTGTCCAATGTTGCTGGAAGCAATTTCGCCGAAGTGGTCAACGATAAAGCTGGAAATCTTCTCACGGAGTTCCTCGGAGTTGGTATTGATGTAATCGGAGAGTGAGTTGGTAGCGAAGTCAGTTACTGTCTCGCTGATGTCTTCTCCGTCAAGGGACAAACCAGAGATGGTGAACTGAAACAAAGTGACGAGTTAGAAGGCAAACGACCTTATTGACTTAGTGTACTTACTTCGATGTCACCAACGCTGAGTTCAGTCAGCTCAACGCTTTCAATGCTGATGCCATCAGAGATACCGACGAAGAAGTTGCCCTTCAGGTGGACGTTTTCAACATATCCGCTAATAAAACGTGATTAAATTAATAAATTTGTGGTGGCAACGAAGCCTTTACACATACCTGGCTTCACCGTCTCCAACAAGCTGGTACTGGTTAAGGAGGAGGATTTCACCGAGGTCCTTGCTGCTTCCAGAGATCTTGGGGATATCAACGGTGAAGTAGATCCTGTAACCCAGTGGGATCAGGCTAACGGTGTCGGAGACTTCAGAGAATTCCCAGGTGGTGAGTCCTTCGAGGTACAGGTTTTCCAGCGTGAGCGAGCCACTGGAAATTATGCAGATTGTAGGGTGATTAAATGGTAAATCTCATAATAAACAAAGCTTACGAGATGTATTCAGGAAGGTTCAAGTTTTCGAAGTTAAGGGTTGTGCTGTCAACCGACAGTGGGTTGAAGGATGGGATGTCGTATTCTGCATCACCGGTGTTAAGGTTGTCCCTGATGCATTCGGCAACGCTGTGCAAGAGGTCTTCCAAAATCCTAGCTTGGGGCTTGGAGACGGCTGAAACGAGTGGATATAAGTAGATGCATCGACTGTTTAATTGCCAAACACACATTTTTATGTACCCGTGTTATTTGTTAACTGAACATTCAAGACTTTTCAAATGATTTCGTATTTAGAAGATACCTGTTTTTTTCAACAGTTTAAAGTTAGCCGTAACATCATTCTGGGCTCAGTCCTTATAAGTTAAAGACCAAGGGATGCAGTGGTAAGTAATTAGTCTTATGTTTAAAAAAGCGAGTGATTCAAATGCTGTTGTTTTATAAAGAGCTTGTAAAGCTTGTATTACGAGTAGTACCATGGCCACCTTCAATAAGGCCGCGGCCGTAGTAAATGGCAACAACGCAATGGCGCGAGCACCAGGCCGATAAGCCGTAACCGTACATAACCGTAAGCCGGGCCCTTAATATATATAATGCTATATCTCCATTATTAGTAGCAATTTAAACATATATTTTTCTCCAAAATATTCCTTAAATTTCGTAGAAGGTGACACGTGCATTAAAAATCCAAGCCAATTGTAACATTTACTTTGAAATCGCTAGAAAATGAGCTAAGTCAAACTGAAATAGGTAGTGTTATTTTTAGGTATCGAGGCATTATGAGTACTTTTTTTAATTAGAAACATTGTCGGCGGCAAAGTTGTACAAAAAGCATGTCGCGATAACTCAAAAAGGAAGAAAATATGTTACTTAACTGTAAATTTTTAATTTTACCCCTCGTTATATTGAGATATGCTTTATTGTAATAATTAACTTCTTGAAATGTTGATAAGTCATCCAACTTATTGAAACAAAGGGATTATTTAACAAGCATTGCCTTAATGGGTTGTGGACATGCGTTACAAAGAAAATTCTATATACATTATTTTTAATGAAACAATTTATTTGGTATGATAAATATAAAATAAATACTTCTAAGTAGTAACAAAAAATAAACTAAATATTCCACAAATTATATGGTGAACACATGTAGTTAACAAGAGATAAGATAAATATACAGTATATATGCTATATGATATGCCAAGCAGTTTGGTAAGATTTCCTGAGATGTTAAGAAATGTACGTAACAAGAGAGGAGCTATAAATATATTTAGATAAGTATTTCTAAAAATAAAGTATTTATATTTCTTATATTTAAATCTGAGGCTATAGTTTATTTGAACGTATCTTGAAATAATTATTTAACAAAGCATTACTAACAATTGACACGAGAGTTTTTTTTACATTCTACACCATTATTGCATTAGTAGCAATAAGTTGATTCTCAAAAAATATAATGCGATTCGTTCACTTAAAACATTTGAAATAACCTTATGTTATGTAGGTACTTGCCGACATAAACAATCTCTCAAATTTTTCAGATATTCACATCTGCATTGCACTCCCCCATTTATTAAATTGTAACAAGGACCTGGTCAATGAACATTACCTTTCATTAATTTAAATTTAACGCATTCATTAAATGATTTCGAAAGCAATTACGTTTTCGTCTAAGTTTGAATGCAACAGAATCGCTAATATAAAATATACTTGATTCGTCAAACGTCTAGGTATTTGTAGTTAAATGTCACAAAAATACCAGCTGATGCAGTGTCTTCTGAATTTGACAAAACAATGATTGGTCTTTTGAAAGTACTTCACACACTTTCTCAAAGCATTAAGTGGAAAGTTGTAAATTCAGCACTGAGTAGATTGTAATGCAAGGATATATTATTATTATTAATCCGCAGTTTTGGTTCTGACTCGAAAATTTCATTAGCGATTAAACCAAAATTTCTGCCGACCATTTGCCAGTAACAGCCTAATCTAGATTCCAAATTATAGGTCTAAACACTGTACTAGTGCAAGGAGTACGGAATGTATCAATCCATTCGATTTAAACAGAATCGGCCTTGCGAGCGCTGTTGACAAATTGATCAGGCCGTGGCCATGGTAGTACCCAGGGCCGGCGAGAGCATTCACGGGCCTCGGTACTAGTCGCAAGGCGGGCCCTAGACGCAAAAAGAGAAGTAAACTGAAAGTTTAATATGTGCGTTAGGCCTACGCACATTGTGACGTCATTTTTATCCTTAATTTTTTGCATTACTTTTCCGTATTAGGACTAGCCTACGTTTGTTAGTGTTCTGACACTTGACACTTGGTCCAGCCTGTGCGGTCAGAAGTCATAGCGGATCTAGCAAAATATCGGTACACTAACAACTAACTGTGAAATACTCGTAATACAATTGAGGCGTTTAAAGGCAAAGTTGTGTAAGTGATGTTTCTTCAATTTCAGAGATAACTACACGAATCGATTTGTATTTTTTTCCTCTATTTGCCAGGCCAACTTGTGTATCAGATTCCTGACTCAAAAGAAATTTCGAACAGAATAGGTATAGTAATAAGAGAATTTAAGAGACGTGAAGCTCACGAAATCTTAATTTGAAGTTCTGTAAGTCAATGTCGCATGAATTTCACCTACACCCTTTTGCCTTTAAGCGCCTCAATTACAATGCAATAATCCGACCGAAATCCACCAAGATGAAGTTATTGCACCTATAGCATATTTGAGGGCGAAATTGGAAAATATGGTACAGTATTTATTTGGAACAACAAAACATCTATGACTGCTACACATGCTACATGTAAATCGAATTATCCTTTTTCTGCCTTTTTAAGACAAATCGTAATTAAAAAAACAAATCAACTACATGTAAATGTAAAAATCCTTTTCTTGCCTTTTTTTAAAGGCAATCCGACATTAAAAAAAACCTTGTTTGAAAAACAACTATGATAGCACAAGCCCCTTTCTGGCTTTTTTTTAGGCAAAGCCGTTAATCACACCTTTTAAGTCTGTCTCTTTCGTTAACTTCGATTCCACCGCCAGCACTCCTAAACTTGACAGCCTTCCTTGGTAGATAGTAGACCTAGGACGTTTTTGATTCTGTTGAGAGCGGAATACGAACGTTCAGCACTTGCCACAGTAGAGGGTATCGCTAAGAAAATTCGAAGTGAGACCACTTGTTTACTTGACTTGACTTGAATGTCATTGTCACACTATATACCATTCATGATGCTATTTTTCAGATTCATAGCATTTTTTTATTCACGACTATGACTACGACTTCGGGCTCTGCCGGGCCCCGGTACATTTGTACCCATGGATGTATAAAAGAGGGGATACCGCATCTCATTGACAGAAAGCGCATTGTTGTGAAGCCAACATCTAAATGGCGTGAAGTTAGCGCAATAACAAACTTTGTTTTCTTTCCGCGGCATTGGCGTGCCGTAACAGTTCTTCCGCAACATTTTTTTGTTAACATTGCAATGTGGGCCTCAAAATGTAAGTTGCAATCATATATCACTCCCAGCATTTTAGTTTTTCTTTTACAGAATTGAAGTTAATTGAATAAATTTCTCTGCAAAAGTGTGAATTTAAATATTCATCACATTTATTTAAATTTAATTTTAGACTGTGTTTTGCAAAAAACGAATAAATTGCTTCTGGGTTTTCATTCAAGTTTTTCTCCCCGATTTGGGTAACGTGCCCTTAACAGAAGGCTGTGCTGTACTTGAGGCAAGAAGTGATATAATGTGCATAAATTAAATATAGGATCAAGCATGGTGCTGTGAGGTATCCCCGACAAAACTGGTCCGGAATATGATAACGTATTGGCATACAGAATGCTTTGATAACGATCATTCAAGTAGGAAAAAAAACTGTACAGATATTTCGCCGAAACTCAGATAGATTAATTTAGCGCAAAGAAGTTTATGATCGATTGCATCGAAAGCTTTAGAAAGGTGCATTTAGGCCCCTTATCTTTAGGGTTTAGAACATAGTCCCAAAGGTGCATAAAAGAAGTTGTTGTAATGTGTCCGTTTCTAAAACCTGACTGTGTATATGACAAGGTATTATTCGTATTCTCGTAACCTAGCATTTGATTGTGAAACACTTTCTTTAAAACTTTAGAAAGTGGAGGGGTAATACTTACTGGCCTTAGATCGCTAATATCCTTAGGATCAACAACTTTTGGTAAAGGAGTAATGATTGTCGTGTTCCATTGTGTGGGAAAGTAACCAATTTCTAAACATGAATTAATAATATGCGTGACATACTTAGCAATATATGGACAACTCAATTTAAGCATTTTAGCATTTATGCCATCTTGTCCAGTAGCTTTAGGTTTTAACTGCATCATGATTMCTCCTACTTCATCGATTGAAGGCAATCAAAAACTGAAAGTAATTTCTTTGTTGAGTTTGTTTTCAGAATATTGTTTTTACGMTTCAGGAKAAACAMTTGCTGATCTAAATACAAATAAGAAGTAGTCATTAATTTCGTTTGCGTCATTTAGATTTATAGGTATGCATTTTWCGCGATTTTCTTATACATTTAAGCGTTTGTCTTCGGCAAGACTCCCAATTTMCGTCTGCATGTGAACGTTTGAAATCTTGTAGAGCCCAATCTCTCAATTTCATTACATATTTAACATTATCAGTAATCAGGGTAAGTAATTCTTTCAGATTTTTATGGTAACCTTGGATGCATGTCTGTCAAACCAAATAATATATTTTTTGTATTAAAGAACTCAATTTTTTCATCAATGTCTGTAAAGTAAAGTAACACATCCTACCTAAAACTTAGTAAATAATTTAAAAATCATCATAAAGGAAAAAATTTATGTACGTTATTGTTTTAGGTACAGAACGAGCTGTAACTATATCTAATGTGCAAATTGTGACCAGACAAATTTAAATCCATTGTACCAGAACGAAATAAATAGAGTGAGTAGACTACATAAATTATTTGTGAGGTTTTACATAGATGAGTAGGGTCATCAATTAACTGAATAAAATTGTATGCGCGAAATACATCACGCATATAGCTGAACAGATTAATCAATAAACAATTATTTCTTCGAAACAAGTTTGTTGTTTCATATAAACATTTTCATTATTATCTGTAACTAATAAGCCATTAAGTGGCATCACCCAACAACTATCTCAAAAACATAAAATTCAGAATTTGCATGATGTTCAATACGAAAATTGCAATCACGTGAATTCTATAAATATTTTGTTAAATATTAGACACTAGCTAAGAAACTATGAGTTATATGATCACATTTTTAGTAAAATTATAGCAATTACTCACCCCTGTTGCTGAGGATTGCCTTGAATTGGTCAGCACGGCTCAATGGGTTGGCCAGAACAACAGCTACAACAGCTAAGAAGACAGCTAAGACGCGCACTGTAAATTAATAGTTAGCCAACATCATGCTGCTACTGGTTTTATTACTTACTGTTTAGATTTCGTTGTTTTGTTTGCGACCACAGAACAAACTTCACGAAACTGCATTAAGCGAAACCATTCGCAGGTTTTATATTGTCCATTTTGTGATTATCAATGAGATAAATTGAGGACGAAAGAACAAAAATGTGAACTTCAAATCAAGAGCATGCACCTATTTTTAGGATGAGTACATGCTGCGCAATGACTTTCTACTTAAGTGTTAAGTATAATTTTTGCAATATGTAGTATTTGACTATAGTTGTGTAAAATTGAGAGAACTTTCAAATGGAGATTGACATTATTCAGTACTTAAATCAATATATCTCAATCAAATTTCAGCTCAACAGAAGAAGCAGTACTTTGACATTTAAAGTACCTCAGATCGTCAATAAAAGTATTCTGTTTAAAGGAATACTATACTTCGCTGTAATCAAAAATGGTCTTTCTTGGAATAATTAAGAATGAAGAGGATGGGAATTAGCAGGAGCTATCGAACCAGCAAGATCTATGGATTATTAGAGGTATTAGCAGTAGTGGTCGATATTCACGATGATGATAAATACAACAGAACCCACTTGGGTACGAACGAAAAACGCTATCAATCTGAATACTTACGGTGTGGAACTGGATAGAAAAGGCTTCATTTATGATTAAGATACTGTGTTTGTGATTTGTGTTATTGCATTTTTTAAGTTTCTTTCATTTAAAGAAATCACGGTCTCTGGCTGCCTTTTTTACCTCACTTTCTTTAATTCCTTGTGCAATACAAATTCACATGCACGTGATAATCTAAAGTAGTAAGCTTAAAATGTTATCTCATATTGTTGTTGTTGGTGGTGAATAAAACTATTACTGTTATTCCCATTAAAGTATCATAACAAAACGTCACACTGGGTCTTGTGTTACAGCGTGTAATTTTATTAACCTGCGTCAATGATATACCTACATACTTATGCTTATCACTAACAATGCTTCTTTGATCAGATATTATTTTTTTGAGTCAAATAATTGTAAACAGTAAACGTACTAGATATACGTGAAATTTAGGCACAAATATTTAAATTAGGAATGGTATTTCTATAGTCGCAATAAAGAACCCTTTATTATGAATGGTTATCAAATAAAAATTAAACTATAGTGACAGGTGTCAAATTCCGACTAATGAGGAAATTCTGTATGGTTTTCAATAGAAATCCTATACATTATCTGCCCAATTGGAATTATAACGAAATAGAAACCTTCATGCACATTTATGACACTAACAAAAAATACAGTCTACATAACTTTTGATTTGCGCATAATTTTCGAAACAAAAAAGGTCTATTATTTATTAAGAATTCATACTTCACTACTTTTGTTTATTTTACAAGGGCGCTAGTCAAAATTACAGAACAAAGACGAAAAAATGAATATCGCAGCATTCAGGAGAGGAAGAATAAAAAGGTACACGGACGCGTGCTTAACTTCCAGGTAGGTCAAAGATTGAGTTTATTATTTTCCTGCTAATATACGATACCCAAATGAAGAAGAGGAGGGAGCCCAAAATTGCAAGATATAAAAAATACAGACTCTAAATTTTTATCAAAGAACAAATACTATAATATGTATTTAAACCTTATTGTATTGTTTTTTAATATTTATTTTCTTATGCCATAATTTTGCTGCTTTTGACTTTAGTCAATTAGAAGCAACACCATATTATACATCTTTTATTACTAGCAATAATGCGTACAATATACGGTGTGATACCTAGGTATTTATAGAGTATTATGAGTTGCTATGTCTGCAAATATATGTCAAGAAACCATAAGACGAATTTTCAAAGTGGTTCAAATAACTGTAACATAAAACATTTATAGGTAAAGCATGGCCAATAATGTTTTTAGATGTACAACTTTCTAATAAAAATTACGCGTAACACGTTGTGAAACTTTATTGAAAAAGATGTGGCAGTGTAGCAATCGAGGATTCACTTGCATAAACGGATTTCATTCCCAAAGTTGCCTAATTTTTATAAGCAATAAATCTACGCCTGTAAACCTCTTGACAATGACACTTATTCTAAAGCTAGTAAAAGGTAATTACATTAAAACAGCCAACGAGGCACCTTCATTTCAATGTTTAACATTGGAATAGATAATATATTGGGAAATACATAACCGAAACTGGTATAAACCATTGCAATGAAGATCGTCATAATGCTTATTATTTTGATACCACACAAATAGTTATGAATAGGAATTTGCAATACGCAAAAAAATGACATTCATTCATATCCACAATGGTTTATAAATAGAAATAGATGTGGTAAAATCTTTTGACGCGAAAGCAATAAGTGCACTCAATGTTAAAGTGGTCGATCGAACACTACTTTGGAGATTGCGAAATACTTAAAGATTGCAAACACTTTTGATATGTCGAAAACAATTTACCCAGTAGTGCAAACAAGATTAATTTTCAATGGTTGAAAGTAATACTGACGTTAGATGGCCGTGGTTATATTTAGTAGAGCAATTCCAGTAATGTACTGGAACAGTTAAAATTATCTGTTTATAGCGTATATAAGAGACAATTCTTCTTGCGAACTAAGTCTTTTTATTTGTTAGCATAACTACTGAATGTTTCAAGCAGTTTTGAATATTAGTAGATAATTGCGTTTGCAATGGAATATAATAGAATAGATGTAACCCCTTATCAACTTTTTATGCTTTTTATAACAAGCAAAGTAACACATCTCCTAAATTATATCATGATATGCCTTCAATGAGCTTATCTAAATTCTTAACTATAACAAGACTAACCTTGTTTGAAAATATTGTGATAACTGTACAACGTATTTTAACACATAAACACTCGACAACATTCCTGTTCAATCTAGATTAAAAACTTGACAAGGCAGTTTAGTACACGTCATATATTTCAGGTCTGTTATAGAAAGACACTGGTGCTTGTAAAAATAGTTAAAGGTAAGAGAAAATAAAACGCTGTCTTTCGTTTTGGCTTCTTCAGCAGTGAACAGCAAGTTGGACACGTTATTGAGAAAATTATCGTGCAAAAATTTACTACAAAAATAGGTTAACAGAGAGAAATATATCTAGTCTAAAATATGTCCACGGATAAAAAGGTTTTTTAAAGTTGGGATTTGTCTTCCTAATTATAACTGTTACAGTTTTACACACAAAAAAACTGTGTTCATGCTTGTAATAAAGAAACGCTTAAACAACTATAAAGACAATTATTGTAATTGCTAGGTTTTTAAACCTGCTTGAATTGCCTCATAAAATTATGTTGTATAGTCAACTATATGTGCTTTAAGCGTTCACTTTAAATTGCATATACTGCAAATATTTATTTATATAAAGCAATAAAAATTTTAAAGTACACGTTTTCGTGACAACTAAAACAAAAGTGAAATGACGAGTTCAAAATTCTTGTTATGCATTTATAGTTACAGTACTGCTTTCAAACCTTGTCGTAGATATTAAGTAATAGATATTCATAGCTGCATGCCACATTTATAGTCCATAAAGTTATCATTTATTGACAAGTGAATTCTGCTGAAAAAACAACAACATTGCCAAGTTTAACAATGTCGTATTGGATGAACTGTCAACAACTGAAACCTCTAAAGTAGGCAATTAATCTAACAATAGAAATTTTCCATCCCAATTAATGGTGTAATTAACAAGTAGTATACACTAAGTATTTTAATTCATAAAGTTCCATTAAACCTGATTAGATAGTATGGGAGTTTTGATAAGGGAATACAACAATAATAATGAACAAGACGTAATTTACCGGCGGTTTGTTAATTTTTTTACAGTTAAAATTCCCGTTGTATAACAAACAACACATGTGAAATCCATGTTTGGTGCTTAGGGTACTTTTCAAAATTTATAAAAGTAGCTTGTATCATTTATGTATGTGATTAACACTATCTTAAGTAGACTGCATTTCGAACTTTGCATACTGTCTGATATATATTTATCAAACATGCTAACAAGTTATTTAAAAAAACTGGTATAAACCAGTATCCATTTGTTTTCTGCGGCTGCTCGTGGGTTAGATAATAGGTGAAGCACCAAATATAATTAATAAATAGATTTGTATGGTTATTTATTTGATTTGATTCTTGGAAATTAATGGTAAGCTCAGTTGATAACTCGTCGAAATGCACTGGTCACGAATAGATTTTTTTTGCTCATTAACTCTTGTTTCCAGCCTTCTACCAATATATGGATTATGAGCCTTACGTCTTATTTGTCTAAAGCCCTGGYTATACATTATCAAGTTAAAAATTTTGTGAAAAATATTTTACCTCKAAMTCGACTAWAGATCGGTTTCTTTACTACTGCCTTAATCCAAATTTGAATTCAGTTGGGCGCTAAATGCATCGGTTCCTTTGGAAGTGGTCTAAGTTATACCTCCAATCAAATAAAATAATAACACATGCTTAAAATAATTGAAAACAATTTTAAATTGTGTGCCTAAGTAGTAATTTTTAAATAGTTATGTAGTCAGATAGCGACGCTATATACATTATTTAGTTTAACCCAAACTATCATGCTTTACGAACAAAAAATCGAAGAAAACCTTGAGTAACCCATCAACAATAGATAACTTTTTTAGCTCGGCTTTTATCGGCCGATAATAAAGTAAACTGTATCTTGGGAAGGAAGGAATTAAAGAAGTTATAGAAATTTGTAATATCACGTTTTGTTTTTGTAAATATAAAGAAAATATCATCATTACTACTACTACAAAAAACTTTGTGCTCAAATCGTCCTTGAAGATTTCCACTACAAGGGATTACTACAATTACATACTAACATCATGGTTTTGACCACCTTTAAAAATTGAACTTATTTCAGCAAGTTTCTATCTTTTAGGGAACATTTTATAGTGAAAAGACGTCAGAGGTTGAATTAGATATCAGCACACCCTTTTGTAAATATTGGAAGGATACCATTTGAGTTTAGCCCCTTGATACTTTGAAGAATGATTTTAGATATATACGCCACGGTAAGATTAGGCAAACAAACTCGTATCTTTTTTATCCCATCGCTGTTTTATTATTATATTTTGTTACATATAGTATAGGCTCATGTTTTTTTTTCTCTTGTTAGTAATGAACTTCTAAAATTGTTATTATGTAAAATTTATAAAATTTTTATAGACGATTTTTATCATTTGTTTAGATAGAGACCAAAGGTCACAATATAATGCATGTATTTTCATTTTCTTGTTAAATCATTTTTATAAATTCCTGACAAGGGCAAGCTGATGCATTGCTATGTCTATTGCATTAATATCATTGCTCAGAAGGTTCTATTCTCACTTAATAAAGCGATTAATACTGTAGAATCGGCTTTATTAAAAACATACCTGTATATTAGAGTGTGAAGACATTTAGGGTAAGAAAAATTCCATAAAAACTCTAATACTTTTGATTTTTATTTTCTTTAACAAAACAATGTAACGATTGATTTATATTACCTAAAATTATATCAAGTATTTTCTTTTTATTATTGTACACATTGTTAAAATGCATCAAACCGAAGTAAGAGAACGTGTTTAACACTACTGTAAATTTACTTCCTATTTGAAAAGGTTCAAAAATCACTTATTAGGATCATTAAGACTTGTAAGCCAATTTACGGTATTTAGGTTCAAATACCCTAACAGCAGAGCCATTTACATGAGTACAAATTATTCACAAATCCTCTCATATAACATATAACAATCTGGTGGTATATAAGTATAAGTATTCAGTATTTTTGATACTATACAGAAGAACTGAAAAAAAGCTTTGAAACACTACTGTTAATTGATTACTAAGCTGTACGAAACAACCAAGTGCTTTTATTTTGAATTAAATCAGTGAATGTGACGAAATCAGAAAAGTTAAATCAGACATATTCCATCATATCTTTTTAAAAAAATGTTTGTGAATGAAACACCAGCAGATTTTTTAGAATACCTAGAGTTACAACGTGGACACGCCAGACTTTAAAAGTAAAAATTATTCAATACCTGCATTACTTAGTCACAAACGATTAGAACCGGGGAGTGGAATTAAAAATTTAAACATAGCTTTACGAGATTATTAATTTATTTTCATTTTCAGGCACAATACCTTCAGTAAGAAGGTCATAATTGCATTTTACTAAGAAATGCACTTCTCCTTAACAATTTCGATGACTTTGTCTATGAGTTCGCTGTCGCTGCCAGAGGCATCAGAAACCAAGTCAGAGATCAGTTGAGAGATGGCTTCAGCATTTTCATTGATGTAGGCCGACAGGGAGTTGGTTGCAAAATCACTGACAGCTTCGCTGACATCCTCACCGTTGACGGTCAAACCAGAGATGGTGAACTGAAATGTGCAAGATATAGCAAAAATTAAATCGAATTTGGCAGGTACTTACGGAGATATCACCAACGCTGACTGCAATGTCAACGTCTTTGACGGCGAAACTGCTACCGGAGATTGTTACGAAGAAGGAACCACTTGCGTGGATGTTTTCGACATAGCCGCTGAAAAATAGTGAAATTTTGATATTTAAACATCATATGTTGGGCATTTTAAGTAAAAAGTAATATCTGAACGTCACGTTGGAAACGCCATAAAAATTAGTCGTGTTAAAGTAGATCTGATAACGAAAAAAAAAGTCAAAATTCAGGTGGATAAGCTGTAATTAGTTATGGCGTATCATCATTAAATATTGTCCCTAAATAGTTGTCCCAGAAAATAGAAACTAGCCAACAAAGTCAAACATCTGTTTCGGCAAGTGTAAGGCAAGCCAGCAAAGTGGGACCAACCATTTTGTTACTTTCTTTGCATAGTTATAATTTAAGGATAATATTAATAATTTGTTTTTCATATTTACAAGTGTTAGATCTAAATACGAGGGGAAGTAACGGTCGATAACTACTTAGAGACTTGAAATAATTAAGGGTATGTCGACCTGGGTTTAAATACAAAGAGTACTCTTTTTTCTTAGCTAAGCTTTCGACTTTTATTCAAAGTCTTCTTCAGAGCGTCTACAATAACATAATTGTAACATTTCTTTACGAAATTAAAGGCAAAAACTCCAATTAAATATAAATCCAACATAGTATACAGTTCAAAATGCAGTACTTGCGATAACATTTATGCAGGACAAACATCCCAGTGGGTTAAAAAATAGAATATCACTACATAAAAGTAACATAAATAAAAAAAGAGACAGGTGTGCACTAGCCTCTCATGTACTTAATAACAACCACTCTATAGACTGGGATCATGTCAAAATTTTAGAAGTAGAACTAAATTCTAACAAAAGGCTGATACTGGAGATGTATCATATATATACTATTAATAAAAAGTCTGATGTGCAACAAGTGAGCAATATTTACACGTATTTGTTGTCGCAAGACCTGTAAACGTAGGACTGCAAGAAGTATTCGAAATTTTTAATGTTGGTACCATATCTAATGAAATTTGTTGCAGCTTTGACATATGTAAAGTTTGTTTTGACTGAAGGATATTTTAAGTGTTTTATAATTTCGTTTAACTTAAACTGTATCTTCAACCATCCAACTAACAAGCTGTTCGTGAGGAAGACAACATCATTAATATTTTGGAAAATATCTTCATATAATATATTAACACTGTACAATTAATCTCAAATATCTGTAAGTAGAATTTAAAACTTTTATTTTTATAAATGTTACAATTATGTTATTGTAGACGCTCTGAAGAAGACTTTGAATGACAGTCGAATGCTTAGCTAAGAAAGAAGAGTACTCCTTGTATTCAAACCCAGGTCGACATACCCTTAGTTATTTCAAGTCTCTACGTTAGATCTAATATATATTTATGTGTTATAGTTGTAGGAAATGATCTATGAAACAGACATTTATTGATATCCCTTTACAGTAGGCCTTGCAATAAACTGGTAATAGACGCCGATATACTGTCGAATCCGTAATAAAAAAACAATAAGGGACACAAATTTAATTCTTCAGGAACCCCAGAGGAGACAGTATACTACTTCGAAGCTGATTGTTTTCTTTCATAGTGCTGTTGAATCAGTACTATTAAACGCTTCCTAGAAGTCTGTATAAATTATATAATAAATTAACAAACCAAATTTGAACGCCCTGGCTCTTTGGAACAAGAAAGCGAATTTACATAGTCACTAATAAGTGAAGGCAACGAGCATATATTATTTAAGACAAAATGCAGCCGTCTGTAAGTGTTACCTGGCAGATCCATCAGCAGAAATGATGTACTGTTCCAAGAGGGTCAATTCACCGATGTCCTTTCCACTGCCAGAGATCTTGGGAATGTCAACGGTAAAGAAAATTTTGTATCCCAACGGAATCAAGCTGACTTTATCAGATACATCACTGAAAACCCACGACGTAATTCCCTCGATATATAGGTCGTCCAACTCAAGATATCCACTAGAAAAAAAAAACTGCGAATCTGTAGGGTATTGTGCAATCCAAGCTTACGTTATGTATTCTGGAATGTTCAGGCTTGAAAGGTCAAGGGTTACACTTTCCAATGAGAGTGGGTTGAAGGATGGGATGCTGTAGGTCTCATCGCCTTCGTTCAAAGTATCTCTTACGCATTCAGCAACGCTGTGCAGCAGGTCTTCCAAGAGTCGTGCTTGAGCTTTGGCGGCAGCTGGAAATAGCTTTAGTGAGTAAAAGAAGAACATGTAGTTCGTTCTAAATACGGTTTGTCGCAGGACGATTAAGTTAAATTCAAATGTGATGCGCTGTACAGGGTCCGCCACCTAAAACTCCCCAGGCTCGAATTTTCTTTATTATTTTAGGTGCAACCTTAAAATATACAGTAGCGTGAAAAAAAATCCGGACACCGAGTGAAATTTTTTTGAACGTCGATAACTCGTGCATGAAGTTACCAATTGACACGGGGTTTTTTACTGTTTGATTCTCATTTTCTTGTTGACATTTCCAATAAATATCGTTGAGATTGTTTCAGTATACGAAAAGTTATGGTATCACGTTTCAATGCATATCAAAATCTAACCGTGCAAAAAAAACGGGACACTCTCACAAATTTATAGTAAAACATAAAATTTATTTAAAGAACCACAAAATTAACATTTATCTGACGCAACTATGGTAATATTTAGTCGCAAAACTCTTTACGGCAATCACAGCAGCATAACGGGACGGCACGGAGTCGACCAAACTGATGATTTTCTAGAGGAGAATTTTCTTCTATTCCGCCTCCAGCGCTGCCATCAAGTCGTCCGCTTTTTAAATTTTTCAGACGCTGACGCGCTTTTCAAGCTCTTCCTATAAATGCTCGATCGGATTGAGGTCCGGCGACTGTGCTGGGCACTGCACATTTTTTTTGGTGGGGTGCGGAAGCGTAAACTCTTCCAATATCAAACGATATTGGTTGGCGTTCATCTTGCCGTCCACACGTCACAGCGGACCGACTAAGGCTGAAGCAGCCTGAAAGATACACTATAGCATAGTTCACACTCCCAGAAATTTTTAGGAAAGATTACAATCGAATCATTACGTTTCTACCACCGTGCTTGATAGTGGAAACTTTATAACGGTGTTCGAAGCGTTTTCCGACCGGCCGGCGCACGTACCGAATGCCGTCCGAAGATACCAAATTAAATTTACTTACATCCGACCACAAGATTTTCGAACCGGTTCGGATGGTCGAATTCTTGTGGTCGCATGAGAGTAAATTTAATTTGGTATCTTCGGGCGGCATTCGGTTCGTGCGCCGACCGGACGGAAAATGCTTCGACCACCTTATCAAGTCCCCACTATCAAGCAAGGTGGTAGAAACGTAATGATTTGGGGTAATCTTCTCTAAAAATTTCTGAAAATGTGAACTATGCTATAGTATGTTTTTTAGGCCGCTTCAGCTGTGACTTGGTCGGTCTGCTGAGACGTGTGGACGGCAAGATGAACGCCGACCAATATCGTTTGATATTGAAAGAGGTTATGCTTCCGCACGTCGCCGAGAAAATGTGTAGTGCCCAGCACAGTCGCCGGACTTCAATCCGATCGAGCACTTGCGGGAAGAGCTAGGAAGGTGCGTCCGCGTCCGAACTTTTAAGAAAGCGGACGACTTGATAGCAGCGCTGTAGGCGGAATAGAAGAAGATTCATCTCAAGAAAATTATCAGTTTGGTCGACTCCGCTGTGCTGCGGTGATTGCTGTTAAGGGTTATGCGACTAAATATTGATCCATAGTTCTGTCAGATAAATGTTAATTTTGTGGTTCTTTAAATAAATTCTGTGTTTTACTAAATTTGTGGAAGTGTCCGGTTTTTTTACGTTTAGATTTTGATATGCATTGAAACGTGAAACCATAACTTTTCATACAGTGAAACAATCTCAACGATATTTATTGGAAATGTTAACAAGAAAATGAGAATCAAACAGCTAAAAACTCCGTGTCAATTGGTAACTTCATTCACGAGTCATCCGACGTTCAAAAAAATTTCACTCAGTGTCCGATTTTTTTTTGCACGCTACTGTATGTCAAAAAGTAGGGCTTTTTAAACTCTTTAAAAATAGCTTAGTGGGTTCCAATAAAAAGTTTTGCAGATTTCATATTTTGCAAATAAAGTTAATTTTTGTAAATACTTTTTTACCTGACGCAGTAGACAGGAGTTGTGGCATTCGACCCGACAGGACGTGTTTTTGAGCGCTATGAAGTGACTACCTAAGATCTGTGTCTCTGTGTGTTTGTTTTAATTTGTGTTTAAAAAAGACTACAATCGGCACACATTAATTAAAAGGGAATGGTGATTGGGTGTAAGCATGTGCCGTATGTCGTTTGTTGGGCTGGCCAGCAAGAAAGGGATTCAACGCCGATCACGCCAACATTAGCCGGTGTTTGATAAGCAGCTAAGTTTTAGTATAATTGTATATAACCGGAACATAATTTGTCTCATAAACAATATAACTTCCCAAATTCAATATCAGATATGTCTTTTTCCTTTCGAATAAATGTAGCAGCAACCTACAAAATTTTGCCTCTTACGGTGTCGGATGGTAAATTGTATACCCTTAACAGGTATAAAGTCGGCATAAAGGCTCCGATTCTGGGAAATAGCCTGGACCGGAGATAGCAAGTTGTTTATGTTTAAGAGGATAACACGCAGAGAAATGGGCATGTTCAAAAATAGGTCAATTGTATCGACTTGTTTCAAGCGCGATACCGATATCTGTAAAACTCACATAGCATTAAAGAAGCTTACAAAACAAATACATACCGTAGTAGGAACAAGTAGAACGAACAACTAACCAGCAAAATAATAAAAACTACTTTCGTCTTTTCAGGCGTTCTGTCAGAAAAAACAAAAAAATCTCTTACAGTAACAACGAAAGAAAACAAGAAGATAGATGTATAAGGAAAAGAGAATATTCTGGCAACGTATATAAGCCCAAATAGTAATACAGCTTGTGGTTAGCTCACGATCGGCGACACACCAAATAATTGCTATCAACTCTTAGATCTCTTCACAATGTGTTATAGTGTTATATTCTTGTAATGTCGATATTGTTGGTGTTGTAACACTGATGTAGTTCCGTGCGTCTAAAAAAGTGTATACAAGGAAACACACAATTCTGGTACAGTAAATCTCGGGAGACGGCAACCGCCTTCGAAGCACATTGAGTCAGCAAATGTACGGGGAGAACACTATCCAACAAGATCACAAAAGCCACCCAAGAAAAATAAGAAGAAAAGCTGGAAGAAGAAATCATAGTGACATGAACAGAAAGAAGCAGCAAGTAAGAAAGCACTGTACAGAAACCAAAAAAACATGGAAAGAAGTCCAGCCACAAAAAATTGGGATAGTCCTAAAGAAGCTCTAATGTATAGTAAAGAAAAGAAACTAATACACAAGACGAGAAAACTTCCGGTGGAGTAATATCATCCCATCTAGAGACCCAATAAGCGAATGGATAAGCACATAAGAAAACACTCAAAGTATCGACTTACCATCAAAAAACAGCAAATTAACAGGAATCACACAATTACTTTAAATTCTAAGATTTTAAGTTCATTAAGTGTTCTAGTGCTACGTTCTTGCGTTTACATTGTTATTGTGATTATCGTTACAGTGAAGTAGTTCCGTGTATCTAGACAAGTGTATATACAAGGAATCACGTAATCATGGAAAAAAATCCAGCAAGACGGAAACTACCAAATATACGTTGAGAAAACAACCGCAACACAAACATCTTGTAAGACAAATAAGAAGAAAAACTATAAATTCAGACGAAACATATGCTCAGAGGGACCTTGGAAGAAACTATTCAAGAACTACAACCATAATGCAAATCAGAGAAGGAGAAGAAATCATATCGACAACAACAGAAAAAAGAGTAAAAAACCAACAACGGTGGAGAGAATCATAGCAAAATCAAACGTAACTGAAGAAAAAACAATGGTTAGAAATCGCAAAAGACAAGAAAACAATAAATAAGGAAGTCCTAAAGTTGTAAACAATCTCAGGCAGCAGTTCGTCCGAGAAAGAACAAGAACAATGCAGCCGAACTAAGCTATCATCCAACACGAATACTAATAAAAAAGTATCCGCTGGTTGGATGCCCTAAAAACCTCCCCATTCCAGTCCCCAAACTCCTGTAACATGTGCTACGTGGGAGCCCACTAGCAACAAGCGTGTAACCCGTCCAACCCGGCGTAAACGTAGCCGGGCCGGCGGTATATCCGGGAGCGGCAGAAATGCTTACGGTACGCTGGTTCAATTAATCAAATCAATCAATCATACTTTTTTACCTGACGCAGTATAATAGATATTGCTTTATATAGTTGAATGTCGACTTTTGTCTTCTTCAATTTGTGTCGTTAGTTTAGTAGCTTATTACGGTACAAATTATGCCTGCATATCCATCGCTGCACACAAAACTTTAAAATTTGAGAGAACTTTTAAATAAATCAAGTACAAAGTTTGTTCTATAGAAAGAGAGGGGCTAGAATACGAAACCCTGCGATGAGGCTAGTGCGTGATGCAGAAAACCAAGCTAGCCTCATCGCAGAGTTTCGTTTTCTAGTCTCTCTCTCTCTCTTTAGAACGAACTTTGTACCTAATTTATTTAAAAGTTACTCCAAATTTTGGGGTTTTGTATGCAGAGATGAGTATGTAGGCATAATTTGTACCGTAATAAGCTGTTAAACAAACACTTAAAAGATTGTGAACAGCCCTATTAACAGAACATGCGGCGAAGAAAATAGAAGTCGGCATCTAACTATGAAGCAATATTTATTATACGGGGTAAGGTTAAAAATATTTACAAAATTAACTTTATTTGCTAAATATCGTAATCTGCAAAGAATTTGAACACTCGCTATGTTATTTTTAAAGATTTCAAAAAGACTTACAATTTGACATGGAACTTAAGGTTGTACCATAAAAAAATAAAGAAAATACGAGCCTGGGGAGTTTTAGGTGGCGGACTCTGCATTGTGATGCAGTAAAAAACCTATGCTGTTGTCTACGGGCGTCAGTTATGATTAACACTGTTCAAAAAAAATACACATAATTGATATGTACGATGTTAATTGTTAAGGTCTGACTTTTTTTGTAAAATCCACGTACATTCGATTATTTTTTGCAAGTTCCCTTGAAAATGTTAATTAATTGACACTTACTTACTGTGATTGTGATTGAATGTAATTAAACCAGGAAGACACAAGACCACAATACAAGAAAAGAATGAGGGCATCTAGCTTAGAAAATAAAATGTATTTGCAAGAAGAATTGTGATTTATAAACGAATGATTATTATGAAAGAAAATCCTGGTGGGCTTGACTTGTGATGAAAGCATGATACAGGAGAGTATTACAACTAGTGCCAGGTCTCAGCATCAGTAGTATAAATAAAATATGGTCTACTCAACGTATGAAAGTTTTGCTGCTGGTTCACTAGATGAAGCTCAAGAAAAAAGACAGAACCGCGTTGAAATGACCTCATATATGTGAACTACTTTTTCACAAATACATACGCACACCTTAATTAATGTAAAATTATGTATGTATCTTTTGTGGTAGCAATTCAACCTATACAGTAACTTCTCAATTTGAAGTTTAAACATTTGCACTTAAAGCATCGCAAATTCTTTACATAATGGAAATGCGATACATTGGTAAAATTGAAATATCTCAAAATGCTAGAGATCTTTATACATTTATAAGTATAGATAGAGAAACACACAAAAAGTTATAACGTTTGAAAAAAAACATCATTTATTTCTAAGCCACTTGATTTTGTGTCAAATAATACTGTCTTGTTATAGCAAGAGCAGTTTCGGAGCAAAATGTAACAAGCCAGCCAAAGATTACAATAATGACTGAAAATTATTTTGAAATCACCTTAGAGTATGGAGGAAATTCGAATAGTAAGGGTGCACTATTAAAAAATAATTTTATATTGCTACATAAATGAAAACGTTTTTAAATATTCTTTTTACAATACCTGTTTATCAACAATGAAACGACGAAAACGAAAACACATTTAGTAAATAAGGAAATAATATAAAGCACGTTTGGTTGAGATATTCACTACACTATAGCAGATTAGAAGGATTGTTATATAAAGCAACTGCTGGTTTAATGCAGATTTTAGTTCTTTTAGTTCAAAAATTGAAGAAAATGGACTACTCTGGCGTTTTCCATTTGCTTCTAATCATGGTATTTTCATGCACATTTATGTTGCACTTACCCGGTTTAGCGACCAGGGCCCTGAACCGCTGTTCAGGAGTCAAAGGGTTGGCAAGGGCTACGGCAGTTACAGCCAAAAATACAGCCAAGAGACGCACTGGAAAAAAATAACTTGTTACCAAGGCCCATCGATTTTTATAGTGTGAGTACATGCTATAAGGTACTACTTACTTCTCTAGTTGGGGTTTTTGTTGCTAATGTAGAAATGAACTTCGCAAACTGAGCTGACTAAGAKTTGTCTGCCTTTTATATCCAACTTTTTGTGGTTATCTATTTCCAAGATAAACATTGCACGTAGTTGCTRTTCATACTAATAATGGCGTCTGGTTATAATAATTATGGATCAAGTGTATCATGACGTTTATTCAGAAAAGGCACCTGAGCTTCAAATTGTAGTAGCTGTTATGTATGTATACGTAATAAGTTGGTTTGTAATAAAAATGTAAGTTTGGCAACGTGATGTTCAAAAAGTAACTCACTTGATATTGCATGTAAAATGTCAAATTAATTAATATTGTGTCATGCTTTAATTAATACACTTTTCAAAGTTAATACTGTTCTTGTATTCTTACTAAATAACGTAAACAACACATGGTGTCAGGTGTAGTCTATCAAAGTGGACTTCTCAAGTGAAACCAAGAACGTGAAAGATGGAGTGCTTTAAACCACCACATGGTTTAAGCTTTACCGGAAATGTTGGTGAGAATTGGAAAATTTTCAAACAGAAATTTGAAAATTATTTAAAAGCCACAGAAAAAGAAGGTAAGGCTGATGAAATTAAGATAGCCATGTTGTTAAATGTAATTGGTGATGAAGGCCTCCATTTGTTCAACACGTTTGATTTAACGGCTGAACAAAAGAAAAAATTTAAAGATGTAATGGAAGCATTTGATACTTATTGCAATCCTAGGAAGAATGTTGTGTTTGATCGATTTAAGTTTTTCAATCGAGTGCAAGAAGAAGGCGAGCCCTTTGATCACTTTTTAACGGATTTGAGGAAGTTAGCACAATGCTGTGAATTCAAGGAGCAAGAATCTTCCTTAATAAGAGATCGCATAATTATTGGGATAAAAGACACTTCGATACAAGAAAGATTATTAAGGGACCCAGAATTAAATGTAGAAGATGCTGCCAAAATATGTAGAGCACACGAAGCCAGTAAGCAGCAAGTAAAGATTTTGCAAGATGCAGGAACAGTTAAAGTACAAGAAGTAAATGAAATAAGAAGCAATTTAAGAAACAGGAACCGTAATCAAGCTTTGAGGAGCACATATTTATGTAAAAAATGTGGTACCCAACATGAAGCTAGAAACTGTCCAGCTTTTAATCAGAATTGCAATAAATGTGGCCTTATAGGACATTTTGCAGTTGGTTGTCGAGTCAAGAAGAAAACTAAGAGAAAAACTACAAAAGCTGTGAATGAAGTAACGAAGGAATCCGAAGAAAGTGAGCAAGAATTATTTATGGATGAAATAATTCAAGAAATTAAGAATCAGGAAAATGTTCACTGGACGTATACTTTAATAATAAATGAAAAACCCACAAAATTTAAATTGGATACAGGGGCAGATGTGAATATATTGCCTACCAAGCTAATCGAAGGACTTGGATTAAGAAACAAAATACAGAAAAATGAAACAAAATTAATAGCATTTGGTGGTTATCGAATTAATGTTGAAGGAACTCTCCAAATACCATGCAAAATGCTAAATGGGAAGAAGGAAGACATCAAGTTTATGGTTGTTAATATGGATGTGAATCCCATCTTAGGACTTAAGTCTTGTATTAAATTAAACTTGGTGGAAAAGGTGGAAATGGTTACCAACAGTGGTAGAGAAGAATTCATAAGTAAAAATCAGGCTGTTTTTGAAGGACTGGGAAAACTTCCATTCAGCTACTCAATCAACCTAAAGGAAGATGCGGTGCCTACAGTCAAGCCAGTACGAAGACTACCGGAAGTAATTAAGAAAAGACTAAAGTTGACGTTGGATAGACTGGAAGAGAAGGGTATAATCTCCAAAGTAACAAAGGCAACGGATTGGGTTAATGACTTGGTGATAGTTGAGAAGAAAAATGGTTCGCTTCGTGTTTGTTTGAATCCAGCAGACCTGAACAAAAACATCAAGAGGGAACATTATCCAATTCCAACAATCAAGGAGATGACAGCAGAATTAGCCGGAAAGAAAATGTTTTCCGTTTTGGACATGAAGGATGGGTTTCATCAGATCCCGTTAACAGAAGAATCATCCTATTTGTGTACCTTTGGATCACCTTTTGGCCGGTACAAATTCAACAGATTACCGTTTGGGCTGTCAAGTAGTCCAGAAATTTTTCAGAGGGAAAATATGCGTATCTTTGGTGATATTAGTGGTGTTCAAGTGTATTTTGATGACTTAATTGTTGCAGGCGATACAGAAGAACAGCATGATAAAAGCTTAAGAGAAGTCATTTTAAGAGCTAAGAAAAATAATGTTAAATTTAACAAGGACAAGGTACAGTACAAAGTGCCTGAAGTAAAGTATGTAGGGTTAGTATTTTCGAAAGAGGGTGTCAAACCAGATAGAAGTAAGGTAGAAGCCATAGTTAAAATGAAAGAACCAGAAAGTAAGAAAGAGATACAGAGGTTTCTAGGTATGTTAAATTTTTTTCATAATTTCATACCAAATTTATCAATAATTGCTGCACCATTACGTGAAGTATTGAAAAAGGGTAATAACTTCGTTTGGTCAAATCAACAGCAGGAATCTTTTGATAAATTGAAAGCCTTGATAAGCAATACACCAGTATTGAAATATTTTGAAAATAATAAAAAAATTATTATTCAGAGTGATGCTAGTCAAGATGGTTTGGGATGTTGCTTAATGCAAGACGATCAACCAATAGCTTTTGCATCTACTAGTCTAACACCAGCACAGAAAAATTACCCGATAATAGAGAAAGAATTGCTAGGTATAGTTTTTGCGTGTCAAAAATTCCATCAATTCATCTATGGTAATGAGGTTGAAGTACATACTGATCATAAGCCCTTGATAGGTATTCTTCAAAAAGACATTCACAAAAGTAGTTGTAGAATTCAACGAATGCATTTAAAACTTTTAAAATATGACTTATCTGCTAAGTATATTCCAGGCAAGTCTATGTATATTTCTGATCTGTTATCCAGAGCATATTTAAACGTTAATGATATTACCGATAATGAATTAACTGGTATTGTGCATAGCGTACAATTGGAGGAATATTTACCTATGTCAGAGCAAAAAATTAAATTGTTGCAAGAAGAAACAAAAAATGATAATATTCTATCTCGGTTAATGGAGCTGATTCATAACGGTTGGAAAAATTTTAAGAATCTAGATAATAGTGAATTAAAACATTACTTTAAACTCAGAAATGAATTGATTGTTAAAGAAAATATTGTGTTTTTTAACAACAAAATAGTAATACCATATGCATTTCGGAAACATGTGTTAAAGTTAATTCACACAAGTCACTGTGGAATAGTAAAATGTAAGAGCAGAGCACGTAAAATTTTTATTGGTACCATATGAACGCTGACATTGAAAATACTGTTAGAAAGTGTAAAGACTGTGAAAAGTATCAAAAAAGCAGTACCTTTGAACCACTGATTAGTCACAAATTGCCAGAATTGCATTTTTATAAAATTGGCATGGACATAGCAGAATATGCAGGAAAAAATTATTTGGTTATTGTAGATTACCTCTCAAAATGGTTAGATATAATACCAATTAAAAGCAAATCTACAGAAGAAATTATATCTAAGCTTGTGATTACTTTTGCAACTCATGGTATACCTAAAACAGTTGTATGTGACAATAATCCTTTTGGCAGCTACCAGTTTAAGGCATTTAGTGATCGCTGGAGTTTTGAAATTGTTAATTCAAGCCCATATTATGCTAGATCTAATGGGATGGCAGAGAAAGCTGTTGGTATTGCCAAAAGTATTATTAAGAAATGCAAGAGTGATGAGGATATGTATTATGCATTACTTGAATACAGATGTACTCCAGTCGCAGGACTTCCATATAGTCCAAGTGAAATTTTAATGAGTCGGTTACTGAGAACGAAGCTTCCTGTTAGCAGAAATGTTCTAAAACCAAAGTTAGTTGTTGAAGATGCATATCATAAACTTTGCACTGCTCAGCAGAGTGTTAAGTCTTATCACGATCGTCGGGTTAAGGCTAAAGCTCCATTTAAAGTAAATGATAATGTAATTGTACAAAATAAAGTTAGTAAGATCTGGGAGCCAGCTAAAATTGTAGATATTAATGCTACACCTCGATCTTATAAAGTCATTACTCAAAACAGTAACATTGTAAATCGTAATAGTTTGCATATTAAAAAATCTATGAATGAACCTAAATTTAGACAAGATATTTCTGAAGACTTACTCGGACATGACATTAACCTAAATTGTGGCAACAGAATTGTAACGGATTCAAATAATTCTAACAGTTCTACTCCAAATTATGTTACTAGGGCTGGTAGACAAATTGTTAAACCTTTAAGGTTCAAGGACTATGTTTAAAATGGATTAGTAAGTAAGTTCGCTTCTTATTGTAAGAAGTACTATTGTTAACTACATGTAAACTCCTTTGGCCTTAGTTTTAATCTCATAAGCGAAGGGATGTTATGTATGTATACGTAATAAGTTGGTTTGTAATAAAAATGTAAGTTTGGCAACGTGATGTTCAAAAAGTAACTCACTTGATATTGCATGTAAAATGTCAAATTAATTAATATTGTGTCATGCTTTAATTAATACACTTTTCAAAGTTAATACTGTTCTTGTATTCTTACTAAATAACGTAAACAACACAGTAGCTACCTTATCTGGGTGTTAATCACAGGAGTCAACTGCGCATCAATATTTTTTTGTGTTTTTACAAAAAAAAACACGTATGAGAGTAGCACATTCCTTCCAACTTCAAAAATAATTAACTATGAACGACAGATACAACTGAATTACCCTTCATGTCAAGTAGTACTTCAATAAAATGTAATAATGGGTAGCAAGCATGTGCTTTTATGAAATATTAATGATTTTTTTTAATCATAACCTATTTCAAGAAATTATATAATTCTATACCATGCAAGGAAACGTGGATTATGATGGATAGGTAGGTACTGTTATAGGTTTCAATGAATATCAAATTGTCTTCATTTAATTCATCCGCCAAGTTAATGAAATGTTGTTGAAGAATCTGGAAGACTCTGATGACATACTGATTCCAGAAACAACTTGGACGACAGATTTATGCTGCAAATTCTGAAGCAATCAATTTTTAATGAATTAGTGATATTTTTATTCACCAGCTACATAGCTATCATAATCCTTCATCGTTTTTATGCTAAAACCTAAAATAACTGATTTAAACCAATAATTTTATATGATACCTTACAGTTTTTGATATTTTAAATAAACACGATGTTATTTAGCTTGCTTTTTGTGTAGTGTCCGGCTGTTTCTAGTTTGCCAAGTTTCTCTTTTACTACGTTAAGGGTCCTTTTACCTTGGTTCTCCGCAGTTCAAGAATATATCCCAATGAAACGTTTTTGCACTTTATCATTTTTATAAGGTACATCTAGCTAATTTTTTAGTATATCCGTTCATTTGTCTATGAGTTATCTCATGTTAATGGCCTTCTATATTGTTTGTTTTATTATTAAGTAGCTGTACTAGTATGTATACAAAGTCAGAGAACTACTTAGAAATGAAAAGTTAAAGAACTCCTTTAATTAAAGAGGCTGTTGATAACGACAGTTTATTTAAGGTACATTGCTGTTTGAATTATAAATATTAAACTACGACTGGTGCGGCGAGTGATGTTACATGCCGGAAGAGAGGAAAAGTAATTCTTGTCACAGCATAATATTACAATGCTTTTAACGCTTTCATTTCGTTACTTGCATTTCATGAGTAGCAAATGTACGTACATTCTGGGCTACATGGTTTCAACATTTTTTTAGTTCCCAAAAAAGATAAACTAAAATTATGCTGAGAGTAGTTGATTATATCGGACTAATTACAGGCTGATTGTTTTTGCTTCGCTTTGTTTCAAGTACCTGTATACACTTTAAGCGAGACATCTACAGACGTCCAATTGAGATTAGGATTTGCGACGTTAGCGAAAGAGCATTCATTGTTATATTACTATCACTTAGATTTTAAAATCGCACCGCTTTGACCACTAGAAGTTATTTATGTACCAAAGACATTATTTAGATGTTTATACCTATGAGGGCGACCACCGACCAGAGTAATGCCCGTTACGTTATATTCTTTTATATTTTATTTATTATAAATAAAATGAAGACCTTGAATATAAATGTGCGATTTGTTTGTATATACCGTGAGGCAGATTTGATATTAGGCCCTGTTGTGGGTGAAATTACAAAATTCCAGAAAATATACTGACGGGGACTGAAAAGCTCATGCGGAGTCGTTACCTAAAAATCTTAATTTTCGATAAATTTCAACAATGGAGCAAAACGATAGCAAATAACTGAGTGAGACAGTTATGATGGGATAATTTCAAGAACTGGTATGTATTTTGTAATTTTTAATACAATTTATAATTTTCTGGTTTTTTAGTCAAAATCATTCAGCCCTAACTTTCTTTTGGTGTTGCTTTATCGGATTTTTATTTATTTATTTACTTATTTGTTATTTTACACGGGATGCGCACAGGCAAGCCCAAAAACGGTTTCCACTAAAAACATAATTATACTAAACTTAAGAATAATCAATAGAGAATATTACAATTTAGTGTGTACAAAACTAATAAGTCTATCTATATTAGCAAGGAAATTGAAGAATTGAATGATAAGGTTAAACTATAGAAGAACATATATTGAATAAAATTATTTGCGGTCGTCTAATGTCACTATTAAGATAAGATTTCTTGGGGGAATTCGACCTGGTGGTAAAAATCAAGGAATACTCTTTATTTTTTACCAAGCTTTCGACTGCTTTATTGCAGTCTTCGTCAGGGATTTCTACAACAACAATCCAATAATTCCATTAAGATTACAAAAATGGAACTATATGTTACTTACAAAATTGAGGTTTAACTAGGCAGCTCTATTATATAGGAAAGGAATCTTTGGAAATTTAAATTTAACAAGTATATGCTACATGTATATCGCATATATCACAATGCTAAATTATTTGTACAATACAATGACTAGAAAAATATATAAGGTGACATATACGTCGTAATCAAATTCACAAACTACTTATATTTTGCTTTTGAATTTTGATTCATATTATTTTAAAAGGGATCGCCAATAACTACTTGAATTTAGGTTTTATTACTTCTGTAAAATTTCTGTCGATAACAAATATGTGTATATATTACTTAAATTTTGTGTATCCGATTTTTTATTAATAATGTTATTAGTTTTATTAATTTGGTACATCTCCAAAATGAGTCTTTTATTAGTTTTCTGTTCTTTTTCTAAAATTTTGACACTATCCCAATTTATGTTATGGCTATTGTTTATTGCATGTTCTGCTAGAGCACATCTTGTACGTTTTGTGTTTATATCACTCTTATGCTATGCCAATCTACTAGATAGCTATTGTCAAGTTTGGACAATATACTTGTCTTCAAATTAGGGTCATTTCTGGAGCTTTTCAATTTCTCCGGTCTCGAGAATTCTCGAGGGTAATTTCTCGAGGCTTCTCGGGTTGTCGAGAAATTTACATTTACGTACGTTTTATTATATTATTTGGTTCCAATAACGTCAACAAATTCAGTGGTTTTCCTGTCAAATAAAAGTATCAGATTAATTATAAAGCTTTTACTGATTATATTCAAAAACATTAATCTTACAAATAAGCTAATTAACTTTTTTTTAAATACAGGTATAATATTATTCAGACTCATAATTATAATGACAGCACCATTTTTTGCTGGTTATTTAGAACTTATAAACAAAAGTAGCTTCTATTAAACTAAACAAAGATTAACATGAAAGAAAACGTTAATATCTTAACTTATAGTTAAATAAAATTGATTTTTATTTTCGTAGAATGATCTGCCTGAAAATTTATGTACCTACCCGAGGCTGTAGGTTTCTGATACCAATCTAAAATAAMTTTATTATTACAACGTATAACTTTTGTATCAAGAAATGGAACACCCCCATCTAGCTATCTCTCTACTGTAAATTTAATATGTTGATCAAATCATAAAATTTTTCTAAAATTTCTTCTATAGAATTTTCAGGTAATACTAAAATTATGTCATCTACAAATTTCTTAATGAAAACTATAATGATAAACTTTATAAACAAACATTCGGATGTGCTATGGGCTCAAAATTAAGCCCCATATTATCACAGAATGTGATGGACTATTTGTTAGATACGTGTATACCAAAATTATCCTTTAATATAGTTTTCATTAAGAAATTTGTAGATGACATAATTTTAGTATTACCTGAAAATTCTATAAAAGAAATTTTAGAAAAATTTAATGATTCTGATGAACATATTAAATTTACAATAGAGAGAGAGTGTTAGATGGGGGTGTTCCATTTCTTGATACAAAAGTTATCCGTTGTAATAATAAAATTATTTTAGATTGGTATCAGAAACCTACAGCCTCGGGTAGGTACAAAAATTTTCAGTCAGATCATTCTACGAAAATAAAAATCAATTTTATTAAACAAATGAAAGAAAGAATAACCAAAATAACAAATCCTAAATTTCTTTATAAAAATTTATCAAAGTTAAAAACCTTACTTATTCAAAACGGATATCCACCTGGACTAATCAATAAATTACTTTATTGAACTCCTCAAAATGAAATTTTAGAAATTAACCATAATGAAAATGAAGTTCAGGCCTCTGAAATTGTTAAGTTTGGATCATTACTCAACATTACAGGATTAACAAAGGAATTAATAAGAACTTTCCATATTGCAAACATAAAAATAGCTATAAAAATTTTTAAAGCAGGTTCAAGTTTGTTTACAAAATTAAAATCTAAAATTGCATTAAAATTTCAATCGGGTGTTGTTTATTGTATAGAATGCGATACATGTGAAGACAATGGCTATCTAGTAGATTGGCACTGCATAAGAGTGATATAAACACAAAACGTACAAGATGTGCTCTAGCAGAACATGCAATAAACAATAGTCATAACATAAATTGGGATAGTGTCAAAATTTTAGAAAAAGAACAGAAAACTAATAAAAGACTTATTTTGGAGATGTATTAAATTAATAAAACTAATAATATTATTAATAAAAAATCGGATACACAAAATTTAAGTAATATATACACATATTTGTTATCGACAGAAATTTTACAGAAGTAATAAAACCTAAATTCAAGTAGTTATTGGCGATCCCTTTTAAAATCATATGAATCAACATTCAAAAGCAAAATATAAGTGGTTTGTGAATTTGATTACGACGTATATGTCATCTTATATAGTTTTTCTAGTCATTGTATTGTACAAAAAATTTAGCATTGTGATAAATGCAAAATACATCTAGCATATACTTGTTAAATTTAAATTTCCAAAGATTCCTTTCGTATATAATAGAGCTGCCTAGTTAAACCTCAATTTTGTAAGTAACATGACCTTCCATTTTTGTAATCTTAATGTAATTATTGGATTGTTGTTGTAGAAAGCCCTGACGAAGACTGCAATAAAGCAGTCGAAATCTTGGCAAAAATAAAAAGTATTCCTTGATTTTTACTACCAGGTCGAATTCCCCCAAGAAATCTTACCCTAATAGAAGAAAATATGTACACATAAATCAATATCCTTGAATACAATAAGTAAACTATAAAGAATTATGCAATATATGAATTATGTACATATAAGAAACAGTATTAAAGTATGAAAGATTAACAAATGGAACACTAATATCAGAATTGTAATTTAACTAAAGCTCTAAATTTTTTCAAATAGTTACGGAAAATGTCGACGTCAGAACAGTGCAAATTATACGATCTTGTAATGCGCGCTAAGGGTTCATTACCACCCAAATTGGTTCGAAAGAGATGTTGGCGAAATGATGGTAAAAAAACGACTGTTAAACACGGGACCACTTAAGAATAGATTAGAGAGCAAAGTGGGCGAATCAAATGAATTATTGATTATTTTGTGAAGAAAAAGCAAATCCGCCACTAACCTTCCCTTTTCGCGACTCATTATGTTGTACTTTCGGCTCAGTTWTGTAGCCTCTATAAKCTCATAGTAATCCATAACTTTAAAATGGAGATACCTCAAAAATTTGTTTTGTATCGATTGCKGTCTTAATTTCTATATATCAWAATGTGGAGACCAGACAACAGATGCAAATTTGAGTTTGCTATAGTCAAACTTCAAATAGAACTTTAATTTTCGCTTATTCGAATTATAAAGCCCAACATTTTAGTTGCCTGAAAAGCTATGTTGTCTGTATGCACAGGGAAGGTCATTTTTCGGTCGAAAGTGACTCCTAAATCTTTCACACGAGGAACTACTTTTATTTTATTGTTGTCAAAGTTATAGTCAAAGAAAAATAATTTAAAATTTCTAGTAAATGTGATAGTACAGCACTTACTGAAATTTAAATAAAGTTTGTTAATTTTACAGTAATGATAGAATTGACATGGGTCGTTTTGAAATAGTATGTCGGAAATATTACTTATCTGGGCAGATTTTTAAGTCATCAGCATTAAGTAGAAAATGGCAAAATTCGAAACAATGTTTAATATTATTAATATAAATTAAAAACACCAGAGGCCCCAAAACCGAACCCTGGGGTCCACCAGATATGACCAGGGTTGGCAAAAAACATGTTTTTTTAAATGAAACAAAACAAACAGTTTTTTTTTAATTTAGCCATGTTTAAATTGTTTTAAACGTGTTTTTTCACCTAGTTGAAAACTAGTTTAAAACGTTTTAAACATGCACTCTCATGCAAATTACTATGTGTAATAGTGAAAATAAATACTAGTAGATGACGCAAAGCGTAGCAGTTGTCTAAAAATCCCTAGGTGACTACGATTGCCTGTTGTCATTTGTCATTTGTATTCGATGTGTACGGCGTTTACGCGACAATTTTAGTTATTGTCACAGTAGAGGTACCTCTACTGTGGTTATTGTGAGCCCGTTTTTCTTTTCTATTTTAAGCGAAATCAACTCTGTTCTTAAAATCCAGACCAATCACATACTGGTTACTGAGTTGATTTTAGCTAATATCAACTTTAACAAAGAGAATAGGAACCGGCCTTGTATGTTTAAAGTTCAATAAATACAATGACCAGTAGGAGGAAGGAGGATTAATGCAGTGTGCAAAATAGTACAACGTGAGCTCGATGCAAGTAGTGCGAAAAAGGTATGTTTGCACTAGTAAAAATATTTTATTTCTTGTTTATTGTTTTTTATATTCCCAAGTTCTGATAACTATTTATTGTTTTGTTATATTGGACCAGAAATACAAATTTTTATGTTATGTTAATGTTAAAATTTTTATTTGTTGTTTTAAAGTGTTTGTAATTTACAGCTACAGAAAAAATGTTAAATTTATTATTCATTTCTATAACTGTTGTATCGATAAAAAACTGGGCCTGGTTTTGAATTCAATTCATTTTTATGCAAATGTAAGGTGCCATTATGTAGATATGTAATTACTAATAGTAATAATTAATGAATCACATACAATAGTTGTAAAAAAACACTGTTAAAAACATTATTAAAAGAAGCACTGATTAAAACAAATGTTTTAAACATTTTGTTTTAATCATGCCAACCCTGGAGTTGACCCAGTAAGACGATAATTTAAAACCATTTATCGTTATTACTTGGGTTCTGCAACTGACATATGATGATAATCATCTTAATAAAGTTCCGCACACACCGATTTTTGACAGTTTGTGAATTAAAATACAGAGGTCAATTTTGTCAAAAGCTTTGCTGAGATGTGTATAAACAGAATCTATTTGAATCTGATGATCCATAGAATTTAAAATATTCTGTAGGATTGGTTTCGACAGAAGTTTGAGAAAATAAGCCTTGTTGATGAGTAAGAATTGAAGATTTCAGGCCCTGCAATGAAACGTGCACTAGAAGTTCGAAAACTTTCCTGAAGATACATAGCTTACTGATGGGGCGGTAATTCCCAACTAAATGTTTGTCACCGTTTTGGTGAATGGGTAATTGATTATAAGGTTCAAAAACAGTACGAAAAAATTCAGCAAAATGTTCACAAATTTCAGAACCATCGTTGACAAACTTATTTCCAAATTGTGAGGGAGAGAGAAAACTACCGCGAGATTTTCGATTCGGTGTTAGATTCCAAATATCTTTGGCATTTTTTGAAACGCTGCTTTCTATTGATTTAATGCGATTACTATAGTCACTCCCAATGAGTTCTTTGGATCGACGTCTGAATAAACTGAATTTGGCATAGTCATCAGCTGTTCCATAATAGAAATAAAAACGTATGCGAATAAAAGCTGTAAAAGCAATAATTATCGAAAGGATATAGTCCAACAATTTAGAAATTTTAAGAAAAGAAGCTGTTATCCTTTTTATGGAAACTTCAAACAACACATTTTTTTTGAAAAGGTATATATTATTATAATATAGTGGATGGTATAGCATAATTTTCTGTATAGGTTGTCCTGACAATGAAAGTTTTGGAAGGACTCAAAGAGACGAGCTAGTGAAGTTAACTATAGATAACAGAATAGAGGAACGACGGATTTTCTTGGGCTATCGCAATGATCGGTGTATTTCACAATTATTTAATCAACTGGAACACTATACACTAGCGACTGGTTTCATCGAACATATATAACTCTTCTTGTTAGTGCAAAAATTGGAAAGTGGCGCAGTTGCATCAAGATATGACTGATAGTGCTGAAAATGGAGAAGTTTCTAAATCGACTGCAAATATAAGTGAAAAGTCCTACTCGACTGTATATAAGGGTAAAACGTTTAATTCAAATTTACAACACAGGAATCAGTGAACGTTGTAAAGAAACCAAGGAAAAAGTGTTCGTTCAAATTTTTTATCTTATCCACCAGATATACTTGACTAACAAAAACTGATTCATTTATTAAAAACAAGCGTGTTTGATAAGTACGCCTTGTTTCTAATAGTAGATTATAAGAAATACAAGACATATTCGTAGATAAATTTGAAAATGCTATAATTTGAAAGATGATATCATAAAATTTGTAGACCTAGTGCCACAATATCATTTTCTGGACCTTAAGCATAGTAATCAAGCTGTTTTTAGAAAGTAATTAGTAATTTATATAAGAAGTCCTTTGATTGAGTGCTTTGTTAAGTTCTGTTTTTTCTTAGTGTAGGTACAATGAATCCACGGCTGTAGTTAACAAAGTTAACAATGTTACAAAAATCTGGGGACATTAATAATCTCAGATGGAAAATTAAGTAATCTAAGCAGTTTGATTAATTTTTTTTAACTCATATGGGGGATGTGCGTCAGTGGCGGCTCCTCGGGGTAGGCAAGGTAGGCACCGCCTACCTTGCAATTTCAATCAATAAAGCCATAAAAATAAATAATAATTAGCTATAAATTTATAATTTTTTAATGCAATTTGTTTTTATACCAGTGTTTATTTAATATTTCATCACAAGTTTACCCATACCGCTCAAAAATTACGAGCCACGTTATTGCGGCGAACGTTTAAATTGGGAATAGGCGACACAACTTGACCAACTGAAATTCATTTGTATTTGTGTTCACGTCCTTCAGAATCTGCACCGTTAACGACCGCAGTTGACGGTTAACGTAGTAAAATCTTCGCGCATGTAGATGCGTCTCAGGCGGAATGATCGGTCGCCTACGACAAACTTTGTATGGACTCGAGTTATTCGTATTGCGAAAGAGGGCGCGATAGAGGTTTTAAATGACACCAGTAGATGGCAGCAATTTGCAAGTGTAAGATTTTTACATTTTTATTGTCTTATTCAAAATGAAACATCATAATAATCATGCAATAGGAAGACGTGATATAGGAATATGTTATATAAACTTTCAATATGCTCTGAACAGTAACAACACGGATAAGATTAGGTGATCTATTATTTAAATTAAGTACTGTTTCACAAGTTTCGTTTACTTTTTTAGCGTTTTTGAGCTTATTATAGTTTGAGTTTTGCTAAATTTTTTGTTTAACATTCGATTTGGAGAAATTTAAGGTCGCTTAGAGCAGAAAACGAATAAATGTGCAGAGTTATACGAGTAAAAATAAATGACTGGCATGACCATTAAAATACACATATTCCAAGATTGAAGACAATAATTGTAATGGGTTATACTATATACGAGTATAAGGTGTCGCCTACCCTACTTGGAATGTCACGAGCAGCCATTGATGTGCGTCTGATATTCACGTATTCTGGAATCTGTTTTCTAAAATAGATCTTTTTCTGATAAAATTTATTGAAAAATATGCAAGTTCTAGATCCAGAATTCATACGATTCAATACATAGAAATTGAATGTACAAGACAAAACTTGTATACAGTGGCGGCTGGTGGCATTTTTATCTGGAGGGGAGGGGGGGCGCTTCCAATTTTAAATATTTTTTCTTTTATTTCTTAGAAATGTTCAGTTGTCATCGCCACCAAACAATAAACAAACAAAACAAAAAAAAACGCATTTGTCTGTTCCCATCCGCGCAACCATGAAGTCTTTTCATAAACATTTGCATCAAAACTTTCTGGTAAATCCTTTTCGATGTTTGGTAACTGGGTTGTACTGGATTTAAATTTAATACAGGCACAGGGCGTTTCGTTTTCCTTAATATTTACTTTGTCCGCCAAACTCAGAGAACTGAAGTTCAATTTAATTAAATCATACACCCTCATTTTTTGTCTTGAATACAATTTTCCACAAAAAAAAATACCTGTACGTACGCTTAATAACCGCTCACGTTCGGGTGCATTATTTGCGTATCTCGGGCTGAACGAACTAAAGGCCGATTCCCACTTACGCAGCACGGTGCGGCACGGCACGGCGCGTTACAATGCTGCTTACAATTGTTCCCATGTATTTAAATGATACCGTTACCATCTAAGCAGCACGGTCAGCTGCAGCACGGCGCGGTACGCTGCAGCAAAATTTCAATTCAGCGGTGAACGTTTCCATGCGACAATTGAGGCACGCTGCTGCTTGTGCCGAACAGAAGTGGGATGCTCATAACAGAAACTTTGTGTGATGGATGTCCCGTTAGTGGAACACGTGCAATATTGTACAATTCACTGAGTCTTTTGGAAGACATTCTATGATGTTTATAAAATTTGCGTTCATCCTCCTAGAATTTTCTAAAAAGTGTGTGAAATTCACTCTCTTCCATTCTTGCATGAAATATATCGTGAACCAATGGTTTCGCCTTTTTCTTCTTTTCTTTTTATTTTCTTCGTGTTCATGACATACAATAGCTGATCAATAAATTGTCCGATGACGACAATGTAGACGTGTAATTAACTTCTGGGGTGCACATTGTAAGTTATTAATTGTATATATAGTGATTATTATTTTTTATTATATTTATCTAATAATAATATATATAATGATGATAAAGTTCTATTAAACTTCTGGTTCTGCTGTACACTGCCGCACAAGTGGGAATAGCTACCAAAAAATGACGCATCGTGCAGTGTCGCGCCGCGCTGCAACGCATCGTGTCGTGCTGCATTAGTGGGAATCTAACTTTAAGCCCGAAATTCCACTTAGAATAGCGTGTGGACGCGTGCCATTTCCATATTTGGGAATTTGGGCTTACAGGAAACAGCCCGCCTGGGCAGCCGGCAGGCAAGTGAATCAGATGGCTTGCGGGTTCCCGCAGTGCAGGCGCTGAACGCAAATCTACATAAGATTGTAAATTAAATACCTAACTAATAGTTGGTATATTAGATCATTAGATGTAAATGTAAATAAATGTTTTAATTTAATTGAATTTGATGTACCTAGTCATTTGCGTAGGGAGGGCGGCGCCCCGCAGCCCTCCTTCATCAGCCGCCACTGCTTGTATAACACAAATATCTTCATATTTACACTGGTAATGATTCAGGTGTAATTGTATGTTTTGTTGCCTAATCTACGGTGAAGAGAAACCACTGCGACCATACGATTACGATACTCATATCAACGTAGAGTATAGGGTAATGAATTAGGATAGATAGCATTCTTATCTGCAATGAAATAACATGTACATTACTTCCACATCATGAACAAAAGAAAACGACCAAAACATTTAGAAAACATAGAAAGCGTTGATTTCTGCATAATAATAAAATTTTCGAGAAAGAGCTATGTTTGCTTACTTTATATTTAAGTCAACTAAGCCAGTTAATAGAATTCAGAAGCGCAGTTTGTTTAGTCATAAAATCGTTTATTACAATTTTCAAATTGAACTAATATGATGGTTAAGGAAATACCAATATCAAAAAGAAAACAAATACTTACCTTGTTTTATAACGTAATGCTCTGTGAAGTTCAAGAAAATTAATAAATAGTGTTGCTCTAGTTGTGCGTAGCTTTTATTAGAAATTTGGGAGATCATTTACAAATAATGGAAATGCTCTAAAAAAATTATAATCTATTATTTCGCCGCGAATAAAATTTTACAAACAATTTTGAGCATTAAAGTTTATTAACGAAAATAGATGAGTAACAATATTGAAAACATAACTAAAACGGTTTTTGAGATTTTTTACTGACTTTGTCACATTTGCGCTTAAATGCTGTGTTTTTTTAATTCAGCACTAAATTGTAATCATTATAAGAAGTGTATAGCTCCATTAAAAACTCCACACATATCTGACACTCATAGATGTGAAATTTCAAAGATAATCAGTCCACGTGTTGCGTTAAAAGTCATTGATGTTACCTACATACAAGGAATGCCTACTCACAAGCTCATGAAATGCTATAAAAGGACGGACAGTGATAATCAGAAATGTGTCTTTATGCATAAATAATTAATTTTTATTTATTTACGAAAATACTTGCTCATGTGCGCTAGATGTTACAAGCTGATAATTTCTGAAACTATATTATGCATTACGGAACTAGAATCAAGTAATATTGTTATTGTTATGGATCATTATATATTACAATAAACAAGACGTCATCTTTATCTACCTCACTTTAAAAAGTTTTACTTACTTTATATTTAATTTCTTTATTCTTTATACAGTTAACATTCTTTACACTCGAAGAGAGTTATGTAAGTATTTACAAATGGTACTAATTAATAGTGTTACAATTTTCAACTCATAGGCTTTTCGTTAAAAATTAACTTTTATTTTTAACATACTTTAGAATAATGTTTCGCGAATGTGAAAATAAGAGCAAAAGCACAAGCATAGGTAGCTAAGTACTTCTATTCTTTTGATTATATCGTGTACTGTGGAGTCAGCTAATTTACTATGAAGAAAATATACGATCACTGTTAAAATTCTTTTAGAAGATACTGAATGCAATTCACATTTCGATGGATTATGAACTATCTTTATATTACATTGTAAAGAAACTTGATAAAAAGGCTAGAAATTCTGTATTTTAAAGCAAAATATCTAATTTTTTAAGATGCATGTCTATGCTGTGCTGTCTGCACCGCAACCAACTGCAGATAGATCTATTTCGCTATCATTATAGCTCGTCAGCGCAGTTTAGGTCTAGTGTAGACAGCCCGGCATAGAACTGGTTTTGCCTATATACCAAAGGCTTGGTATGATGTAAGTAAGAATTTTTTGTTGTTAAATTACGCGCGAAAGATGTTCATCTACAAAATGTCGTAGTCGTTTTGACCATTAAAAACATTAGAATTTATTATTAACAAAAAAGTGCATAGTAGTAAATAAATAAACCCAAGTGTGTGCATACGATTTCGCCGCTGCCCGCTGCGGTACGTCGAATTGAATCTCCGCTTTTTTTGGTGTTCCACTTGCATCCCGCTACAACCCATTCGTAGCACCGTACCTAAGGTAATTATTTGAATCCGCAAACGAACAACCAGTTCTATTAGATCATTTATTTTCTAAATTCGTAACACTGTATATTGGAATAACTTGTGGTTCAATTAAACAACTTATTTTAAATAAAGTCATGAAGTAAAGAAGAATCATGACTTTAATTAGTTTCGATTAAAAAGAAGTAATAGCCATTATAATCAAGCACTAATCTAAAAAAGTACTTGCAGGTGCAAAGGCAGAATCGATTGCACAAAACGATAAACGACTACGCACTCCAGATAACGGTAATCTAGTTGTTTGTCAAAAATAACACTGAAATAGTTGCGCTTACTTATTTCAAGTGTTTACATCTGCTATAACGTTGTTATACCTTTGTTGCTCTAACTTATGCTTACCTATTAACTAATTAAATTTAATAAAAATTACTCTGTATTTTTACATTGAAGCTGTTTTTTTTGTTAGAGTTGCCATCCATTAAAACTATGCCATGTTACACAAACATTGTTGTTATTTAACTTGCGGAATCTGAGTCCTCAAAGTGACATCAACACCAAAATCAAGGGAAAAGTTAACTTGGTTGGCGCCTACGTTTTTCCACTTAAAAACAAAAAACATATGGACTAATTCACTGAATGAAAGAGACATTTTTAAACTCTTAAAAAGATAAAAGTACCGAATATGTATGTATCCTAATCATTATGATCTAAATTTGTTCTTTTTTTTTTGTAATACATTAAAAAAATTATGAGGTTTCACCATATATATTCAGGCAGTTAATTTGAGGTAAATGTCTTCAAATTGTTGGGTCACATTAGATTATTCCTTATCGGCAATCTTGTTGTCATTCAACTTATAAATGGAATAAGCATCTTATCTCAAACCAAGTAATATTGAGGTAATGCTCCACTTTTGTAAAATGATTTGTTGATGATATGTAAGGTTCACAGATAAATAATTTCATGAACATTTCTAAAAATTAATAGAATGTGTGCCATTGAACTGAGGTAGATGGTCGTACATTAATCTTAGTATGAGTACCATGTACTTTAATTAATATTCTTTATTTGCGATGTAAGGTTTTCATTCGCAAGTAATTTTGCGTTTCTTTAAACCAGTGCTGATTGAAGCATAACGAAAACCAAATTGACGAAACTAAAACATACATTTTTTTTATAATTATTTCAAGAGAGATATTATTATTAATATAATTAAGCTGTTATTTTATTAAGAATCTTCATGCATGAATAATATTCATACATATATCTACTTTTTTTCCGAAATATAATAAAGTAGAGGAAATCACCTTCAGAAGCCTGAGGTAAAATGTGGATAAAATATTGTCTACATATTTGTAAAACTGATAAAGGTCGTACTATTGATACAGATTTTTGTTTCGTTTTCGCACCTATTTCTTCAAATGAGCTTTCAAGAAATCTCAAAAATTAAACAAATAAATTCTTCCTTCAAGCATAGGCAAAACTGAACCAATAAATATTGTAGAAACATATGCAGATCAAAATCATTTCATGTTTAATAACACGCATATCACAAACAAAACCATGGAGTGCAACAACAAAAACACATCCTGAAAACAGATTTTAAATATCAATCATGTATTTAGTTAAACATGAATGTTCAGCTACGCAAGATTTATCTGTTTGTGATTTTGTATTTTGAAAGTTTATAACAGCCGTGCTAAAGATAAAATGATTACCGAAATACTTACGCTATCTACCCAGCACTTTTACAATTAATTCTTATAACAGCGTCTTCCCCAAAAAGGACTTCTCCAGCTATGAAACATGTTGTGATTACTCTTGTACCTATAGGCATGCTACCATCATCTACGTTCGCAAATCTTAACAAAAATCCTTGTTAACTTTAACTGTTAAAAACTCCGACGCTACAAGTGGTATGAGTGGAATTTGTACTATATACTCGAATATGTTGATTCGGCCCAGTTAATAATGAAGTAGGTACAGGCATCCATCAAACCTTTAGATAATATTCTGCCATGCGCTGAAGGGCCATCATCAAAATGAAAGTGAGAAATGCTCGCACTTCACAAATAACAACCAACAATGCATACCCTAAAGGTAGTTACGGTTATTTTTTCAGTATGCTGGTGTGTTTCAGCTTTAACCTTGGAAGATGTTGTTCAGAAATATATGACAGGTACTGGTATTCAACATTCTAAAATAATAACAACTAATTGAAAACAGACTTAGGTGTTACAGCTGAGAAGACTGGTGAAGTATTGGAAAAGTATATGAGAGGTAAGAGATTTAGATATCCAGATTAGCCATATTTGTGGTTTTTACATAAACTTTAGTTGACTACTACTACTATAGAACGATTTGGCCTTATTAATTTATATTATATAGAGTAGTATTTTGACAAGTAGTGCAGCTGATATAATACTGAACCGTAGACTTGCTGATAGGCTTGAGGTTGAATACAAATAATCCAAGAATTGCTTTAACTCCTAAACATTTTAGCTGACCGATGAAACTACTACTTACTAATTTTTAGGTATAACGAGAGATTACGAAGAACTGGTAGCGACTATAATAGACTGCCTACGTGAAGAGATACAAGACGGCAATGAAGTACTTGGCATTCCATCCCTTAATCCTTTGCAACTCAGTGACTTAGCTTTAGATTTTGGAGAGCTGGATGGAATCGAGTAAGTATATGTTCAGTTTGAAGGCTTCCGTGGTTATTGTCGATAACATGTTGTTTTCCGGGCTGGTTCCCACGTTGGTTATTTGACCTTGACGTTTCGACACTCATGTCGATGTCTTCCTCAGAAGTAGCTCTAAAACTGTTTCAGCTTCAGAACTACTTCTGAGGAAGGCACCGACATGAGTGTCGAAACGTCAAGTTCAAATAACCAACGTGGTAACCAGCCCGGAAAACAGCATGTCAAGTATATGTTCAGCAAATACAAAACATACCTAAATGATGAACACCGTCATGTCTAAATAACTATTGGTTGGTAGCTGGTACACCTCTATTATAACATCATTCGTCAACATTATTTATGTTCCGTTGTATCATTTTGCAGTCAAATGTAGTTCTAACGTTGTGAACATTATCGAACACTTAAAAGAGAAAATAACCCAGGCTCGACTATCTATATAGTAATGGCAAAATGGAAAAAGCTTTACAAAAAAAAACGAGGTAGACCGCTGATCTTAAGTTACAATCAACAGAGCAAAATAATAAAAGTGGCCAACAACCGTGTTGGACTTTCTCAGAGAAAATTAACTGAAAAATTCCAAGTTTCTCGTATATGTATTCATATTCGTAATGATTTAAAGCAAAATGATCTGAACTACTATAAGAGACGATAGGCTCTAAAATGTACTGAGATTTCATCCAAATGTCGAAAATTCGGATATGAGTTTGTGAAACCAGAGATTTCAATTATTATCATGGACGACGACAAGTTATTTACATTTACGAATGAGAACATGCCTGGAAATAATAGATATTACACATGGTGATGCATGGGAAACAACATCAAGCACAATTAAAACTAGAGTAAACAGGAAGCTGAGAGAAATCAACCTCCATGTAGTCCAGGACATATTAAACAATGTCCCAAGTAAGCTGAGGAAAATTATAGAAATAGGACTTCTTTGAGTATTATAAGTAGTTGTTTGTTTTGTCGAAATACGCCAGTTAAACTTACCTTTTTTGTTGAATAGTTCTTTCTATTGTTTCAATATTTTTTTTCTTAATAAAGAATATTTCCATTACTGTGTATTAGTTCGATAGATATTAGTCATTTGAGAAAAACTGTAATTTTATAGTTTTTCAACCCAATAGATTTATAAGTAAAACATTTTCGCCACCTTGAAATGTAAGTCAAGTAGTAGTAGACTATCGGAAAGTCCTTAAATGTACGTATTTAGTGTAAAACATGAAAAAGAGTATATATTATAGAGATGGCTATGATTAAAAAACAACTGGTACCCTTCCGACATGTCTCTTTTGAATATAAAATTTAAGCAGTTGCTTAGTACATTTTTAGGTTTCACAACGTCTAAGGCTTGACGATTACACGTGGTATACAATTTTATTGAAATTTCAGGGGTAACATCGACATAGCGAGGTTGGCAGTGTCAGGCATTACATCGTTCTCCACCAGTGTTTCAAGTGCTTCGTTCAGTGCAGAACCATTTTCTGTGAACGCCACATTCTCGTTTGATGAAATAGCTGTTTTAGCTAACTTCAATGGCGATGTCACACTCTTCGATATGATAAATATATTCGCGGACAGCGGATACTTATCGTAATTACACTGTGTTGGAGTAAAAATTGGGATACTGTAATGTGGTTTGCAGGTTATCGGTGAAAGATATAAATCTTTCAGTGTATCTTTATCTTGCTATTTCTGGAGGATTGGACCTTAAACTTGAAGTTGACTGGCAGTTCGACTCGATAGATGTAAGTCATAATGCAAGTGGTATAAGAATGAGAATAGTGATTCTTTCAACGCGTCTGGTGAAAAATTGAAATTTTGTTTATTGCGTGCTGTGAGTTTTTGGGGCTTATTCAGTCTCGCAGGAATTTCAAGACTGCATAGAGAATTAAATAAAGCAAAAATAACTCGCTATTTAAATTTGTGTGTTAACTATTTGACGTATTAACGGAGCTGCGCCTGTTTATTTCTTTTAAACGTTAATTATAGCAATTTTTCTGTTTCAGTTGGAGTTACTCGGTCTTCAGAACGATACATATATGAGCACTCTAGTTGGAAACAGGTTAAAGGCTATCATTGAAGACCTCCTGACCAACTACAAAGATCAGATTAAAAGCGTCATTGGCAGTTTGGCATCCAACATAGACATTGAGCTCTCGGGTGAAGTGTTTACCGAACTGATCAGTTTAGCCTCTAAATGTTTTGCTCTTTGAAAAAAAAAATGCGTAAATAAAGACTCTTTCCTTTATCTTAGTGGTATGGCTGTAATTTCTATTTCTTGTTTATTAAGAAGCATTTCAATTTCTTTGTGATGTATTACTCGGTTTCAAAACTGTTGTCCTTGAAGGCCAATTTGCCTTTTTTGTTTTCACTTATGTCTTTCTCTCTTAAAGTAAAGAAAGGCATTACATATACATCTAGAACAATATTTTATTATGTAAATCATATTTTTTTAATTTGTTATCATTCGAAAGTGCCTTGCGTAGATTTATAAGAGACAAAACAGTCAATTTTTTATTTTGGATCATCATAGCAAGTTTATAAGTCTACAGTATATATCAAAAAGAAAATAAACTACCTTTAATAGTAATTAAACTTATTAATATACTGCTTAAATACACAAAACTTAGGTCTAGGAAAGGGATAGAAAGATTGTAACATCCACTGCCTGTAGTTTGTTTTTAGACACATTAATTCTATATACAAGGTGTCGGAAAATGATGAGCAAAAAAACGACTCAAAAAATTAATGCCACAAGTTCCTAAACAATTTTTGTCAAAACTAAAAAGTAACGAAGGTACAGGGCGTAAAATTATATTCTTGATTAATCTTTCTTGTCTGGGTGTCGATTATCTTCAACTTTGGCACACACATTTTTTATATAATTAAGTATTTCTTATCCAAATTTAAAATAAATTGTTCAATGCCAAAGGGTTTGAACTGCCCCTGGCCTTTAAATTATCACCCAGAACTTTTTTATTTGTGATTATCTACAAAGTTTAATATATCAGAATTTAAGATCGTTAAAAAAATCTTTAAAAAAGGTACTCTTGTCACGATAGAATAAGCTGTTTTCGAGAAAAAAACTCATTTAATAATTTTACCCAGCTCAGCATATACAAAGAGACTTCTTATCTTTTCCAGAATTTGCAAAGTGTGCCAAGATAGTTTTGACAAATTTATTTTAAAAAATATTCAAGTTTATTTACACCTTTAGTACAGTTAAACACAATTTAAGTTTTACAATAGTGTTTCAAAATTATTTCCTTCCATGTCAATACACAAATGCACTCTTCGAAAAAAAAGTCTTGCTAATAGACCAATGATCTGTTTAATTGCTTTAGTCATACTTCCTCAACATTATGAGGTTTTATTCACAACAGATTTTAGATAGCCCCAAAGGAAAAAATCCATAGGATTTAAATCACGCGACCTTGCAGGACACTGTACATAACTGTCCAATCCATCTGTTAGGAAAAGCTTCATTAAGGTGCTCTCTCACATCAACATTAAAATGTGGTGGCGTTTTTATTTGAAGGGGTACTTTTTTCAGTTTCAACGGGCAAATCGTTTCTTAGACAACCTAAAAAATCTCACCATTCAGTGTAGGAYGGAAAAATATGGTGCAATTAGATAGTTTTCTACAACGCCAGCCTAAACGGTAACAGAAATCCTGTTTTGGAAACCACGTCTACATCCAATAATGTTCATTATGAACGTTAAATAAACTTACTCGCCCAAATCCAGCTTCGACCATGAAAAGAAAAGAATGCATGAAATTTCTGTCATCGTTGTGGAGAACGATAATAGTATTACAAAAGTTTGCACGAGCCATGTAGTCTTCGGGAGATAGGGCTTGACCTTTTTGGTAACGATAAGGGTACAGCTTTCAATATTTCATGCACTGAACTCCTTGGAATATTCTCCTGGTTTGCAATTAATCATACACTCGTATTTGAATTATTTTAAATGCAATTTAGAACGCGGATTTCTGCGTTCACAGTGGTTCCTCTACGGCCTACATAATACAGTCTAGATTTGAACGATCCAAACTCACCTAGTCTTCTATGAATGGTAGTAAACAGCCGGGGTTATAGTATTCTTCTAGTTGGAAATCTTGCTGCATATAAACGTCTCTTTTCAAAAGAATTATCACTAGATTAGTGCATTATTATATCTTTTATTAGTCCTTATAAAAGCGATCCAATCAATATGAAGAAATACTAATTTTAACAGAGGTATGTACGTAATAAAAATGAAAAGATTGAATAGGTGGTGTTCCTAATAAATATCTTAAGAATTTAGCGACTACATATATTAAAGTGTGGGGGATTCCTGTAAATCTATTATCTATCAGAACACACGAAAAAGTCTAATATTCATTCTACGAATAAGAGCAAGTCCAACAGCGTTTATAATTTGCATTCGTTTAAGTACTTGGATTAGGCCATATTATCTATTTATCATTTTTGAATACATTTTTTTAATCAACTGGCGATTTTCAGCTAAAATATATAAAAGCAACGTATATAGAATTTAAACTTACCTTCAATACTAAACTTTGTGACACACTAATCACGGTTGTGATAACTATTGCGTTGAATGTAGTCTAACTTTTTCTTAACGATTTATCTAGACAGAAGATTACACCTGCTTACTGGATTAAAACAGCAAATAATATGCCAACGGGAAATCAAGACAAACCATTTATCTAAAACCTTACGATAAGTTTCCATGTTGAATCAAACCGAACAGAACATTGTGTTTACCTAACAGGTTTATAAATTTGCAAAATGCGGAAGATAACTATTTTTCTGTTATTTGTGTTTAAGATGTGCAACGGTGCACTTCACAATTCTGTCGAAGAAACAGCAACAATGAGTGAGTATTATWTACTTAAAAGTTGTAACGAAGTTACAGTCTCCGTCTTAGTCATGCCACGAATCGCGTCCATGTTTCCGTTCAGAGCCCGCTTAGATGGCACTGAAAACATCTGCCATCTAATTCTCCCGCTGATCCGTCCGACCGTCGCTGACAAAAGCACACCGGTTTGTGCATACCGGCAGTTCTGACCGATCCGTCGTGCCAGCAACAAGCTTAGGTGAGTAAACGCTAGTAAGTAGCTTGGGCATTGTGGTGACTTCCCTGTTCGCCACGATCCCTTTCCTGCCATCCTCTGTGGGGCAGTTGGTCGATGGTGCGCCGCATGCTAGTTTTTGTAGGCGGTTCGCTTTCAGACTAACTACACAGAGAGTTATTTGCTGGGTATTTGCCGCATGCTAGTTTTTGTAGGCGGCCCGTACACGGTGAATTACTCTCTCACGTCCCGACCGTTCCTTCCCACCGACTGTTACACCGACCCGATCAGCTGATTGGGGTGCGCCGCATGCTAGTTTTTGTAGGCGGTCCACTCCAGTCTCACTGTGCGGGGGTTGTTCGCTGGGTATTTGCCGCATGCTAGTTTTTGTAGGCGGCCCGTGCCTGGTGAACAACTTGACTTACGTCACCGACCGTTACGCCGACCCGACCAGCCGGTTGAAGTGCGCCGCATGCTAGCTTTTGTAGGCGGTCCGCTCCAATCTCACTGTGCGGGGGTTATTCGCTGGGTGTTTGCCGCATGCTAGTTTTTGTAGGCGGCCCGTGCCTGGTGAATAACTTATTCACGACACCGACTATTATCACTTCTGACGACGTTCACCCCGTCTCTCACCAAATTCGACCGTCCCATACATATCCTGCCCTGTAACACCACCTGCTTCACCCGACATTGCACGCTTATTGTTGCTGGCACCGCTTTTACCGCTAATTGCATCATAATCACCGTACCGTTTCTTTCACCGTACCGTAATCATTGTTCACCGTAGTTACGTAATCGTAGTGTGGCTTGGCTAAGCATCGCATGGGGAGCCGTTGCGTAACTTAGAGCCATAGTGTTATTTTGCCTGTATAACCATTTAACATAGAGTAATAAACTGCATTTCTAGGTGATTGTTGGTTTTACTGCTTGCACCGCCCGCACCCCGCTAATATCTTTTTCAGCACACGGCATCCACCCTCGGGTCTTGTTCCCTGGAGTGCCGTTTCTCCACTGCAGCTGCCCTGGACTGTGTGTTAAAAGGGGATAGCACACAGAAATCTGAGGAGCATACCTCAGTATAATAAAAAACTGGCGCCCGAGAACACCGTCTGACGTCACGCTAAGTGATTACGTTAGCACCGTACCGCACATTACGTACCACCGTCCGTCCGCCCTCCGAGCCGAAGGCCCGTTCCGCTGCTAACACCGAAAAAGGCGTCACATTTTGGCGCCCTACGAGCAGGGACCGTTGTTACTTCGAGGAGGAGCCGGATTTACGTGACCGTCATCCAGAAGAAGAGAACCACTCCGTTTCAAGCATCTCCGAGCTCGCGCATGCGCGGAAACCAAAAATTCCGCCTGGGCAGTTTTCCACCGGATTTTCGAGTTCCATTAGGGAGTCCGCATAAGAAAATCGCTGGAAACCGACTTTCACCCCCGACCACCCCCTAGTTACGAAGTTGGCTTTGGAACGTCGTAGCATAGCCGTGTTACCCCTCTAGTCCGACTAAACCGAGGACGCCGAGTCGAATTCTGCAATCGCCGTCTCCCTATTACGTAAGGCAACGGAGATCCGATTTTTCACCGACTTCCAGTCGTCGGAGACCCGTCAAGTGGGTACTCGTTTCTGCCAAACCGGACCCGCTCTAGCGATTGGTGACATCGGTTTGGGCCGATTACGTAACCCCACGGACTTCGTAATTTTCACCGACTTCCCGTCGTCGGAGACCCGTCAAGTGGGTACTCGTTTCTGCCAAACCGGACCCGCTCTAGCGATTGGTGACATCGGTTTGGGCCGATTACGTAACCCCACGGACTTCGTAATTTTCACCGACTTCCCGTCGTCGGAGACCCGGCAAGTGGGGATTCGTTTCTGACAAACCGGACCCGCTCTATCAATTGGTGACATTAGATTCGCCCAATTACGTAACACCAGGGACTTGGTGTTTTTGACCGACTTCCCGACCCCGAAGGCCTATCGAGTGGGAGCTCGTTTCTGACAAGTAAGGCCTCCCGCATCGATTACCGTGACCCGTTCTGAGTTGTGACGTAACCCAGAAGAATTTTGAATTTTCACCGACTTCCCGTTGGCCGAGACCAGCCGAGTGGGGGCTCGTTTCTGACAAATCGCGGGTCCCCCATCCAACGCCGTCATCAGTTGAGCCGAAAGCACCATCCCGACCAGATGGCTACTGGAGGACCACCAGAAGAGACTCACATGGCCGAAGACGAGTCTTCCGACTCCGAGTGCACCGACATCCGTGTCAGCTGGGTATACCGCCTGAAAAGGAACCAGCTGATGCACGAGCTAGGGAAGAGGAAACTCTCCACCGAAGGGGCCGTACAGGAGCTTCGGCAGCGGATAGTCCGACATCTCCGTCAAGAGGTTCCGAATCCCGCCACTATTCTGATCCCCACCGTCGTGTCGGCCCCCTCTCCGATCTACACCGTTTCCACCACAATGACGTCGACGACGACCGTTACCACCGCCTATAAAGGGCCGATATCCGCAGCTCTGAGGACAGTAGCTAACCAGCCACTGCAGGAGACAGTAGCTAACCAGCAACCGCAGAAAACAGTAGCCGACCAGTCAACGCAGAAGACCGAACCAGGCCAGCCCACGACAGAACCAGCATCAGTAGCAAGCCAGCTACAGCGAGAGAAAGTTCCGATCCAACCGGCAACCGAGGACTATCCACCGACAAGAGCACCGATCCAGCCATCGCAGAAGGCAGTACCGTCTCAAACGTCGCAGGAGCTAGTCACCAGCCAGTTACTGCTGCTTCCGATCCAGTCACCGATATCAAGCTCGCCGGAAAGGACAGCACCGAGCGAGCAACTGTACCAGGCAAGGACTCTGCAACAGGACCAAGTCTCCAGTCCGCAATCGATCCAGCCACCGCCAGTCACCGACCCGCAGAAGAGAGTCGAGATCGAGGAATTCTTCGAGACACTTCTCCGAGTGTCCAGTCCACAGGAGAGCAAGTCACCGCCACACGTAGTTCCCAGTCCAACCATGGAGGACCGACGGATGCCGGCAACCGTACCAGGACCCAACCAGACTACAACACCGCCGCCAGACCCCTCAAATGCGGGGGCATATACACCGACTCCAGTGCGCCGTGCCCGTATACGGTCCGACCTGAAGCCACACCGATGGGGAATCCACTTTGATGGATCCACCGATGGGGTCGCCTTCATGGAACAGCTGCTAGACGTTATGGACCGATACAATGTCTCACACGATGAGGTGATGCCTATCCTGCCCGAAGTGCTATCCGGACTCGCCCTGGCCTGGTACCGTAACAACCGCCATGACTGGAGAGCCTGGGAAGACTTCGTGGCCGACTTCGAGCTGAATTACTACCCGGCTGACTACAAGATCAACCTCGAGAGGGAGATAAGTCAGCGTACTCAGCAGCCACACGAAACCGCCTTGGAGTACAGTACCGCCATTCGTACCCTGATCCGCCGTCATGGAGGCATGACACCGGCGCAGGAACTGTACTGGCTACACCGGAACATGTTGCCAGAGTACCGCTTGTTCATCCGCCGCCAGGATTGCACCAGCGTTGCTAGTCTGCTGGCCGCCGCCAAGGAATTCGAGATTCTCCGCCAGGACCAGATAACCGCCACCGCCCAGGATGTAGCCGAGAGGCCTGAAGAAAGAAGACCCATCCCGCAACTGAGGATTCCAGTTGAACGTGGGAATCCACCGACGTACCGACAACCCCAGGAATATCACCCGAGACAAGAACCGCCATCCAGGCGTTTTAATGTACCGGAGCAGACACCGATACCACAACCGGAACGTCAGCCGCAGGAAAATCGACCCAGTCATCGCCACCGAGAAGACACATCCGACCGTATCGATACTAGCCGCCCTGTATGTTGGAGATGTGGCCAGAGTGGCCACTCACGAAGCCAATGCCAGAACCCCTTCGTGAAGTTCTGCTCAAGGTGTGGCCGCCGTGGGACCTACACCCGGGACTGCACCTGCCAGAATTCGGAAAACTAGATGGCAGCACGTCAGCCCGGAGGCCTGAACTGCTGCCCGTACACATCGCCTCCGAAAACCGACCACACATCAGGATCAACATACAGGGAAGACCGTTCACTGCACTCATCGATACCGGCTCCGTATCTTCGTGCATAGGATCTACCGTTGCGCGATATCTGGAAAGAACCGGAGTCCCTGGACAAAATCCAGTCTCTCCGACCGCCAGAGTCATCGATGGCCGCCAGGTGCAGATTACCAAGGCCTACGAGGTAGAGGTCCGCATAGAAGACGAAGCCCGACAACACCATTTTCTGCACATACCGAAGATGACTAGAGAAGTACTACTGGGAATGGATTTTCTCCGAACCATGAACCTGCACATGAACTTCCAATCCGGGTTCGTGTTTCACAGGAACCGCAACATTTCTTTACCGAACTGCCGGACTTTCCAGCAACCCGACACCACGGCCACCGCTAGCAGCGAGCTCAAACCTGCCATGAAGCACCGCAAAGGAGTCCCCAAAAAGGTAAACGGTACACTACCTAGGGATCCCGTACCAGTTACCGATATAGGAGCCACCGACATAACCGAGGAGAACAACACCGCTACCGAAAAACTGCCAGATTGTTCTTGGTATCGACGCCGATTCACGGAAGTCAAGCGGCATCCAGACCAATGCCCCGATTACCGCATCACCGACCACCGACTTTACCGCCACCTAGACAGCCACCATAGTGACAAGGTGCTGTCCAAACCGTGGAAGTTATGCATACCGAAGCCTCTTCGCCGTCGTGTGTTAGAAGAGAACCACGACGCACCGACCGCCGGACATTTAGGGGTATCCAGGACGATATCCCGACTGGCCCAGCAATATTACTGGCCAGGAATGTTCCGGGACGCCGTTAAGTACGTCCGTAGATGCCAGCACTGCCAGGGTGTTAAAATTTCACAGCAGAGGCCACACGGACTGCTTCAGCGAACGGCAAACCGCAACCAGTGGAAACCCGTCAGCACCGACCGAACCCGACCTGCAACGGAACAAAGCTCCCAAGCCGAGCATCCGAAGACTACGCCCTCCAAGTCCAGCCAAAGGATCCCTATTCAGCCGGACCAATGCTGGCGATGTGGCGAGCCAGGTCACCGACGTAATGGCTGCTTACAGCCACCGATGCTGTTCTGTTCCCGATGCGGAACAGTAGGCATCATGTCCAGTAAGTGCGACTGCCCGACAGAGCCCAGAAGGCCAACGAGGGAAAGAGAGGCCTTATTCGACCAGTCCACGCCGAGCAGACGGATCCACCCTCGAAGGATGACCCACCGAACCAGGACCAGATACCCGCGTACCGCGATTTCATATATAGTTCGCTGCGATCTGACATGTACATACAATGAAATAATTTAGGATTGTAAATAGTTAGGATAAGATAAAATATCTTAGGATTGTAAATAGTTAGGTTAAGATGAAATATTCTAAGATTGTAAATAGTTAGGGTAAGTGGGATTGTTAACCGAATAAATTTTGCCTTCCGGTCATCTTTTTCCGCGCCCCCGAAGTAAGAGGAGAATGTAACGAAGTTACAGTCTCCGTCTTAGTCATGCCACGAATCGCGTCCATGTTTCCGTTCAGAGCCCGCTTAGATGGCACTGAAAACATCTGCCATCTAATTCTCCCGCTGATCCGTCCGACCGTCGCTGACAAAAGCACACCGGTTTGTGCATACCGGCAGTTCTGACCGATCCGTCGTGCCAGCAACAAGCTTAGGTGAGTAAACGCTAGTAAGTAGCTTGGGCATTGTGGTGACTTCCCTGTTCGCCACGATCCCTTTCCTGCCATCCTCTGTGGGGCAGTTGGTCGATGGTGCGCCGCATGCTAGTTTTTGTAGGCGGTTCGCTTTCAGACTAACTACACAGAGAGTTATTTGCTGGGTATTTGCCGCATGCTAGTTTTTGTAGGCGGCCCGTACACGGTGAATTACTCTCTCACGTCCCGACCGTTCCTTCCCACCGACTGTTACACCGACCCGATCAGCTGATTGGGGTGCGCCGCATGCTAGTTTTTGTAGGCGGTCCACTCCAGTCTCACTGTGCGGGGGTTGTTCGCTGGGTATTTGCCGCATGCTAGTTTTTGTAGGCGGCCCGTGCCTGGTGAACAACTTGACTTACGTCACCGACCGTTACGCCGACCCGACCAGCCGGTTGAAGTGCGCCGCATGCTAGCTTTTGTAGGCGGTCCGCTCCAATCTCACTGTGCGGGGGTTATTCGCTGGGTGTTTGCCGCATGCTAGTTTTTGTAGGCGGCCCGTGCCTGGTGAATAACTTATTCACGACACCGACTATTATCACTTCTGACGACGTTCACCCCGTCTCTCACCAAATTCGACCGTCCCATACATATCCTGCCCTGTAACACCACCTGCTTCACCCGACATTGCACGCTTATTGTTGCTGGCACCGCTTTTACCGCTAATTGCATCATAATCACCGTACCGTTTCTTTCACCGTACCGTAATCATTGTTCACCGTAGTTACGTAATCGTAGTGTGGCTTGGCTAAGCATCGCATGGGGAGCCGTTGCGTAACTTAGAGCCATAGTGTTATTTTGCCTGTATAACCATTTAACATAGAGTAATAAACTGCATTTCTAGGTGATTGTTGGTTTTACTGCTTGCACCGCCCGCACCCCGCTAATATCTTTTTCAGCACACGGCATCCACCCTCGGGTCTTGTTCCCTGGAGTGCCGTTTCTCCACTGCAGCTGCCCTGGACTGTGTGTTAAAAGGGGATAGCACACAGAAATCTGAGGAGCATACCTCAGTATAATAAAAAACTGGCGCCCGAGAACACCGTCTGACGTCACGCTAAGTGATTACGTTAGCACCGTACCGCACATTACGTACCACCGTCCGTCCGCCCTCCGAGCCGAAGGCCCGTTCCGCTGCTAACACCGAAAAAGGCGTCACAAAGTATCTGTGTATTATATTGAAAATAACTTGAACCATACCAGAACCTTTCATTCTTGTCACAAAATACATATTGGCTGAATTTTTAAGGTATACTAATCTAGACAGCTTAGGTAGAATAACACTTTGTCGCATAATGAAGCATATACCTACACATTTTTGCCATTTCTACTTTTGTCTCGTAAACTTCAATCTAAAAGACACGTATTGTTGCAATTCCTCTGAAAAAATTTACTAACTACATTAAGATTTTAATATCAACAAAAAAATTCAAAATTAAATCTTTAATTCAGCTTGAGTGTACCTTTTCAAAAATTTCCAATTAATTAAATTAAATTATAGAAAACCAATTCTAAATCAATGCGAGGTCAAAAATGTACATTCAATTATTTTCTTCTGCTACTGAAGTATTTCCAAAGCAATTGAGAAAATGCATAGAACGTAACAACTCAAAACAAATAGTAAAATATAACTTCATCATTCAAGCTTAATCATTAATTCCACAATATGCATAATGTTGTTCGCACGTCAGGTATGTATATATATATGAGTAGTAATTGTAACCGTTGTACTTTTTAGACACTAGGCTTTTGAATGCTATAGATCAGACGGCTGAATGCATACGTCAACATTTAAAAAACGGCTATGAAGGAATACCCTCGTTCGACCCTCTTGTGATAGATCACCTAGATTTAGTTGAGGCTATAAACAGTTCATATATACGGCAGGTTATAGAATATTGGGTTTATTAATAAATAACAGTAATTGACTTTTTAGGGGAGAATTTGGACTCAATGACTTGGAAATTGATGGAATACCTTCATTTGTAGTCACAAATGTTACATTGCTAGGATTATGGTCAATGACTCTAGAAATGCTCATAGAAGTAGAACGAGTTGTGGCAACCGCAGATTACCTTGCCGATTCGCAACTTTTTGATTTTCTCAATATCTACGGAAAAGGGGATATAATGTAAGTTGATATTGGAATTCATACGTGGTGCAAATCATACTTTTCTCAAATCTATATTTTGTCTTAGAATTATAGACTTAGTACTCACTGTTATTAACAGTTTGGATGCGAGATAAAATCGAAAATATTATAATAATTAACTTTTAACACAATAACTTTAAACAGGAACAATAAATTATACACTTGCTCAGCTAAGTCAACTTGACGCCAACGCCAACGCCGTAATATGCCCACCATCCCACCTCCGCGACCTATCGCGGCATACACCGTGCGCCCGCTAGAGGTGGGCATTTCGATTCTTTTCAGTGAGTCAGCTCACTGCATCTGCTTCTTTGAACTGAGCTGACTCAGTGAGTCGGCTCAAAAGAGCTGCAAGATCCCTACGATTCGCGGTCATATGAATATCGTCACGGCTCTCTATCAGTCTCTATTTGATCTAGATCTCTCGTATCCGAGACGTACTTAAAGTCTGGATTTACGTATTTTTTTTTGTTGGACAAGCCAAATTATCAAATTTAAAATTAAAACCGGAAGTAAACTTGATAACTATCTCGTCTGTCCAGCAACAAAGTGGAAGAAATAATATTTTATATATATATATATATATATATATATATATATATATATATATATATATTTCGCGCACAAGTTGGCATCCTCCCATGTTAAAATCGCGGTAAAGTTGGCGCCCGTGGTAAGGTGGCATCCGATATACGGATGCCACCTTGACTCACATGAAATATTTTAAGGACGGCTACTATGGGGTGTTCTCCATCCAATGAAGCGAAATTTAGCCGGACGTTATTTTGCACCAACCCTGACTCTTTGTATATTGCCTAGTTCAGCGCAGTCTTCTGTAGTTGGCGCGACCATCGCATTTGGTATATACATGAGCGGTCGAGGTTGCACTCAGAATGGCATCCAGGAAAACTGGCAATTATGCGTACTTGCTGGGTACGTTGTATTTTGGAACGTTAGCGAGATTTGTGCTCTTTTATGGGTCGCGTTAAGCATTTTTGAATAAATACGAATTGAAAATGTCTAAGAAGTACTAAAAAGAATAAGCAGGCCTTTGTCGTACCACACGTTTATAGTGTTTTCGGTGCTATGTTTTTTTTATGATGCAATAGCCTTATACTACAGTTTATTTTAAAAATAGGCGCTTAATTTCTCACGAAACGAGGCTGTAACAGTAATGCATAAGGGTATCTGCGTAAAATAGGATAGGAGTTCATAAAAAAGCGCAAAGCATACGCGGCTAGATAGAACAACTGCATAAGCGTGTTTAAAACAAAAGCTGCCAAAAACAAAGATATTCATATTATCAGTAGATGTTTTGAGAGGGCGTATGAATTCTCTTGCACCTTTCATTTTCCACAGCGAAATTATTTAGTAAATACATTATTATATAGAAGAAAGCTTAAAAAATTATGAGATGATTTAGACAAGTATTTTAAGCATTTCCAAAAAAGGGCAATCATACCGAACACACTTATTCATCTCGCGTAATAATTTTATTTTTATAATTAAAGTATCGAAACATTCACTTAGAATCCAAACATTTTTTAATATAAAATTATTTAAAATAAATGAAAAAATTGCTATTTAAGGACAATTAAAGCGAATTGAACGCCATTTTTACATTACATCATGCTCACGTATTACATTAAAATACTTGCTAGTTTGATACTATAGTATAGTAGTACTGAAATGAGAAAACTGTGCATTCGAATCATTTGTTGGTAAACAGCGTAACTACAGTACATAAATAATTATTGTGAAATTACTACCGTATCTAATAATAAATAACCCACAAACAATAACTTAGTAAAATGATTATAAGCAGAGCTTCTGTGGGCTTAATAGGTATCCGTTAAGTCATCGTTAGTCAGTAAGTGGCGCAGAAATTTGAAGACTCGCGGAATTTTAGGTGCGTACGGGAAATATGGTGGGTTGCTTGTTATCAAGCTTCAGACTCTTAATCGGATATTTCCAAATAGTAAAACTGAAAGCAAACTACATGTAAAACCTTCAGCTTGTTTCTAATCTAAGTAGTTCTAATGTCTCAACGAGTGCACCATCTAAAGCTTTTCGTTGCGCAAAATTAAGCGCGGTCATCAGTGCTTACAGGTATTTCCTAATGATTCTGTTCTACATACAGTGAGTATTTCATAACGCTGGTAAAGAAATTATTTTTGAGTTTTATGCAACAAAGGCGCATTACTTTCAATGAGACGCACGTAAAAATAGTTCTTTGGCGTCTGTGTTGGAACGCAGAAAGAGCAATTTCACGTTTGTCCAAATACAAGTGCTAGTAATGAATGAGGTACTGGCGATTGTTGTAGGAAAACTTTAATTTTAGGGTTGTAGTGCAGTTATCTTGAGATTAATTAGGTAGCTTGAAAACTGATTGAAGCCTACTGAATGTATGTGCTTTGCCTCATTTTATTTATCAGATAACTCTGACGATCGCTTCGACCTCAAACGGTCATTATCAAAAAGATAACAACATTATACAAAACTCAGATGTGCCGAATTTTGTTTACGTCCCCTATTTTACAGGGGTTGTAAAGTAGCGTTGTAAAATTCTCTGACCTGCATTTTGAGGGCCGACTTCCTAGTTTCGGCAAGATCAAAGGTGTGGTGGACGTGGGAATTTTTATTTCCTTATTTGCCAAATGTTTTTTCTGATGCTGACTGCTTTATTTTCAAAAGCTCCAAAAGGTTTATTTTTTACCTTTCATTTCGAAATGTCGTTTTCATGTAAGTATGATGATATTTTTTATGCAATGGCACCTGTTGTGCTTTTATTTTAATAGCTCAACTTGATTGTCCTATGTATACAATATCGCATTGCATGCATTTTAGTTGGTAAATACCGCTTTTGTTTTTTTGGATTTTGGTTTATTGTTAACATTGTCCCAAATTGCACTTAATTACTTTTATTCCGAATCTATTCAACCTATTTTTAACGCAAACACTAACACCTTTAAAATAATTTGCTGCGGCGAAAATATGTTATTTATCATTTATATTAGCATTGTACGGCATTCTTTGTAATCTATTCGCTAGTAGGGTAAATTGGTATCTCTCTTCAAAGAGACTTTACTTAAACTAAATGTGATCTAATCTTATTGGGTTTAATAAGCAATGTAAGTTCTATGGTTTTACAGCAGGCTATATGCATATTAAGTGTAACAATAACTTGTGATAAGCAAAAAGGACCATACAGCGAATAACAACCATTTGGATCGATTTGGAAATCAGAAAGTGGCACACACGTCAGCAAAACCCGGGTGAAAATTTAAAATTAATTGACACATAATTACATAAAAACTGCTTAACGTAATTTTTATGAGATAACTAACGACATCTACAGCGATGTTTAAATGCTAGTTTGTTAATCAAATACAAAATAGAATTAAAATCAACTCGATTAATCCCCAGTGCGAATTTAAATTCAATAATCGTTAAGTCAACCTTACGAATGCACATTTTACACAGGCAAAACACAAATAATTAAATAAAGGTCTAAAATGTAACTCAACTTAACCAGTATCTAAAAAAGAATTTGACATATAGGTATATAATACAGAATTAGCGTTAGACTAAGTCAAATGAAGATACGAAAGACGAAAAGTACGCGGATGCAGATACGATATCAAATGAATACAAAGTTGCTATTCATATAAAGGATCAAATGTAGAAATCGAAAAAAGCATAAAACAAAAATGTACAGATAATTCACTAACTATTTATTAAAAACAGATGAATATACCGAACTAAACTAAATGATTTATTGAATACAACAAGCTTTCCTAAGTTTGATTCAGATCTTACAGGCTAGATCCAAAAAAAAATGTTACTATCATTTTAAAATCTTTGAAATTTGATATTTAACGAAGAAAAGTACAAATTAAGAATTATGAACCCCCGTGTTCCAATTCTATATGATCTTCCAAAGACTCAACTCTTAGACCGGTCGTTTTTTACATTAATGATCCATTACAAATTTACCAACAACGTTTTAACAGGTTCAATCTAAATTCAGCTTGAAGAATCCCATAATCGGTTTCGCGAAAAAGGTAAAAGAATTATCAGTACCAAATAATGCTATTCTTGTGTCCTCTGATGTGCCTGAACTTTTCACTTCTGTACCTCTGTGTACTATCAAAAATTTAATAGAAAACTGCCACCTATCAAACACAGAAAACATAACTATTGGATAATGTGGAAATTTGCATATATCAAAGTTAGTTTACGTTGAATGGGTTCGCCATTGTCTATAATCTTGGTCGAAATATTCAAATAAAAGCAGAACAGGTTTTGCTGAAAACTACATCAAAATCTTACGTTGCGAAAGGAAAAGTAAAAAACAAAACCTTTTCGATCTTTTAAAAATAAAAAAGGTCAGCATCAGAAAACACAATTGGCAAATACGCAAATAGAAATTCCCACGTCCAGTACGCCTTTGACTTTGCCGAAACTAGGAAGTCGGCCCTCAAAATCCAGGGCAGAGGATTTTACAACGCTACTTTACAACCCCTGTAAAATATGCAACATAAGCAAAATTTTGCACATCTGAGTTTAGTATAACGCTGTTATCTCTTTAATAATGATCGTTTGAGGTCGAAACGATCTTTAGACTTATCTGATAAATCGAGCAAGACAGCTTCTTTCCGAGCTACCTAATTGATTGACCATTTGCCAACATGAGCACTGTATGAGCTTATAGGTTCATTGCGGTCCCTGTCATAAACTGGTTGATAATACGAATTTAAATATCTGTTACGGCAAACGGCAGGCAAGTCGGCAAAACAGGCCCAGAATTCTATTATAACTGCTTCATTGCATTGTTATAAATTATGGCTGATGTTATTATTTCGCTATTTATAGGTGTATTTACGTTTTACTTAGAAAGACTTGAGGTACAACAAGTAATATATGATATCCTAGAAATAATAAAATTCGTGATTGGCGTCTAATATATATATATTTATTTCTTAATTGCTTAGTTATTTTTAAAGCAATTTTGCTGCTGTTGGAAGAAAAATTGTATACGTTCTGCTTAACAAACTGTTTCGGCACTCTGCACACAAATCAGGGGATAACTGCGTCAACGTTACCTTTTATATTTAGGGATTGTTAATGCTTAGACGAGGTTGAACTTAGTGGTGATCAGTGCGGCTAAAACATATATGAATTTGAGCTATTGCTGCTTGTTTAATATTTAGTAACTTGGAAGTGGTTTGAGAAAACTTGTCTGATACAGAAGAAATCCAACTATTGTGATGTACAGGATAAGGATGATGTTTTTCAATTTCTCTTTTGTAATTAATAAACATCGCTTTCATTCCAATAATCTAAATGTAATATAATTGTAATGTGCAATCGAATCACATTTTTATCTTTTATTTTTACGGCAAGATGGCGAGAAAGGACAGGTGCTTTAATGTAGGTAAACCAACAAAATCAAGAATTTTCAGCTCTAATAAATATGATTTTTCTTAAGGTATAGAGAACCAAAAAGTGTAGCTGACTTCTTTAGCGACAAAGAAAGTAGGAAATTTGATCTATATTGAAACTGAAAACCAGTAATTAATTTTAAAAAATAGTGCATCTACTACTTGCTCCTTGTTCTAAACTTTATCAGAGCACATTAAAAACTTATATTTAATGCTTCTATATCTCGTCTTTCTATCTCATGATCAGTATACATGTTTTAATATGATAGGTTCCAAAAAAAAGATGCACACAGGCACTAGTATTTACATTTTTATCTGTGGATAGCATGTTGTTTTTTGATACAAAAATAGCATATAATGAAAAACATAGAAAAACTAATGCGGGAATAATCAAGAAAAACTTACATTATCGCCGCCTTCATCCGTGGGTCATAACAATGCGGTCACTCCGGTGGACAGACAAGGCGGTTTCACATACGCGCGGGAGATGCAAAAACAAAACATAAGTTACTCATCCGTTAAACTCAAAAAGATACAGTTAAGACTCACAGAGGGGTTTTCACCCCAGGGCATCATCCTTATACTGTCCATGGCTTCATCCCTGAGATTACATCATTAGTCAATGGTGGTTATGAATACCTTGTTAGTTTTCTCTCTTCAACAACTAGCTAGTGTCAACCTGAAATAGTAGAGGCTTCCCCGAACGCTCACCCTAAGGCCTATAGGGTCGCATTCCAATAGCCCGGATCGGGGGCACCTAATAAGGCTACCCTCTCCACCAGAACTATGTCATTCGAGATATCCTGCATTACCCCCCGGAATGCAAGTCCTCCACTCGAAGGAACCACGGCTGTTAACCGGGCACTCTGCGCTAGGGGTTTCAAACTGCCTGAGGCACATCATGGCCAAAGACCTTACTCTCACTGAGCCAAAATCAAAAATATTTCTCTCTGTCAAAAATGACACATCCATACTCCTTGCCTACTTTTGCATCTCCTCGCGACTCTGATATTTCTCGCCAAAACAATTAATCGCATGCATACGCATTCGCTTCGATATTAGTATTTATCTTATTAACAGCGATTCTAAACATAGCAAGAAATTAATAAACGCACAAAAACACCTTTTATTTTAATAACAACGCAGATACAAAAATAGACATTTAACATTCGGCCAACCTAACAGGGTCGTGTCCTCACGACATAATTATTCGGTATCCCTACTTGATTTGGATAAATTAGTCAATGGTACTTCATCTGAGCCACTGTCCTCATCGATGGTATCTGATGTAATAAATGGATTTGATAATAATAAATAGATTTTATTAAAACAAGAGCAGATACTGCGAGTAATACATGATCAATAAAGGCAAAGTCTAGCAGAAGCTATTCTACTTAACCTTCGAAAAGAAACTTAAACTATGTTTATTATGGTATAATTTATGAATACCCCTATTGTTAATTGATTATACGTCTTACGCTTCAGTTATTATTATCAACAGGTGTCTTATCTCCTTAGGTTAGCCTTCATGTGTGGTCTTTGGGGATAGTAAGCTATTGCTTGAAACCTCATCGAGTCCAAACGAACGAAGTAAGTCATGGTCATCATGAAATCTGACGATCGAAAAATAACTGTCTTAGTTTAAATTTAAATTTGTTAATATTTAGTTTTTTTTTTAAACTCGCTCCGAAGGGTGAGCCTTACAGCTTTACAGCCTTACCGCCTTACAGCGTTGTATGTGAATACTTAGCTTTATTTCGTGTATCACGTGAGTGCGTAGTTGAATGAGGAGCAAGCTTAGACCTCAAGTTATCACATGCATGAGGAGAATTTAGTAAAGCTTGGACGAAACAACTCAAATGAAAACTCCAGCGGGAATCCATGCGTAGCCGGTTCAAAGAGTTAATCCTGTAAGATACGTGGTCCCGGCGTTGCAAGCCAAAAAATAAGCGACACCATGCATTCTAAACAATCTGAATCCTGTTTCTACCAACCGAATCCAAACAGGGGTAATATAAAAAATTGCAATAATTAAAGAGGACGAGAACGAGTAAATCACATAATTGCCTTTTCAAATTAACGGTAAAAAATGTCTACAAGCATAAAATAACTTAAGGTTAAAATGATTTTTGTATTGACTTAGTTACATGCAGCTCAAACCAGATCTGAGTGTTTATAATGAGATCAAAGTATGATCAACAAAATTTAATCTTGAGCAATCTATATAAATATTAAAAGACCGTATAAGAAATTTTATACTACCTTTATAATCAAAGACCATCAACTGCGACTTAGACAAATTCAATTGAAGGCCATGTTCAGCAGACAATTTTCTTAATTTTTCAAGTTCTTTGTTCAGAATTTTGTCAGCCCTTGCGAAATCATGCTTATCGAAACTAAAATACAACTGTGTATAGTCGGCGTAAGTTATTACTTTACAATGAAGAACTGAGTTCGCTATATCAGACGTACATATTATGAAAAGCAGAGATCCTAATGTGGAGCCTTGCAGAACACCAGATCTAACTGACAATTCAAAGGAGACACTATATTTATTTTACCACTTGGGTTCTATCGCTCAAGTAAGATCTAATAAACTGTACCGACAAACTGCTGAAACCGCAAGACTTTAGTTTGGCGCATAACATACCATGATTAATAGCATCGAACGCTTTTGAAAAATGGAGCAAACCAAAGCACTGACTAAACCCTTATCATAAGCTGAAATGAGATCATCAATGACTGAAGCTAGTGCAGTAGGAGCGCTTCGACCGCGTCTGAATCCACACTGCGCATCGGAATCATTTTCCAAGAAAAGACAGTCAAATATCTGTTCGTAGACTAGAGATTCAAACAGTTTTGAAGCTGCAGGTAAGATGCTAATCAAAGGTAAATCCGACTAGTTTTCAGGGTTAAACTTTTTAAGTAGAGGTATTGCGATGACTTTCTTCCACATTGTAGGGAAATAAGCTTTTCCATACAACAATAATTGAAGACGTTGTAATAGGTATAAATCAATAATGGAACTACATAAGTGCAACATTTTCAACGATATGTTGTTTGTGCCACAATTATCTTTTTTTTACGTTAAAGACTGCGGAATGTACCTCTTCTAAAGTAACCATTCTTAAAGAAAATTCTTGTAGGGATGGGAATCTAGCATTCTCACAATATTGCATTCTATGATTAGAGACGAGATCATTTTTTTTTAACTGGAAAATATGTGCATTAATAGAATTGCTATTAGACAGATTAGAAGGCAGTTCAGATCTCACTTTGATAGTACCAATGTTTAATTTGCGCAGAGCAACCAAGTAGTGTGTATATCTCAACTAGAAGCAACTGAACCTATGTAATGACTTTTTTCCATCCTAACAGAGTTCACAGTCAAGTTCCTCAACCTCTTGTATGCAGCAAAATCTTTAGGAGGTTTACTTCGTTTGTATTTACGGAAGGATGCATCACGTTTACTCATCAGACATTTGAGTTCAGGGCAACACTACATTGCATTGGACTTTAGTACCCTAGACGTTACCACCAGGGCATGCCGATCAAAGATAAATAATTAGGGTGTTGAAATTTTCAAGTTTCTTATCAATATTGGTTTCACGTATCACATCAGTCCATTCAATAGATTCCAAACTTTCTCGAAACTGACATGACATGACATGACATCAAAGCGTCTGAAAGATCTACACATAAGTAACATATTTGGGCTCACATTTAACCTTAGGTGAACTAAATTCACAATAAACCAATCTGTGGTCAGAAATATCGTCACAGTTCTTCGTACCGTATCTTGTAACATTCAGAGAATGGGATACGAATAAAGGATCAATCAGTAAGCTTGAGTTACCAGTCACTATAGTCAATTCATCCAAGACTTGCACCAAGTTTTACGCCTCCAAATGTGCACACATAGGGTTAGAAATATTTAGGGAAATTAATGTTGAAATCACCCAGCCAGACAAATTAATCATACATATCGCAAACAAAACACAATATATTATCAAGGGTTTCAAACAAATTGCCCAAGCTGGAGTTAGGCGAATGATAGCATACTCCGAATGCATAATTTACAGGTCCCTACGCGGATGCGAACTCTATTAACGAGTTTACAAAAAGTCGACTTGATATATGCCGCCACTTCGACCCTTCAGCACGATGCGTGATAACGAAGATTGTAACCAAGGTATTGCTAAAATAGATAGATCTACATTATTAGACAACCATGTCTCGCTAACCATAACAACAACATGGTTTTGCACTTTGAACTAAATTATAAAATCTTGAAATGTGCTAAGAGCGATCTTACATTAAGATGTGCAACCTTTATAAGCTAAACTTATACAGGATATCTATTACCTCTAAATGAGAACAAATACAACCTGACTTAATTAAACTAAATTGTATTGAAATCTGTTTAATTGTTAAATAAAGAAAAGCAAAATTAATACTTAACCAATCGGCAGTAGCTCCCGGAAAAAGGCATTTCATTTACGCTAGCAACAAATCCGCGCCCACACAATAAAAGATAACGTTGCCAAATTAACTGCTACTAATACTGTTCTGTATATTGACTACATCGTCAACAGAATTTACAGAGTATTTACGACCATTAACTATTACTTTGACGTAACCCCTGGTAAGTCCATAAGTTACAAGCACCAAATTCAGAGCTACAGAGTTTTAGTAATTCTAGGCGCTTCCTCGTGAGATCTTATGATTCTTATTGGAAATATTGGTTCCTCTCAACAACTTCTTGTAGCGAAATATGAGCTGCCTATCCTTCCTTGAGCAGAATCTGACGATTCTAGATCGATCTCTTCCAGTATTCACACTTACCATCCGATGAAATCATCTATGGCTTCCAAATAAAAATTTAAATCACATAAACTGGGCACTTAAAACACAAATAACCGGAGAATCG